>CM076583.1:999473621-999787775 GCA_034641835.2 Pinus albicaulis
GCATAAAACATTTGTGCAAAATAAACAGGAACCTCATCGTTCCATGGAAGCCTTCCAAAGGCCGCAAGATGCCGATCATACAAATAATGATCTTTTTCTAGGTGCTTGAAATACTGCACCTTCAACATTTTTCTTTTTGGCCCTTCCTTATAATTAAACATTGACTTGGCCACTTCTCTTGTAACTTTTTGTTTTACGTCCTCCCATTTATCGGGACCCATCACTGTTTCTTTTCTCTTTCTCATCAGTTCTACAATTGAATCAGTCGTTGGCCCAAGTGTACACATTTACCATTTCACCCAATGAATGTGTAACTATTTCAAGGCTTTGTCGACTCTCAGCAGGTAGAGACAAAGCCACGAGATCTCTTTGCAATTTTGCATGAAGGCTTTCACACCTTTGTAAGGTGCATTCCGCCATGTTGGTTTCCCATGGTATATCAGTAATCTCGGCCGGATAAGTTGTGCTGGGTTGAAAGCCTTATTCTTGAATGTAGCGAGCTGCCCTGCGTCTATTTTGACCACTAGCTCGAACATTTTCGGCCTCTGCATCAATATATATAAAATTTCATAAATTGGAAAAAACACGTGTAAAAAAAGTTGTACAAATTTAATGAAAAAATATTGAAATTGATGGCAACCTTGATGTTGTCGGTTAACATCTTTTCCAACATGACCCTGCTGAGAACCAGACCCAGAATGACGCTGCTGAGAACAAGACCCACAATGACCCTGTTGAGAACCAGCAGCCGTTGATTGGCTTTCGGGGGAATAAATATCACCCCCTTCCCGCAACCTGCTACCACTCATACCTCGACCGGTTGAACCTTGGCCATGCTCCATGGATGGAGTAGAAACCCTTCTCCTCTTACCTCCTAAAAATTAAAATATGAAACTTATTAACAACTAATTTAACTCACAAAGTTAATAAAAATTCAATTCCATATGTACACACATGTATGGAGATTTAAGATTATATTTAAATACCGTGAACATCCCCCGATCCCTGAACCTCCATATGGGATTCGGTTGATTTTCATCGTTCATCCTCGATGATATATATCTATTGGTCGACATTTACACAAAATAGATTTCAAAAAATCAATTTGTAATTTAGTGTACACAAATTATGTAGAACACAACTTTCAAAGCAATAATTGATCATGTGTGAAACTAAATTTAATCGAAAAAGAAATTATAAAAATGATAAGTTCACCAAATTACGCTTTACATGGTGGAAGCACACTTGGTATAAAATTTACCACTTATACACTTTAGTTTGTGGGAGAAATGACACATGTGCATAGTTTATCTTAAAGTTGTTGGGTTTTATGGATATTAAAATGAAGAACTTCTATTTAGATCCATTCCAGAGATTGACTGTAGGGGCATTTACTAGATATGTAACCTTTCATAAAATATGAGATCCAAAGGCTACTTGGCCCTTTACAGACTTTGCCTATAGAACTTGTAGAAGTAAACACTAGAGGCATTAACAATATCAAATAACGTTTTCATGCTCAGACATGGGAATGTGTCTCTTTCCCTACGCAAAAAAATAGTTCAAGGTAGTTAATATTCATAGACACATCATCAAGCAGGTCAATGTGATCATCCCCAACTTACTTTTCAGGAAATTAGGCTTGGAATCCTCTACAACCTGGTGGATGGAGTTGAATGGGAACTAGGTCAAGGCCTTTACAAAATACATGCTAGTGAATAACACTTACTAGGTTATGCCAACAAATAAAGTGGCAAAAATGTTTTCTCCTCGAGGTTGTCCAATTGGGTGTGTAATACCAACTTCACCCATTTCCTAACAGGTTTCTCTCTTAGGTTACAAATGTCTTCCACCTTATTAGTTATATATTTTTCAATTTCCCGTGGATTCCTTGAATTTTTGCTCCTACCATCTCCGTCTCTCACTCCCCAAATTATTGTCATCAAACATGCCCCATTGAAGATCTGGAGCAATGTTTGCACCATACTTAGAACTGTCATTGCTGCTAATTGAAATTGGAGTCATGTATACTAGATTTCTTGCTTAAGTGGCTCTTACTTGGACAATATCCTGAGATGAGTTTGACATGATGGTCATATGAGGTTGGAAGCTACTTGGTGTAATTTTCCTTAAATCTTCAAAAAAACAGAGCAAAAATGTCATTTTCCATCATTTTTTATTAGCTTCTGCATACAGCAGATGTTATCACAATTGAAACACAATCATGTTCCATGAGCATGAATTATGAATGTCGCAAGCCAAATTGCAAGGAAATTTGCATTCATTTTAGGCAAAAGAAGGCTATGACATTAAGGCCCATGCTAGAAAAAATTATGCAAATAAGGTTGCTAAGTCTTGATACTTACCATGTGTTTCAAAGCCAAAACGAAGGTTGGATTTGAGAGTGTCCTCTCAAAGCCCTGTCTTGAGATGAAATTTAATTCAATGTCTCTTAGAGTTTCAAGGTGGAATTGATAGAACTATTTGATTTCTTTACCATAGATGGATATCTCCTTTCATCTATACCTTTCTCTACCATCTTATTTCCAAGTGAAATGGGAATTTTCACATTTTGAATGCCATTACCATGTAATTTGGTAGTTTGCTAGCTAGACCTATCACAAGTAAGGTTTTCATACCAAACTATTTCTCTTGCTCAACTTAGTGACCATGACTCTCTTCTCACACTACTTACCATATAAGATCTTCAATTGTACATGTCACGCAAAGCTGGGGGTTCTAGTTCTACATCTATTAGGTAAAGTTACATATTTTATGTCATTGTGGTCCTTAAATTTGGAGGTGTTCCACCTGAAAAAGTAGGCATTAAATATGGATGAAAAGGATTTTTTTTAACTTTGATAGAATTTCCTCGTGGAATTACTGAATTTCTCGACGACATCATGCTAGCTTTGCTTAGAGAAGAAGGTTTTGGAGGAGAAATTGAATTCTTTCGACTTATTTTTGGCATTGAAGTTTGAAATAGTAGTTTTTATGACTCCATTGATGACCTTGCTGAGGAATTTGATGCACACAATATTGAATTTGAAGATGGTTTAGAAGATGTTGAAGAAGTTGTAGATTTTGGTGTTGTCACTGAATGTTTCTTTGTTGTTGGACTTGATCAGGACATGTAATTTAACTTTATGAGTAGATTGAAGACCTTGAAGAGGTTTTAGATTTTGTTGTTCTCACTGAAGGTTTTTGTCTAGTTTTGTTTCTTAAACCATCATTTCCATAGGACATTTTTGGTGAATAGATTCTTGACCTTGATGAGACTATATGATACCTTGAAGAGGCTACATCTTTTGGTGATGTCACTAATTGTTTCTATATTATTATGTTTGTTAAACATCTCTCTTAGGGCGAGGCAACTCCACATATATTGTACATTTTATGGGACAGAAATCAATATGTAGAAATATTCACTTGGTTTTTATAATTGGATAGAAGAATGACTTAAAATGACCTTGTATGTCTTCTCATTTTAGAGCTCAAATTTTTAGGAAGGATTTAATTATCCACCTTTCAAGAATCACTAGAAGAGGTTGATAAAGAATATAGGAAGAAAAAAAACTAACCAGTGGTGTAATAAATGTATTTCTTGGGAGGTAGATTGGCATATGGACTTTTGGTAGCTAGAACTTTTCCAAATAAGTGAATGTATTTGAAAACCAAACCTCTAGTTTATTTTCGTTTAGACAAGGTCTAGAATTTGAAAAGTGAATTCCCTCTTTCTTCCTCTTACATACATTCCAATGATCGAAATCTGGATTGAGGGAAAAAATTTTCCTAAATAAAATTTTTGCATTTTATTTGTTGTACACATGAGTTTTTAAAAGCTAATTAACTCATAAATTTCTCACAAAATACACTTAAAGCTTGACACATAAACCACTTCCCAATTGGCTAACTTTAGACGATCCTAAACACATTTTTATTTAACTAATGAGGGAGATAGCCCTATAAAACTAGTTTGTCCATATTCAAATCAAGTTGGTATCAAAGTACAATTTAGCTCATTTTAGTCAAGGTTAGTTAGAAGAATTAGCTATTGGTTTCTGTCTTCAATTTCCTCTCAAAATGAATGCGTACGTGCTTTTGAGAGACACACTAGAGGAATAAGGTCCAATTTTTTGATGAAAATGTGCTATGAAAGTAAAGGGTTAAAGGCAAACATGTACAAGGCATAGTTGAGCCAAATGTTGTTGAGGAAGGGCCTAATTATTTGGGTCTTGGTTATGGAAAACATGATGGAGAATGCTCCAAATCCAAGGAGGCAC
The DNA here is from genome assembly GCA_034641835.2 of Pinus albicaulis. Classification (NCBI taxonomy): domain Eukaryota; kingdom Viridiplantae; phylum Streptophyta; class Pinopsida; order Pinales; family Pinaceae; genus Pinus; species Pinus albicaulis. Next base: position 999,477,905 of record CM076583.1, read on the forward strand.
ATGAAGCTGTTCCAAGAAGGAATTTTATTTCGTGTTCAATACCTCAAGCTTGTGAAGTTTGTGTTCATGATGAATGGAAAAGTTTGACACCCACTTTGCAAGAAGATGTTAATAAACATGCGGCTAATGAGAATGTAAAATAAGAGGATGTTGAAAGCTCTATCTAGTCATTGAATTCATTGCTAGTATTCGAAGGAGAGCCACTACCTCATCAAATTCACCTCCTCAAGGAGGCGACAACGGTGAATGTTCAAGGTATAAATTTGCCTTTAATCAAATTTCTTTTGATTATGATAAACATGGTAAATATTCACATAAGATATAGAAAATAAATTGCACATGTTCCTTTTGTGGTTTGAATAACCATAATTTTTATAGATGTTGGAAGAATATATCCATGCACATTGAAACTTTCTAAATAAATGAGGCAAAAAATCAAAGGCCCATTGACAAGGAAAATGATGTTGAAAATAAGATGCAATTGTTTATTACTCATTGCCATAAGAAAGGTCACCTTGTAGACAAGTGTTGGACTTTGTATCCAACAAGTCATCCACAACATTTGGAGAAGGTGGAAAGAGATAACGACAAGAATGGAAAAGAGGATTCCATAATCGATGAGGGTCAGGATGATTCACATGATGATGAAGTGCAACTAAAAGAAGCGCCATTGAAATGGTTTGCTAACAGATGGTTAGATTTCTTATCCAATTAAGGCCTTGAATGTATTTTGATGTTTCATGAATTTCTTTGCAAATTCAAAGTATGGTGCATGTTGCATGAAGCAAGATGTTGAAATTAGAGTTATGTTGACACACTTAAATGCAACAAATATGGAAATTTGTACATGAGCTATTATTTGACTTGAGAGTCAGTTGTTTGAATAGGCATGTTTTGTCGACTTGTGTTTGGTTGATGGTTTTGTACACAAATATGTCAGAGTACATGGAGATATTCACATGATGTGATTTTTTTTTCTTTGAAGGAGAAAAATGATATGTCAGCGAACTATGTTTCTTGCATGATGTGTTTTTCAGTTTTATGGTTTTGTTTGTGAAAAGACCTCACAAGATTTTGGGAAGGTCCACTCTTGAGAGAGAGCCTCATGATTACAACCTAATCATGAGAATCAAATGGGAGTGCATCCTTATTTTGAAAACAAATAGGATTCTAAGCTACCTAGGACTCAAACCATTATTTTTAAATTTGAAATATCATGGTGTGTTTTTTCAATGCCTGAATCCACAACCCTAACATAAATTGTTTTATTCCTTTTTTGCAGGATTTAGTTGGTTATATTAAAATTCAGTTGAATTTAAAATTCTTGGCTTAGTGGCATGAACCAAACATATTGTACATATTAAATGAGGAATTTCGCTCTCCCAATCATTTCTAGATCACCCATATCACCAAGAAAACATGTTTTAAAAGAACATACTTAGGTATGGAAAAGACCTTAGGTTTCAAATATTATAAGAAGGTTTTTGATATGGTTGAGAGAATGTGGAAAATAGAATCCATAAACAAATTATTTTTCAAAACATATTACTTTCAAAGTATCAACAAGGAATGTACAAGGGTGTTCAATGAATTAACGCTATTTATTTAAATTCCATGATGTATATCTTACTCATAATTTTAACAAATTATTAAATAATGATCTAGATTGGATAATTATATTATTTGTCATATATTTTGATGCGTATAGAGTGAAAAAACTGAAAGAATCAACTTGTAGGGTCATTTTAATGGTGGGTGGAGAATTGGGATCCAAAACCTTTTGGAGTCATTTTGAGGTTTTAAATTTGACATTTTTGGGGGTCAAACGATTATTCCTTGCGCCGAAATCTTGACCATTATTCTACACTTAAAGACATATATCCAATGGTGCAAGAAAAGCATCAAATGAAGTTCATTCAAAATGTATGCCTTTAGTAAGTTGACCTATATCATGTTGACCACCATGGTACGAGAGAATGACATTTTAGCCCCATTACTCATGCATAGCAAGCTAGCTACATGTGGAATTTTAACAAGACTCTAAAAGGTCTAAAATCACAAACCTCGTTAATGGTTGACGGAGTCAAATCTTACACCTAGTTGGCTATCACGCTATGTTAAATACTTCGCCACTAGGAGGAATAATAGTTCCATTTTGTGTTATTGTATTTTGTTCCATAGTTGAAAATACAACTAGGACTGTGAAGTTAGAGAGAAAAATGTATGAAGTTAAGTTTTTATAGCAACCTTACACGCCAAAAGTCTTAGCTAACTCTAGAGAGATTACCTTAAACATATTTTCCATACCAGAAAAGAGAGAGTAGAGCATGTTTACATTTTAGTGTTGTTTTTCTCCCATAAGGATTTCCTAGGCAAAACGAGTCTAGAGCATCATTAATTTTTAGGGTTGCTTGTCTCCCAAAGGATTTCCTAGGAAAATAATTGTGTTGATTGTCTAGAGATATGTATGTGTGTGTTTCATTATGTTCTCTATTTCTTACGTTGTGTTTCATTATGTTTTATATTTCTTACATTTCTGCCCTCCTATTTTTCTTTCCAATCAAAGTTTATAAAGTAACATGACAAGCAACATGAGACTTGGAACAATCATTTTCATTATCTATATGGAAGGCAAGAAGGATTATATCCCCTTAAGCTTAAACTTATGTAGTTTGTCAATTTTTATCATATATTTTTTGGTAAGGGTAAATGTTTTTTATCTATAGTACAAGTCATGAGTTCCCCAATAAATTACCTTATGTAAAGCATGATTCTAGGATTACTACAATTTGTACTTGGTTTTTTATTGTGATGATGCCCTGTCTCAATCACTTGGCCATCTCTCTATGGGTAGTTAAATCTTTATAACAATACTTAAGTAACATTTATCTATTTGTATTATGTGAAATGTAAAAAATGGTATACTATTTTTCATAAAATTGGGTTGAGTTTATCATATATTTTGATGAAAGTTGATTATTTGACACGTTTTCTTTAAAAGGATCTAACAATTTTGTTAAGGTATGAATTTGCAATTTTGTGTGGCTCTTTATCAACCTTCACTTCCTCATTTCTAGAAAAATTCTACTTGCTCATTTGTATACCCACTTTCTATTCAAATGCATGAGTTTTGAACTCTCGATAACTATGTTTTTCCACAAATGAAAATTATATGTCACATTTTAGACTAAAGTTCTAAATATTTTTTTGAAGTTTGGATTACTGTTATTCTTTTATATAATTTAACATTAGATATACATTTAAATTGAAAGCTACTTAGATGAAATATAGCTTAGATATGGCATTTGCAAATTATTATCTATTTATCAAACTAAAGGACATAATTATTACACATTTTTAATTTACATTCAAATGCTTCTTTGATTTATTTCCTATAGCTTAGTGTAATGCTAGATATATAATTTAAGTTGAAGGCCCATGAGATAAATATGACTTCTATGTGACATTTGTATTGAATCATCTATTTGTTGTGTTATATGAACATAATTGGTACGCATATCTAATTTGCATTACTAATATGTCATGCTTCTTTAATTTATCTTTTATAGATGACCGGAGTGCATCCCTTTTTAATCTATCCCTTTTGACTTTGGATATGTGGGCAATATTCATCCACATATTTTTATATCATAAAGCAGTGAGTAAAATTGTAAATTCCATTTGTGTCAATGTTAAGGTTAAGCACATGGATTAAAGTTTTATATATTAGATGAGGAGGCTATGTATTACATATGGTCTTGAATGAGCTTTTGGACTCTTTAGATATATATCTAAAGAGTCCAAATTCTCATTCAAGACCATATGTAATACATAGCCTCCTCATCTAACTTTTCCAGGGATTTGCAATACTATATTTGAGTTGGCTAGCTCCATTTCAAGATATTATAATGTTATATTATTATTTCTATAGATTTTGATTATGGTAGTAAAATGTTACAAAAAACCAGAAACTGTACAAATAATATTATTCTAGATATATGTAAAAAAGAAATGGTAGAGAAGATCAAACAATATTAAACTTTTCATAAATAGTTTAGATAAAAATACATTTTATAATTTTTATTGTAAATTCTAAGGCTTAAAGCAATAATTTTTCTAATAATTTTTTTTAATTAATAAATAAAAAAGAAAATTCTTCAATCAAAATCACATACAACACATAATAAAAATAATTTAAAAACAATTTAAAACTTCATACACTATATGACATTACTATGACAAACAACATAAAAATATACAAGAAAAAAATACATACAATGCATCTGTTACATTGGAGTCTTCAGAACATACAATGCATACATTAAATTTGACAGAATTATTCACGACACAATTGGTGTCATTTGTTCATAAAAAATTGTTGAATATGAATGTGCAAATAAGGAGGTTGAAATAAGGAGGTTTCACATTGGCTTTGCAGAATTGAGAATTTAAAAACTGTTTTTGCAGGTATTACTTATCAACATATATATCATGAAAAGAATATTGTTGCAGATGAATTGTCAAAGCAGGGGCTGAAGGCTGTTTTTGGAAAGATTAATTACCAGCTATATAACATGCAGGGTCTTCAGGCTGAAGGTTCAGTCCCCATCATTTAAGTACAGTGGGGTTCAAGGAGGCTGTGTTTTCAGATTTCAGGTTTAATATGTGTTGTTACTTTGACAGTAAAAACTTTGCGGTCGCTTTTTGTATGAACTGTTCTGTAGATCCTTCTAATGTCACTTTTTGGGCTCTTCAGGGGCAGGGATAACATATTTTCTCTGTTTTGAAATGGTATTTTTTGGGCTGTATTATTTCATTTTGTCTTTTTTTGTTATGTGGCGAAAATCTCAGAGTCTAGAAAGGTTGGAGAAAAAAAATTGCAGATACCAAGTTGAAGATTGTGAAAATGAAGGTAAACTAACTAATACAATTTAACACAGCAAACAACAGCAATTTATCACAGCAATTAATGTAACAGTTGATCAATTTTTTGAAAGGAGGATCCAGAAAGCATATACTGAATCTATTGGGTATAGGAATAAATTTTAGAACTTTTGCATACGCTTTACAAAATTCAACCTGTGTCCTGCCATTTCTTTTTTTCAGACAAAAAAAAACACTGATGTATTAATCAGTTCATATGCTAAATACATACTCTTAGCTGTGCAGCGAGAGAAGCAAATACATATCCGCTAGCAGTATACAGTGCCAATCTAAGAAAGAGGGGCACCGATAACAGTGGGAAACATAATTTGGGGGGTTGATACCACATCCCATCATGATAAGAATTCAAAACATCCTTGTAGATAACACGAACAACAGAAATGTCATAGAAAAAGGAAAAACATCAGCCAGTTAGACATGAAAAACATGTAAGAGTTTAGGAAGAAATATAAGCAGACAAAATAGCAGACAATTAGTAAAAATATCCTGTAGATACGACGGCAAAAACGCTTGGCCACCCATAGGAAGTACTGGGAACATGGATAGTGTGGAAAACCGCCAGTGTCTTGCCATTGCTAGCAGCCACATGAAATTATTCATAGTACACACATGGGGTGGGAAACAAAAGCAAGAAAATAATTCTTGAAAAGCAATTGCAGAAAAAACCCACATGGTGATTGTGATATGGTGAGGGATTTAAAAAGTAATCAAAATTTAAAACAGATTCATTTTTTTGTCAGGAAGTATGATTCCAGATAAGCACGTGGAGAGATATAATATTTTTGCTTCACTTGAGGAAGTCAAGAGAATGCTCAAGAACCAAAGGTTCTTCATGGAGAGGATTGACTTGTATCTGGAGCATGTGGAGAGCCATATTTCTTTTGATTTAGATGGTGGGGACTTAATGGATCCTCCTCGCTCAGTGCGAGGGTTCTAGAAAATATCTCACCTTCGAAAAATGACCAATGAGCATGTATGGTAGGTGGTGTAGTATGGTGATTTCCTGAAAATTCTAGTTTTGTTTTATGCAGGGTACTTGTCATCCTTTTGGTCTACAAAATATGGAGTCATAGGTTGGTCACATCTATATTTTTTATGTGATGGATATGGCCCGCTTTGTTAGTGGGCGCTACACTTATGTGTATTGTGCATGTTTATGGTGGTTTTGGGCTTATTTCCCTATGTTATTTCCATTTCTTTTGGCTATCTATGGTGTTGTAAAAGGGACATATGTGAGTTGTTTGTCACTAATTGTCTATTATTGCACCATTCACAGTGTTTTTGTGAGATATCATAAGAATTTATGGTGGGTTTTTGTTTTTCTGTTAGCTGTAGTTGACACCCTTTTATACAAGGGGAATCGATATATGGTAACCCTCAAAGGCAATAGATAGAGTAAGCAACATGATATGGACTCAACTATTAGTGTTAAGTACGTATGAAGTAGTGTGTTCATTAGGTTGATAGATCTCTATAAGGGATAGTGTTTTATATTATTAATAAGCTGGAAACATAGGTAATTGAAGAGTCCGTTATATAAGCATCTCCATAAGTAGTGATTACTCACTATACTATGAGGCAGAGTAATATATATGGTTGTATATATATACAATATGATTATTAGGGAGAATACATCACACCTATGTAATGAGATAAGAGCTTAGAGAGATTACAGTATAAGTGTAAAGCTCATGTTATTACTATCATTATTACAGCTCTTGTTTATCCTTATGTAAGTGATTACCTATTTTTATAGAATAGGCTTTATCACCATAAGCTTACTATCACATACCTTATATAGATTACACATATAATGTGATTGGTTTAATGTAATGGCTCTATTCCAAAGCATGGTTTTCTTACCATTATTTAGATGAGTATGTAGCTTAATGAGTACTAAGATTGTACTTATGTGATATGTGTGACACTATACCCTATTCGTTTGATTAGGATAGTACAATGGCTAGTAAGTAGTAATGAATACTGATTACTTGTACCTAATGAGTACAATTACCATATCTTAATAAGCTCATATTACTAAGATAGCTTGTGATTCAATACTGGTATGTTACCTATTCAATATGTGTTGTAAATACATGCATACTAATACATAATCAATTACAACCATTACTCTGGTGAGATAAGCACTTGGTAAGCTTATTAATACTCATTATGTAGAACACATGGACCGGTGTAGTTGATATCACATTAGTAGCAGTCAATGGTATTGGTTATATCCATCCTACGAATCACTGTGTTAAAGCCATTGTAGAGAGCTCATGTATAAGTAAGCATCCTTAGATTACGAGCTCTATTGATAACTAGATATGAATGGAATAGTGTATATAAGCCATAGCAAGGTAAGCTTTATTACTAGTATTCCATAATCAGGAAGTATAAGCTATTAGTGGTATGAGTTATTGGAACACTTCACAGTATAGCTGTATCTAATATGACCTATGATATACAGCTAACAAGGTGTAAGCATAAGGTTATAGGTTATGATTGATTAGGTGATTACAATACTACTTAGATTCACTGATTGCCTACTTTCTCATATTGGGTCCTGTATTTCACGTATGATATGGACATGGAATAGAGGGAAATGCACAAGGCACACATATGGAAGGGCATATAGCTCATATGTTACTGATATACTCAGATTCATTACAATATAAATACTGTTCTATTATGGATATAAATGCTTACATATTTTACCTAATAGCTTATAAGTGGTTATAGCTTGAAACTGTCATAGGTCATGCCGAGTGAGCTTACTTTGATTACCATTGTGACATATAAGGTTACCATGAGAACCAATGCCATTAAGCAGAGATATGGAAAACACAACAAGCTGGTATGAGTGATATCATAGTTGCATCATTACCTTAGCTTTATTCAATACGGGTCTCTAGCTCTAACTTGGAACTTATATGTAACTTACAATCCCATATGAGCTTGAGAAAGGTGAAGTAACGGGAATCATAGTGCTTATCGTATGTGAAAACCTTGCCTTATCATTAGATATGCGAACATTACAAGCTTCTCATGATTAGTTAGCTTCATGAAATCATAAGTAATAACAAGCATATCAAAGCTCTATACATTCAATGGTAATAGAACAGTAGATATGAGTATACTATTAGCTTGGTGTATCTAATACTATGATTACGCTTATATCTATTAGTGATATAAGAATGAGTAGAACATGGTGATGTAACCTTTATGATTGCACTTGATATCTATACTTAACCCCATTACGATGGTTAATGACTTGGACACATCACTCTGAACTCTTCATGTGAGACCATGTGTTATTAAGAGCTTGTATCTTATATAAGCTTTCATCCTTGCTTATGTTACTTCATCATCTATCTTATGGGAATTGCTTTATCCACTAATCGAATAAAAGCATTGGTATAGTTGCATAAAATAAGCTAGTAGATATGTAAGCTTATCAAAGGGTTAAGCATTAGCCTAATGATTTATATACATAATACGTATAAGCATGGGTTCCATGTAATGCCCTATCAAGCCCATTAAGAGTAAGTAACATGAATACTGTGATTGGTTTCGATAAAGATGAATGAGTACCATTGACTAGTGATCTATCCTAGCTTATCTTGTATTCAGTATCCCTTGTAGAAACGTATAACATATTCGTATAAAGGTAATGGTAATGGAACCATAACTACCCTATAAGCTTAGTATTACTGCTTACTTTGGTACATGTCATAAGCTCACTTGTACAAGGAATACTGTTCTTCATGGAACTCTGATTTCCCTTAGTTTAGCTAACATCACACTCTAAGTAGAAACCAAACATGATGATTAGGAAACATACGTTTAGACTAGTAGACTATGTAAATTGCAGATTACTCATTACTTGGACTGCATGTAAGGATTGTTATAAGTACTAATCCCATTGAGTGGAATGACTTACCTTTAACCTTTAACCAAGAGTTACACGTATATGATAGATCCCTATTACTAGTGTGCTAAGTGTTTATCATAAGTATTTCCATAATAATGAAAAGGATAAGAGTTGCTTACTTATAATAATAAAAGTTCTTGTAATAAATACGTCACAAGAAGTAAGGGTAATGTAAGAGGTGAAACTAGTTAATCCATAGAGTTGAATCCATGTATATGACTAATAATCACTACTACTTGTTCAAAATAGTATTATGTGTGTCATTGATTAGGCCAATACAGTGGTATCATCATAACCTGTAGAGTAAGTGACACCTTATCTATTAGCTATGAACAAGCATATGTTCCAATTGCATATCATAACTAATAAATACCGTAAGTTGTATACCTGTATTAAGCCGTATTATGTTACTATGATTACCATGTGATCTTTAGCTCTATGATGAAGTTGTGTTCTTATAATCAGTGATACGAAGCAAGAGGTGTATAGTAAGCTCGTACTAGTCTAATGTAAGTGATTATGCATACATGATTACATATATTATACGAGTAAGCTAAGTGATTTGTATAACTAACCCATGTAGTTTTAATATGTTATAACACTCGATTCCAAGATAAGCTTAATTAGGGATACTAACGGTATCAGTTCTAAGCTAATAGTGACAAGAGTCATCATTAAGGATAAGAGTTCTAAGAGTATTGATATCAGCTTTCATAGGTGCTTTGTTACGGTCATATAAGCCATATGTAACACCTTTGTAACCCTTCTTAGTTATTAGTGATGGAATTCTGTTCTAATCATAACAGTGGTAACTAGTATAATAAATACAACCTCAGGCAGGCAGGAAAAACTCATACCCGATGAAAGTAGGCAGCAATAGCGAAAACGCGCGAACAACAGTGGGGACGAGCAGGCACCAACAACGAAAACGCGCGAATAGCAGCGGGGAATAATTAAACCGGTAAACAAAATAGCTTCACGGGTGATTATTTTATAGGAATTAGTTCAGCCGAACTATTTTAAAAGTAAAAGTTTGGCTGAACTTTTGTTCAAAGTTCGGTCAAACTTTTGTTGCCGGTTTTCCAATCTCCGGAAAAAATTCTGTTTTCCCGTATCGTCAGTGTTTCGTCAATTTAAACGGAATCACGAGTTCGACCGAACTTTAGAAAATGTTCGACCGAACTATTGCCGAAAACAAATTTCGGCCCCCGATTCTCACAAAAGTGTAACCCAGCTTCATATTTTCGCCCAATTAGAACATCCTATTCCATAAAGAATTTTTTTTTTTTTTTTTAAATTCACAGCAGCATATTTTTGATTTTTTTTTGTATGGGAACACATAGGCCCAGTGTTTTCAACATGGGATGTGATACCATTTATAACAAATTTACTTACCCAAATTTTTTTTTCTATTTATAAGCTTATACTACTTTTATCGTCATTTAAAGAGTTTAAATACGTCACTGTACAACCTCTTACAAAAATTCCTTAAAGATTTTTATTTATGTCGTTATCATCTTCATTAAGACATAACTATTTTCAGAACTACAAATATAATTCCATCCATACTAACTGAATCATATTCCATTATTTTCTCTTTTAAAGGTATTAATACTTTTCCTCATCTTCATGACATTCATACATTTATGTCAATGTTAATAAAGTCCTTTATAATAGTTTACATTACTACTATTTTATTAAGTCTATATGCCTTTCCACAACTCTACACTTTATAATTATCTCATTGAACTTGATGAACCTAAATAAATAATAAAGTTACTTATTTGGACTTATATCACTACATCCTAGTTTGAATTATAAGTCTTCTCCTATGTGCTACCTTAGGTCTATCCATTCGTAACATACTTAAGGAATTCACTTCATATTATACCAGACTTATATTAATTATTTTAAGTTTTAGATAAATTTTATATTATATAGAACCGTATAGATATGAATTCTATAATGATATATGCGTGAATACTCCACATAGACCTACGTCCACCATAATTTGTTTCAACCACCATTAATGTATTTTTCTTATTGAAATTAGAATAATATGTATATGGTCCCTTACCATTTACCTTGACAACATGATTATCTAGACTTTATATTAGCAGATTGGAGTTAGATGATTAACGTGTGAATCGTTTAATGGTTATACGCCATGCTTTCAATGTAATACATTTCCATATGTAACGTATCCTTTCGACCATATCTCTATGGATTTCGTCTTATCTTCAATTAATGTTTTAGGACAATATACCTTGTAAATATTAATAGAATTTTGGCTTCTGTGATCCATCAATAAATTATGAAGAAATCTTTCGGTAATAATCAAATTATAATAAACAAAGTTGATGCATTTCAAACCAACCAGTGTGGTTCATCATCAGGGTTAGGTGAGAGATCAGATCAGTCGTTGAATTTAAATAGATGTAGGAAAGGCAAAGAAAACCATTAGAATAACAGCTAATTTGACTTTGAAATCCATAACGGTTAGTTCTATTAATTTAATTGTTTAATTAAAAAATCGTAACGACTAGTTTGAATATTGAAATTAATAGTTTAATTATATATAAAAATTATTTAGGTGAATTAATAGTTTAATTATATATACAAATCATTATATTTCTATTAATATCTTTAAATGATTATTCAAAATACAAATATTATTTTATTATAGTTATATATTATTTTATTGTAATTTTATCTTAAACAAAATAAATAAATAATAATAATAATAATATAGAAATAAAAATAAATAGTTCTATTAATTTAATTATTTAATTAAAAATCGTAACCGCTAGTTTGAATTTTGAAATTAAAAGTTTAATTATATATAAAAATTATTTTGGTCAAGTTAATAGTTTAATTATATATAAAAATTATTTTATTTTTATTAATATCATTAATTGATTATTCAAAATACAAATATTATTTTATTATAATTATATATTATTTTATTGTAATTCTATCTTAAAAAAATAAAATAAAAATAAATTAATTAATTAATTAAAAAAAATTATAATAAAAAAAATAAAAAAAAAATAAATTAAAAAATATAAAAATAAAAATAAAAAGGAAAATTAAGAATATAAGGCAGGGATCCAACACCTGCTTATATTCCAATCGTCATCTCTATTGAGATTTACGGGCTTTTTTTCAATTTCAAGGGCCTCTCTTAACTTACGATGATGAAAGTGATCAACCCTGGCTAAGACCTTAGCCTCTTCGATGCAGATATGATGGTTATTCTTTTCCACATGTTCAGCTAGGGCAGAGGTGCGGGACCTTACATGTCTAATGTCAGCTGCATGTTCACATATCCTTTGGCTAATGGACCTACCCGTTTCACTAATGTAAGGCATCCCATAGGAACAAGGAATAAGGTAGAAACCTTTTCCATCCCTAGGGTTCACCGGATCTTTAACCGAGTTAAGAGAGCTGTGAATCGTGTTAAGGGGTTTGAAGGAAGAGGAAACCTTATGCTTCCTATGAATTCTAGCAATCCTATCAGTGGTACCCTGAATGAAAGGAAGCCTTACATTACAGGACCATTGATTAGGATCATTTTTATTTTTAACCAAGGGACCTATTTCTGCTTTAAGAAAAGCTTTAAGTCCTTGTGACTTACTATAACCATTAGAACAAAAAAAATTAAGGAGATGGGTCTTTTCTCCCTTAAGGTGAGACTCATCAGATATTCTCAACGCCCTATTGGCTAAGGTGTTGAGGACGCCTAACTTTTCAGTAGGAAAATGATGTGAATCTGCGCGAAGATATTGTTCAGTATGGGTTTTTTTTACGAAAAACCTGATGAGAGAAAGAACCATCTTCCTTTCTACAGATAAGAACGTCAAGGAAATGAAGGCTCCCATCCACCTCATAATCCATGGTAAATTTTATGGAGGAAGATTGACTATTAAGATGAACGAAGAACAGATCCAACTCTTCCTTAGCATGAGGCCAGACGACACAAGTATCATCTACAAACCTTTGCCAAAGCTTTGGTTGGTGCAGAGCAGAGGAAAGTGCCTTGGATTCAAATTCCTCCATAAAGAGATTAGCAACAATCGGGGAAAGGGGAGAACCCATAGCAACACCACAGGTTTGCTCATAAAACTCACCTTCAAAACTAAAGAAAGTAGAAGTTAAGAAAATCGCAACTAAAAAGGCCGTGTCAGGATCAGTGATCTGATTAATGACTTCAATGGCCTCCTTAATAGGGATATTCGTGAAAAGAGAGACAACATTGAAATTAACAAACATATCTTCAGGCCCCATTTTAACACCCTTTAACTCATTTACAAAAGATGCAGAATCTTTAACAAAGGAATCGGTATGACCTACGAGAGGTTTAAGCTTAGAGGCTAAATACTTAGCAAGAAGATAAGTAGGACCACCAATGGTGTTTACAATGGGCTGAAGGGGAGCACCATCATTATGGATTTTGGGAAGACCATAGATTCTTGGAGTAAGGGGGTTGCTTTCAATCAACTTCTTACTAAGAGAACTCATGGAGGTGCTTGACTTGATAGCCTCAGCAATAGCTCTTGAGACCTTTTTCAAGGGATTTTTAGGAAGTTTTTTGTAGCTCCCACTATTCTCCAAATGGTCTAAAATTTTCTTCCTATAATCCTCTTTATTAAGAATTACAACTGCACCTCCTTTATCAGCTTTAAGAACAACAATATCCTTATTATTATTTAAGGATTTTAAGGCCTCAAATTCAGGCTTACTGAGGTTGCTCTTGGGGGGCTTGGCTTTCCTTATAATGATCGCACAATCTTGCCTTATAATGTCCTTGGAGGAATCCGGTAAGTCTCTGATGCCAAATTCAATATCGCAAATAATATCATGAACCAGAATTTTCCTAGGAGCAAGGGAAAAATTAAAGCCTTTTTCTAGAAGCCTATAAACTGACGAGTCAAAGGAGAAGCTCGAGAGATTAACTACTTATTACTAGAGACAATTTTATTGATGTTGGATTTATTATTAGAATTGGTATTATCATTACTAAAATTATTTCTATTCTCATTAATACTCATAATCTTGTCATTATCAATATAATTATCTATAGTAAAGTCATTATTAATATTCATCATATTGTCATTTTTAATATTCTTAATCCTATCATTACTAAAATTATTATCAATAGTATAGCCATTCTTAATTTTGTCATTATTAATACAATTATCAATGGTAGAATCATTATTAATAATCTTAATATTGTCATTTTTAATATTCTTAACTATGTCATTATTAAAATTATTATCTATAATAGAGTTACTATCATATTTATTATTTAGTTCATAAAATTCTTTTATCTTATCTTTTGACCATTTTTCATTCTTAATATTGATATAATTTTTATTCATAAATAAATATTTATTGATCGGATTTTTTAAGTTAATTTCGTTACTATTATAGTAAATTTCAAAATTACTTAAAGATTTATTAGGGCTTAAAGGGTTAATAGAAAAATTATCATTGATAGAATTTAAGATCACTTCAGCATCAGAACAAACGGGAACGCTATTACCTAAACTAGAAACATTGGAAGTGAGGGCCGCGTATCGAACGGATCCAGCAGAAGACTGGCATTCATCACCCACGATCACGTCATCATCAGAACCTACAAGAACGGAATTACCTGAACTAGAAACACTAGAAGCGAGAATAGCGTATCCACCGGATCCTGCAGAAGACTGGGCAACGATGAAACCATCTTTATCAACCACTTGGGCGACGTCAGATAATCTCCTCGACCTTGAAAGTGGAGATCTCCAATCTGTACAATGTCTATTAAACTAACCGTCAATCACAGTAACCTCAAAAGAGGTTTTCGCAATCCCCGAAGAGGTTCACTTTGAGGAACAAAGGAATTTTTTTGTGCTTTCCCATGGAAGGAATGAGGATCCTCAAAAACGTTCACCGTGAAGCCATAAGGTAACACCAATTCTTCCTAAAGCATCTAATTTGTATAACTCCTCTCACCGTTACTACGTTTCCCCTTTTAACGTGTTTACTCACAAATTTTTGGTTTCCTTCTTTGCCCTATTATGTTTATTTCATTATTTTGATTATTTATTTTTATTACTCATATTAGTCATTAAAATTTACTGTTTGGGTTGGCATGGATAATTTAAGGTAAATTTTACTGTTATGAATGTCTTAGTTTAATTTATTAAACGTTTCCCCAATTTTATTTTACCTCTTCACTGATATCAATTTTCATTTGTGGTTTTTCCACAATAATATGTATTTGTGCTTCTCTTAGCCCATACGAATTCCATTCATGGCCTCTAGCTTGATTTCACACGTATTATTCATTTAATTTTCCCATTGTGACATTCTGGGTATGATTTACGTTTCTGTTATGAACACAATAAGAAGGTTAAATGTAAATTAATTTGCTAGACTTAGATAATTTCATTGTAGAAATATTGTATCAATTTTACTTCTTCCCGCGTTTACCAATTTTGATGTTACTTCCTGTCCATTTCAACCCATAGAGGTTAGACAAATCTCAATTGGACCTTTCGTAAATACTTTTGTCTATTTCGTTTACATTCCCTTCATACAGGGTTAGCCAGAAATCATATATTTCTCTTTTTGGAATGATTATTTACTATATATACAAATCTCTAAATTCAAGGTTTTTGTTTGTCATAGTATACATTTTGTTTTCATTAGAACTCACAGCAATGCTAATACAAACTTGAATTTGTTTCCAACATTTCATGGTACTGAATTTTACCGTATGCTTAATATATATTCATTCTACCTGTATGGTTTTATAGATCATAATAATTATTAATAATTTCATATATCTGAACACTTTTGTTCTGAATCAATGGAAGTTTGGAAAACTTCCCAGATTAATAAAATGTTTTATTGCACAGGAAAACCCTTCTTTTCCTATTTCCATGTACTTCACGAATTTACATCAAATACCCAGTATGTGGTTTCCACCCACAGCTCTGGTAAGTTCATTTTCTATAAATTCAATACTATTACAAAATTCTAATTTTGTTATCAATTCACCATACTGACATAGATGTTTTATTTTCTTGTTTCATGTACAGAAGAGACTTCACTGCCTCAATTCGATTACTAAGGTATATTCATATGTTAATTAATATTGACAATTTTCAATATCCTTTCTGTTTATTTCAATTTTCTAGTAGATATGAATCTAACCACTATTTATGTGGATTTTCCATATAGGTATTTCACATCTCACAATTTACAACCAAATTACTTTTTCCTTATTTCTCAAAAGAATTGACAATTAATTTAGTTCCATATATTTACAAGTTGGTCGTTATCATTCACAGAATTCGGTCCACTGAATTCAATGATATTTATGCACGTATACCATATTTAATTAATATCAAGAACATTTGACTTTCAGTCAATATAACTCTGACAATGATAACCGACATTTCCTATGAATATTAATACCTATTTCTGTTCTCATTTATTTGATGAATTTCCATCCATGAAATAATCTTATACATTTTCCCTAGTTCTTTATAGTATTTCAACTACACGCATAATTTAGGCATAATTCCTAGTTCATGGTTGTATTTATAATTTTTCTTTACACATAGTGCCTCTATATGTAAATTGATATCATAGTTCTTCTTTCAGCACAAGAAATAAGTGGATGTATATTGATTTGAATGTTTATGCATTTGTACAGTATGAGTTTATGTACATAATTTGTACCGAATATAATAAATACCACTATACACATGTTTCTTTCCTCATTGTTTATTGAATTAACTAATTATTTATCATCTCTCTCGTAACATCTTTAGAATATTCTCCACTTATAATGATGCATCTTATGTTTGTAATATATTAATTATTATAAACCTAACAACAATTTTAAACCCTTCTAATTGGGTTTAGACATTCTGATTATTGGTTAATTAATTTAACTAGTCTATGTAACTATACAAAAACTATAACTATACCTGCTATAGTTATATTCAGTTAAATACATTAGACAATTTATCCTCTAAGAATAAAATAATTATCACATATATTTATAATGTAAGAGGTCCATAGTTTTAAACTTATCTCCCTAACTAAAATAAATTAACTCTTATCCAATCATCCTCATAATAATAGAATAATCAAGACCGAATTTAATAACCATGCATAATAACTCTAGTAAAGACTATTTGCCACCTAACCTTGAGCTTTCATCCACAACTCCCTTGAGCAGAGACTAATTCCTCCAAGGTGTAGACAATCTCTTGTATACCTAGGAACGGCTTATTTAAGCCTGCTTTCCCTCATCATGTTTCCATAACTGTGTCGAGTTAAATCACGATGTTGTTTTCCTTTAGCCTAGGCTTTAATTTTGTTTTTTTCAAAAAAGTTCTTTAAAACTAGTTTTTTCCTCTTTGTAGTTTTATTTCACCTCTTCTCAGTAACTTTCTACTTTACTGAGGTATCTTTTAGATTTTTATCTCCAATATAATATTTTTATTTTAATCTATTTTCTCTAAGGATTTTTGGAGATTTTGGGAAACTATTTGGATTTAATTTCATCCTCATGGACTTAAAATCCTAGTCTATAATTTACTCTAGTCTTTGCACAATAGTTAAATTTCCACATTTATTAATTTAAAATAATAATATGTCCACACATATAGTTTTCCTTTAAGTCCACTTAACCTTTAGGATTACAACTTTCTAAATAAAAGCAACAAAATAGGGATATTACACATATGACACTGATCAAGAAGGATCACCACCCTCTCCCATTCATTTTATTAACATTAATTAGGTCTTTCATCTATCATTCTTTCAGTTACAAGTAAAAACATGAAATGAACCATGACTAGAACTAGTCGCATAACCATGCTTATAACTAGCATATAACCACATAAATAACCATAAGATAAAAACCATTAAAGACTCATAAATTCAAGTACAAAATCAAGAGAAATTAGATTTCATTAAACATACAAAGGAGCCAACTAGGTTCATGACTTCCACGTACCACCCGACCATAGACATGGATGAACCAAATATTTCTTTTAGCAAATCACCCCCATGCCATATTCCAAGCATGAATGTGGGATATCATGGATAAACCAATCCATAATCAACCAAGGGAATCCATAGGTTAAACCACCTCCATCCTCTCCATACCCTGATTTCACCTAAACTAACATTGAGATAAAAAAAACAAACTGAGCTTGGAATGCCTCCGGATCTCATCACTATCCTTGAGAAAATTTATGTTTCATTGTCTCTAGGCTTTACTACAATCCACAATGGATCACTAGGCCCTTACTGAGACACTACCCTCAGGCTTTACCGTGTATCCCGCAAAAACCGGTCAAGTGATTCTTAGGCCTTTGGGAATGTTCCTCATACCACCTCTGCCCCAGATTCCAAAACTATTCGACGATTCCAAAGCTCAAAACTAAGAACAAACCCATCACACCATGGCTATCCATAAAAAATCAAGGAAAGGCTGAAAACTACTATAAAAACCAGAAAAAACATGCCACTGATAGAAAAATAACCAAATACCAACATGGACATACCATGCATGTCAAACTAACTAGGAAATCATACATACAATCTCTTACCTGTAAGTATTCCTCCTGAAGCTAATTTATCCTTCTCTTCCTTGTAGAAATTTCTGAATCTTAATTCTTATGCAGAAATTATTTATGTTAATTTGGTTAAGCTTCTCCTACTTATACAAGTTATCAACTGAATAAATTCAAGTTAATATTAAATAAAAAAACATAACATATCTCTACCAATTCAGATCTAGAATAAGCACATGCAAACATAGAAAAAGTGACACAGTTATTTCTAGACAAACTGTCCCCGGAAAACCCTACGTGGGAAAACCGGTCTCAGGCAGCTGGAGGGCTCTATTATTAAGAATATTTCTGAATACACAACTCTGGGTTCCAGATCTGGAAAACCCTAGAGAAAAAACTCTAGATCTGCAGCACCTGGCTGATATAAGACCAACAATATTGAATGATCTACACCCTCAAACGAGATTTACAGAACTAAGCCAGATTTAGGCCTAGAAACCCCATATTTGCCCCTGAAAGACACTGCGTCAGCCTCTGAAGGCCTCCAAATGATCAGCGTGGTCATTGGAAGGGACTGTGTTACCCCATACTATGTGACGTAGTAAGTATGCTGCCCCTAAGGGTCTCTGCGTAACCCCTGAAGGGTTTCCTGAAAATCATGCTGTCCTTGCTACTGTTGTTGCCGTCTGCTGCTGCTGGTGCTGCCACTACTGCCTTCCTTTGCGTTGTCTTTCCTGATCTCTTCTATGCTTCTTTTGTATTCTAGACCCTAGGATCAGATCATTCCCTTGGTCTAAATTCCCCTCTCTGCAACTGAAACACTTGAGAATTCTTAGCAACCCCTCCGTAGAATCTCAACATAGCTTCAGTGCTCTACCTCTGCGTTTCTTACAAATGAACCCAAGCCTTTGCTTTATACTTTTCTCATTCATAAATCAATGACCAAGATTAAATCCTTAATCAATGGCTAAGATTAAAAGAAAGCTCGATCCGTATGACTTAAGACAATTTCATCACATGTTTAATTAAATTCACTATAATTGTTTTATTTTCCTATGTTTTAACTTAGGAAATACATTAAAATAATTAATTAATTTAATATATCCTAAACGAGATGAAATTTCCCAAATCCATTTCTGGATCTTGTAGATCAGGTGAACTCTATTCCTTCCTCAAAATTTGGGACCTAGAGCACAACTGATGATACCCCAAATACACAAAATCTCAACACTCCCTCTTAGCATCAAGGGTGTGATCTAGCAATACATTACACTTATGCATTACATGATTTTGGGCACTGGTTCTGTGCTACTGAAGCTTGGCCTCTGGCACCTCAACACTATACTACTGCTGCCATTCTGTACTACTGCCCATGACTCTGCCACTGCCACTGCAACCACTGTACTGTAGCTCCCTCTCAATATGTTGCATCTGTGCTGCTCATAGCACTGCCACTGCTGATCTGCTGCACTGCAACTTCAGTTGTTGAGAGAAACAACTGAATCTCCTGCCCAATATTTGACAAACAAGTCAGATGGAAAGCATTCTCATCACTGAAGCTCCATAGGATACAAATCTGTGCTGGCATCTAAAGAAAGATTCACAGCTACAGCTTTTCCTGCATAATTAGACTCCCTCTGCACTACTGAGTCACATCAGCTCCTTGTGCTGAAATCTATCATGCTGCTGTTGTACTGTGTTGTCCTTCTGAAGCTCTCTGCGTTGTTGCAGCTCTGCATTGCATAAGCAACACTGCTCTACACTGTTGAATTCACATCAGCCTCTGCGCTGCTACTGCTTCTATGTTGTTATTGCTATGATTTGCGTTTCTCCTCCCAGCCTCCAGATTTGCCTCATCTATGATCTATGCACCCACTGATCCACTTGTCCCACTACTATCTTAAGTATGTCATAGCTCACTCGTGATCCAAGGGATGAGCTGCTCAAGGATCCCACCTTCCTTCCATGTAGCTCCTCTACATGTCCATGTCACCCCACCTCAGTGGTTCACGAGCACTCATGGCTACATCATCTCCTGACCCATCATCTCCCACTGCCACTTTGGAAGAAGATGCTTCCTTGTCCTTCTTATTTTCTGGACAATGGCTGGTAAAATGTCCCATTTCGCCACACTGGAAGCACTTGATCTTAGAAAGATCCTTCTTCTTCTTCGACTACTTCTTCGATGCCAAGGCTACATATTCCTCCTCTTCCTTCTTAACATTGCTCAACGCAGGTCTGTGCTGCTTCTTGGTGAACCTTCGTAGTTCTTCTTGCCGCAGGATTGACCATAAGTTGTCCCAATCTGGGAGGTCCGCTCTGCCCAAGATACTTTGGACAAAGGTTTCCCACTCATCCGTGACTGCATTGAGGGCAGTCCTAACTATCTCTACATCATCTACGGTTGCACCCATTGCAATCAGTTGATCCCTGAGTGGCTGCAATTTGAAGAGGAAATGCTCGATGTCTTCTCCCTTGGTCATCATGAATGAACTCATTTGGGCCTCCAACAACATCTTTATTTGGACTGATTTTCGCTCATATAGGTAATTCAAGGCCTTCCACATCTCATTATCTGTCCTCTTCTCAGCTATGTGTGGCACAATATGATCCTTGATACTATCCATTATCAGCAGCTTGGCATGCCTAGCAGCTTCTCTATGCTTCCGTAGGAGATCCGCATCTATCGGCGTGGCCAGGGTCTACTCTGCATGATATCTTAGACCATATGCCTCTAGGAAAGTCATGATCCTAGCTTTCCATACCGAAAATTTTGAGAGGCCCTCTAGCCTATCCTGATCACGCATTCCATGAGGAGCCATTTGCTTAGAATGTGTCAGAGCTCCTCTTCTCTATGCTAGAGATCTTGGATCTAGGGTCCTTTTCGAATTGGGAACCCTCTGCTCCCTCTGACACTTGATTTCCCTCCTTGGATATCTACCAAATAAACTATGATTCAGCTACTTCTTTGATCCTCTAACCAAACTGCAATTTTCCTTTGGAAAGAAACTCTCTGAGAAGCTGATCTCTTCCCAAACATCGTCACTTATGCTAAGGTTAAAAATATGAAAACTTTAGAAGTTTAACCCCACCACCTTTTCTGAATTTCTGCAACTTTTCTGCAGAATTTTTTCTGGATCTGACAAATTCAGATCTAAATCACACTGGCTGGCTTCATACCCAACCAGCGTTGTTTCTGAGCTGTCTCTGTGCAGTAATTGTGTGGGCTTTCTAGGACACAACACTGGACATCGTCACCCTTCCCTCTACGTGAATTTGTTCCTGAAAACTGCATTATCCCTTTAGATCTTCTTTTCTGCTTCCTTTCCAGCTGCTTTCTGCAGCTAGATCCTTCAGATGCTTCAGTTGGTGACCCTTCTAGATCTGGAATTGCTCTGATACCATGTAGAAATTTATGAATAATAATTCTTATGCAGAAATTATTTCTGTTAATCGGGCTAATCTCCTCCTACTTAAAAAAGTTATCAATTGAATAAATTCAAGATAACATCAAAGCAAAAAACATAACAGATCTCTACCAATTCAGATCTAGAATAAGCACATGAACACATAGACAAAGTGACATTGTTATTTTTGGACAAACTGTCCCCGAAAAAACCCAGTGTGGGAAAATCGGTCTCTAGCTACTCGAGGGCTCTATTATTAATAATATTTCTGAATACACAACTCTGGGTTCTAGATCTGGAAAAACCTACAGAGAAAACTCTGGATCTACATCACCTGGCTGATCTAAGACCAACAATAATGACTGATCCACACCCTCAAACGAGATTGACATAACTCAGCCAGATCTAGGCCTAGAAACCCTATATCTTCCCCTGAAAGACACTACGTCAGCCTCTGAAAGCCTCCAAATGCTCAACGCTGTCACTGGAATGGATTGCGTTACCCCAGACTAGGTGACGTAGTCACTACGCTGCCCCTAAGGGTCTCTGCGTAACCCCTGAAGGGTTTCGTAAAAATCATGTTGTCATTGTTGCTGTTGCTGCAGCTGCTGCCATCTACTGCTGCTACTGTTGTTGTCTGCTGATGCTGTCGTTTGCTGCTGCTGCTGCTACCTTCCTCTGTGATGTCTTTCCTAATCTCTTCTCTACTTCTTGTGTATTCTAGAACCCGGGATCATATCATCCCCTTCGTCTAAGTTCCCCTCTCTGCAACTGAAACAATTGAGAATTATTAGGAACCCCACCCTAGAATCTAAGCTTAGCTTCAGTGCTATGTCTCTGTATTTCTTACAAATGACCCTAAGCCTTTCCTTTATACTTTTCTCATTGACAAATCAACGAACAAGATTAAATCTTTAATCAATGGCTAAGATTAAAAGAAAGCTTGATTCGTGTGACTTAAGATAATTTCATCACATGTTTAATTAAATTCACTTTAATTATTTTATTTTCCTAAGTTATAACTTAGGAAATACATTAAAATAATTAATTAATTTAATATCTCCTAAACAAGATGAAATTTCCCAAATCTATTTCTGGGTCTTGTAGATCAGGTGAACTCTAGTCCTTCCTCAAAATTTGGGACCTAGAGCACAACTGATGCTACCCAAAATACACAAAATCTCAACATTCCTCCCTTGATATTTGCTTTACATTCCTTTCCTTGGCCTTCCTTTGATTTTTTTTCCATCCTTTGCTTGCTTGATCTCTTTCTCCTCTTGGTGATATTATCCTATCTGAGTGTAGTTCTGAAAATGAACTGAAAAAATTCTACCAAGTGATGCTCTAAGATATTTTTACCATTCATGCCTCTAATTTCTTCAAATTTCCATCATTTTCCTTCACTTTCCTCCTCACATGCAACCTGTGGCCTTTCACCTTCCTTTTCTCCTAATTTCCTTTATTTTCATAAATAAATGTGCCAACATACCTTTTTTCCTTTTTAATGCCTCAGCCATTGCCTTTCCCAATTTCCTGTTAGCCATAAACACATTCATTAATGCCCACTAGGATATAATTTCCCAACATTCACCTTGGAATAAGTGTCCCTTAACCGTGGTCTTATTTTTCCTTTATTAACTTGTATTACATGAACTTTTAGACCGGGTTTGTTATATTCAACACACACATACCTGTTAATATGTAAGAAAATTTGCAAGAACAAACATTCAATTTAATGGAAAATTGATAGATTATATGACACAATTTTTTTTTACAAAAACTATCATTAGGACAATAGCATAATTCTCCACAAATTGTCTTTTTACTTCAAATCAAAACTTACAATGCTTATATGAATTTTGAGAGCTTCTAGCTTCATATCAATAAAATAGTAAAATTCTGATATTTCATCTCAACATTTGGCCCAAAAATGTAAACCATCTTCATATATAAACCCTTATTCAAATTCTAATCAGGTTCAAGTAAAACTTCTTATATAATTTCTTCCTCACCTGCTAGCCACCGTGGCAAGGGTTTTGAGCTAGGAAATATTGAACATTAAAATTTAGTTTTTCCTAGTTTTCCTTGTCTTCGACATTCTTCTAGAATTTCTCTCTCAAATATTCGATGGGTTTATTTTTAATATGTATAAAACTCTTACTTCGTCAACTTTTTCCCACACATGTTAAGGGGGAATTAACACAAGGCTATGTGATACGAATGTGATCGAATAAAGTGCTTAAGTAGTTTGATTAGTTTGTCCTTTAGATTAATTGTTAACTAAAGTATGCTTTAATGAAAGATGACATAAACCAGCAGCAATAAATGAATTAAATAACAGAAAAAATCAAAGAGAAGAAGAAGAAAACAATTTGATGACAGAGTTCGTCCCTCCTAGACTACGTCTCCGTGTCCGCTTTTAAGTGGGCATTCGTTTTTATTAGGATTGATCTTGAAGAATATTTACACTGAAATGGAATAGAATGACTATGCTCTTAGGCACTTCTGAACCCTATAAACAGAAATTACTCTTCCTCACCTTTTCGATGCCTGTCTCCGTGCTCAATTCCGAGAACCGATGCCTGAGCAATGTTCCAAACAAATTCGCCTCTAACCTTATGAAACTAAACTCAAAATACCAATGTCTTCAATACAAATATGTCATGGTTTATATAGAATCTGATCGAACCTCTGAATGCCATACTTAGAATATGGTTGAGTAATTCATGTGGTTAGGTTTCCAATCCCTAGCTCCATACATGAACCTTATACCTAGGGATAAATATCCCCAAACATTAGCACTGAATACAAATGATAAAATACATAAATAAACCATATATTAAACTGGCGGCTTATTAACCGGGCGAAGGTTTTAAATTCTAGCATGTGAACAGGTGGAATCCCCGGCGGTTGTGTTCATGGTCTTCATCTTGGCGGTCTTTCTGCGATTTTACAACTATCAGTTTTGACTTATATTATCCGCATACTTATCACATGTTACAACTCCATCGCAAACTTCATGGTTTATAACAGCGGTTATAACTTAAAAAACTCCGTTGTGGTCTCATTAAGACCAGTCACATGTTATTTGAGAACCCCGAAACGGTTTAAACCAAGCATTGCGGTTATCTAACTCTATGGGTTTTATAATATAGTTTCAATATTATTTATTTAAACCAACATTTAAAATCCCGAACCATAGATTAAAGGTTTTTATAATTTTTTTAACCCATGACCCCGAACCTTTAAAAGGTTTATGTTATGGTATTAGAGCTTAGGTTTTTGACATAGATTTTTTTTACCACAGTGCTTTAGATTTTAGTCCTTAAGACTTAGGTTTTTCACCATGCTTAGGTTTTGACACCATATAATTTTAGGTGTAGGTTTTAGAGATAGTGCTAGGATTAGACCTTAGTAATATGATTAGGTCTTAGCACTAAGTTAACCATTTTTACATCCAAACTTCGAAACATGTTGACCATGATATTGAAGAGCCTTTCACTGGTGAAATTGAACCATGATCAACTTGAGGGCATTTTCTTCATATGACACTGATGAAACTAGCGGATTTGGAAACTGAACTGGACATCGGACAATCTGGAACTTTGTCGATCTTGTACTGATCAAGATCCTCCTGGATCAATCCTCTCCACTTAAAAATATTTTGGACCACAAAAGCTTGATTTTAAGCTGACAATAAGTGAGAATACATCTCTCTCACTTTCATCTTGACTTTAATGACATACAACCATACCTGATCATCGACCTGAAACTGATGCTTATCATGGCGCAATTTGAACCCATCTTGACTCAATGCTTGTCGTGGCATAGAAGAATGTAAGGCTTGATTGTAAGCTTGATGCACATAAGTTAAAAATTCATCCCATATCTTAGGATGTTTACTGCAGTTACCTTGAAGAATATGTATCCTGTTTTTCTTCACCATTTCTGCCTGTCCTTGAACTAAATCCATGCTGCCCCATGGTTGCAAAGTAACTAGAAGTGGCATGTGTAAACCGATATTTTCATTGCATGTCCTACTCGTTAAAAAAATTACACATCCCTTCATGTACTTCACAATTGTTTCGTACATATGAGGCAAGTAACAATATATTTGACTTTATGTCGTAGTCTTGCTTATGCTGCAACATCCTACAATCCGAGAAAGATGAACTTCCCGAATAACCTGCACTCTTTCTATCTGAGTATCATGAGTTAGTGATTCAAAATTTTCTTCGAAATCATCATCAGTATTATACTGTTCTACATAACTTTCATGAATCAATGAAATTTTATGCAGTACTATTGAAGCATTCAAATACAACATATCAACTAATTTACTTGTTACACTTTCCTTGTCCTTAATTACTAAGTGAATTTGCTGAAGAAATCCCATCCAACTGTAGTGAGATTGTTGCATCTTAGTATATGATTGAAAGTATTGAAGCAACTAATAATCTATGTAAATCACTGTTTCCATTGCATAACCTTTAATATCTGTTTTAACTTCATATGGTTGTTGATGATCTATCAATGCTGTGAAATTTTTCTGCTTAAATGAATCAACTTTAAGATTGACACTTATTCCCCATGCCCTATTTTTCTTATGAGCCAAAATTATGGGTGAACTATATGGAGATGATGTGAGTCGCATTAATTCTTTTCCAGCCTTGCCTGAAATTTGTTAATTTACTTATTTATGCTCTATAATTGACTTGTGATACATTTCAACATTAGAAAGAGAGGCAACAAACATCAACTGCATCTCATGTGATATTTCCATTTTATGAAGTAGATTTTTTGGTTCTTTAACTAGATCCTAAAGTGAGTCTATCTTTTTAACCAAATTACCTTCATATTGAAATTCACAACCTGAAAAAGTATCCTTAAGATCCTTATGTTGCTATTTTATTGACATGAGTATGTATCTCTTACTTGAACTTATTAAGCGCTTCATCTGATTAGCATTAATTAAATTCAAGTGATCTTTGATTTTATGTGCCTGCATGATGTACTTAATGCCATCTTTCATGAGATGATACATATGTTCTTTTATATAAAATACTGCATCACGATCATAGAGATAAGGGCTACTAAGACAATTCCACAAATGTCTAACGGTATCACATCTAGCTCCACTTCATCGATATAGTTAGCTGTGATTGCAAATTTTAACCGACACTGTTTAGTAACATGAATTTGAATTTTGTTCCTTTAACCACCCTAAAGGATATGGATTTGGATGATTATGTGTTTTCAAACCCAATTGTTTAACCAATGACTCAGAAATCAAATTTTCCTGTGATCCCGTAACGAAACAATGCATCTATCTTAGTATGATTTGAAGTTATCCTTATATGAAATAACTTGATTCTTTTATCTTCATTCTGTTGTTTGATGTTTGAAAAAGCAGAAGTACTAGCATTAGAAAATTTACCTGTTGTAACCATAGCAGTGATTTTACCTTCATCACCTGAATTGGATCCCAAGTCTAAGCCCTGTTGGACTGTTGTTTCAACCTTCATTTCACCCTTCTTCGATTGAAACTTCTTTGGCTTTAGTTCCGGATGAAGTTTCCAACACCTAGCTTCATCATGGCTTATCCTTTGGAAATGAGTACACGTAGGTCTATCTTCTTCCTTTTGAGCTATGACAGTCTTCTTTCCCTTTGACTTGCCCTTCTTTTTGCTATCTTCAGTTTCCATCTTCTTGGATGTCTTTGGTGTAAAATTGAATGGTATACCACCTCATTCGACATGAATTGCTTCAACAAAAACTTCATCAAAATCATTAGGATTGAACATTAACAATGTATGCTACAAATATGAATGAAAACTGCCAATATATTTCAACAATGTTTCTTTTATGTCTAAAGAAATACCAAGTGCTAATGCCTTCTTTCTGAATTCTTGCATGAACTCTTGAACACTATGTCCCTTTCCTTGTCCTAAGAGCTTCCAATCTATTACAGCTTGTTGTGTGTGACCCAACGGATAGAATTGTTTGTTTAGAGATTTAATAAACTTATTCCATGAGGTGATAACTTTTCCCTTATGCTTTAAATCTATCTGTGTCTTACTTTCCCACCAGATCAAAGCAGTACCCCCCATTCTAAGAGTAGATAATTGGATCTTTGTCTTATCATCAGTAATATCTTAAATATGACAATAGAATTCTAATTGTTTTACACAATTATCTAATTTATGAGGGTTTATTTCCCCGTCATACATAGGTAATTCGAACTTAACATCAAGTTTCAATAATGGACTCTTAGGTTTCTTTTCTTTTTCTGATTCAGAACTAGAAGTAGAAGAGGAAGAAGAAGATGATGGAGATAACGGAGGAGAAGGAGATTTATCTGCCTTACCTTTACCATTTTCCTTCTTTGATGCCTTCGAAGATGAGGCTGCATCTCTCATCTTCTTGTCTTCATATAATTCTGCCAACATTTTTTGCATGTTTAGAAACATCTGTTGGATTTGATTCTCATCCATGGGTTTCTTTTCAGTAGCTTCAGGAGTCTCAACGTTCTCAGTTCCTGTCATCGTTGATTGATGATCGAATTTCCACCTTCCGATCTCTGGATCGAATTCGTCAAGCTTGTCTTTTCCACGTTGCAATCCCAACCTAGTTAACATCCACTGACAAACAAACTACAAGCATAACCTACTCTGATACCAAAAATGATCTGAATGTGATCAAATAAAGTTCTTAAGCAATTTGATTAGTTTTTCCTTTAGATTGATTGTTAACTGAATTATGATTTAATGAAAGACGACATAAACCAGTAGCAATAAATGAATTTAATAAAAACAAAAATTAGAGAGAATAAGAAGCAAACAATTTGATGACAGAGTTCGTCCCTCCTGGACTACATCTCCATGTCTGCTTTTAAGTGGGCGTATGTTTTTATTAGGATTGATCTTGAAGAATATTTACACTGAAATGGAACAGAATTACTTTGAACACAGGAACTTCTGAACCCTATAAACAAAAATAACTCTTCCTCGCCTTTCTGACGCCTGTCTCCATGCTCAATTCCGACCACAACCGACTGAGTAATGCTGCAAACAAATTTGCCTCTAACCTTCTGAAACTGAACTCAAAATACCCATGTATTCAATACAAATATGTCATGGTTTATATAGAATCTGATCGAACCTCTGAATGCCATACTTAGAATATGGTTGAGTAATTCATGTGATTAGGTTTCGAATTCCTATCTCCATACATGAACCTTATACCTAGGGATAAATATCCCCAAACCTTAGCATTGAATATAATGTTAAAACCCATAAATAAACCATATATTAAACTGGCAACTTATTAACTGGGTGGATATTTTAACTTCCAGCATGTGAATAGGCAGAATCCCCGGCAGTTACAGTCACGGTCTCAATCCTGGCGGTATTTGCGTGGTTTTACAACTGTCGGTTTTGACTTATCTTATCCGCATACCTGTCACATGTTACAACTCTGTCACAAACTTTGCAGTTTATAACGGCGGTTATAACTTAAACAACTCCGCCACGGTCTCATTAAGACTAGTCGCATGTTATTTGAGAACCACAACACAGTTTAAACCAAACACTGTGGTTATCTAACTCTGTGGGTTTTATAATATAGTTTTAATATTATTTATTTAAACCAACATTTTTAAAGCCCGAAACTTAGATTAAAGGTTTTTATAATTTTTTTAACCCATGACCCCGAACCTTTAAAAGCTTTATGTTATGGTCTTAGCGGTTAGGTTTTTGACATAGATTTCTTTTTACCATAGTGCTTTAGGTTTTAGGTCCTTAAGACTTAGGTTTTGCACCATGCTTAGGTTTTGACACCATATACTTTTAGGTGTGGGTTTTAGAGATAGTGCTAGGATTAGACCTTAGTAATATGATTAGGTCTTAGCACTAAGTTAACCATTTTTACATCCAAACTTTGAAACATGTCGACCATGATATTGAAGAGCCTTTCATTGGCGAAACTGAACCATGATCAACTTGAGGACGTTTTCTTCAGATGACACAGACGAAACTAGCGGATTTGGAAACTGAACTGGATGTCGGACAATCTGGAACTTTGTCAATCTTGTAATGATCAAGATCCTCTTGGATCAATCCTCTCCACTTAAAAAGATTTTGGACTACAAAAGCTTGATTTTAAGCTGACAATAAGTGGGAATACATCTCCCTCACTTTCATCTTGACTTTAATGACATACAACCATACCTGATCATCGACCTGAAACTGATGCTTATCATGGTGCAATTTGAACCAATATCGACTCAATGCTTGCCGTGGCGTAGAAGCATGTATAGCTTGATTTTAATCTTGATGCACATAAGTTAAAAATTCATCCCATATCTTAGGATGTTTACTGCAGTTACCTCGAAGAATATGTATCTTGGTTCTCTTCACCATTTCTATCTGTCCTTGAACCAAATCCATGCTTTCCCATGGTTGCAAAGGAACTGGAAGTGGCATGTGCAAACCAATCTTTTGATTGCATATCCTTCTTTTCAAATACATTACACATCCCTTCATGTACTTCACAATTGTTTCATACATATGAGGCCAGTAACAATATATTTGACTTTGTGTCATAGTCTTGCTTATGTCGCAACATCCTGTAATCCCAGAAATATGAACTTCCTAAATAACTTGCACTCTTTCTATCTAAGCATCATGAGGTAGCGATTCAAAATTTTCTTCGAAATCATCATCAGTATTATACTGTTCTACATAAATTCCATGAATCAATGAACTTTTATGCAGTACTACTGAAGCATTCAAAGACAACATATCAACTACTTTACTTGTTACACTTTCTTTATCCTTAATTACTAAGTGAATTTGTTGAAGAAATCCCATCCAACTGTAGTGAGATTGTTGCCTCTTAGTATATGACTGAAAGTATTGAAGCAGCTGATAATCTATATGAATCATTGTTTCCATTGCATAACCTTTAACATCTATTTTAACTTCATATGGTTGTTGATGATCTATCAATGCTGTGAAATTTTTCTTCTTAAATGAATCAACTTTAAGATCGACACTTATTCCCCATGCCCTGTTTTGCTTATGAGCCAAAATTATGGGTGAACTGTATGGAGATGATCTGAGTCACATTAATTATTTTCGAACCTTCCCTGAATTTTTTTTCTTTACTTCTTTATGCTCTATAATTGACTTGTGATACATTTCAACATTAGAAAGAGAGGCAACAAACATAAACTGCATCTCATGTGATATTTCCATTTTATGAAGTAGATGTTTTGGTTCTTTAACTAGATCCTGAAATGAATCTATCTTTTTAACCAAATTACCTTCATAGTGAAAGTCACAACCTGAAAAAGTATCCTTAAGATCCTTATGCTTCTCTTTTATCGACATGAGTATGTATCTCTTACTTGAACTTATTAAGTGCTTCATCTGATTAGCATTAATTAAATTCAAGTGATCTTTGATTTTATGTGCCTGAACGATGTACTTAATCCCATATTTCACGAGATGATACATATGTTATTTTCTATAAAATACTGCATCACGATCATAGAGATAAGGGCTACCTAAGAAAATTCCACAAATGTCTAACGGTATCACATCTAGCTCCACTCCATCGGTATAGTTAGTTGTGATTGCAAATTTTAACCGACACTATTTGGTAACATGAATTTGACTTTGTTCCTTTAACCACCCTAAAGAATATGGCTTTGGATGATTATGTGTTTTCAAACCCAATTGTTTAACCAATGACTTAGAAATCAAATTTTCCTGTGATCTTGTATCGAACAATGTATCTATCATAGTATGCTTTGAATTTACCCTTATATGAAATAACTCGATTCTTTTATCTTCATTATGTTGTTTGAGGTTTGAAGAAGAAGAAGTACTAGCATTAGAAATTTTACCTGTTGTAACCATAGCAGTGATTTTACCTTCATCGCCTGAATCAGATCCCAAGTCCAAGCCTTGTTGGACTGTTCTTTCAACCTTCTTTTCACCTTTCTTCGATTGAAACTTCTTTGGCTTTAGTTCTGGATGAAATTTCCAACACCTAGCTTCATCATGGCCGATCCTTTGGCAATGTGTACACGTAGGTCTATCATCTTCCTTCTGAGTTGTGGCAGTCTTCTTTCCCGTTGACTTGCCCTTATTTTTGTTGTCTTCAGTTTCCATCTGCTTGGATGTCTTTGGTGAAAACTTGAATGGTCCACCACCTGATTCAACATGAATTTATTGAACACAAACTTCATCAAAATCATTAGGATTGAACATTAAAAATGTATGCTGCAAATATGAATGCAAACTGCCAATATATTTCAACAAAGTTTCTTTTGTGTCCAAAGAAATACAAAGTGCTAATGCCTTCTTTCTGAATTCCTATGTGAACTCTTGAACACTCTATCCCTTACCTTGTCGCAAGCACTGCTAATCTATCATAGCTTGTTGTGTGTGACCCAATGGATATAATTTTTTCTTTAGAGCTTGAATAAACTTATTCCATGAGGTGATAACTTTTCCCTTACGCTTTAAATATATCTTTTTCTTACTTTCCCACCAGATCAAAGCAGTACCCCCCATTTTAAGAGTAGCTAATTAGATCTTTGTCTTATCATTAGTAATATCTTGAATACGAAAATAGATTTCTAATTGTTTTACAAAATTATATAATTTCTCAGGGTTTATTTCACCGTCATACACAGGTAATTCGAACTTAACATCAAGTTTCAATAATGGACTCTTAGGTTTCTTTTCTGTTTCTGACTCAGAACTAGAATTAGAAGAGGAAGAAGAAGATGATGGAGATGACGGAGGAGAAGGAGATTTATCTGCCTTGCCTTTACCCTTTTCCTTCTTTGATGCCTTCAACGATGAGGCTGCATCTCTCGTCTTCTTGTCTTCATATAATTCTGCCAAAATTTGCTGCATGTTTAGAAACATCTACTGGAATTGATTCTCATCCATGGGTTTCTTTTCAGTAGCTTTAGGAGTCTCAACGGTCTCAGTTCCTGTCATCGTTGATTGATGGTCGACTTTCCACCTTCTGATCTCTGGATAGAATTCCTCAAGTTCACCTTTTCCACATTGCAATCCCAACCTGGTTAACATCCACTGACAAAAAAACTACAAACACAACCTGCTCTGATACCAAAAATGATCTAAATGTGATCGAATAAAGTGCTTAAGAAGTTTGATTAGTTTTTCCTTTAGATTGATTGTTAACTAAAGTATGATTTAATGAAAAACGACATAAACTAGTAGCAATAAATGAATTAAATAACAGCAAAAATCAGATATAAGAAGAAGAAAACAATTTGATGATGGATTTCGTCCCTCCTGGACTACATCTCCGGGTTTGCTTTTAAGTGGGCATCTGTTTTTATTAGGATTAATCTTGAAGAATATTTACACTGAAATGTAACCGAATGAATGTGCTCGCAGGCACTTCTAAACCCTTTAAACAGAAATTACTCTTCCTCGCCTTTCCGAAGCCTGTCTCTGTTCTCAATTCCTACCACTGACGGCTGAGCAATGCTGCAAATAAATTCACCTCTAACCTTTTGAAACTGAACTCAAAATACCCATGTCTTCAATACAAAGATGTCATGGTTTATATAGAATCTGATCGAACTTCTGAATGCCATACTTAGAATATGGTTGAGTAATTCATGTGATTAGGTTTCGAATCCCTATCTCCATACATGAACCTTATACCTAGGGATAAATATCCCCAAACCTTAGCGCTGAATATAAATGATAAAACCCATAAATAAACCATATATTAAATTGGCGGCTTATTAACCAAGTGAAGGTTTTAACTTCCAGCATGTGAAGAGGCAAAATCCTCAGTGGTTGCGGTCACAGTCTTCATCCCGACGGTCTCTGCGCGGTTTTACAACTATCGGTTTTTACTTATCTTATCAACATACCTGTCACATGTTACAACTCTGTCACAAACTTCGTGGTTTATAACGGGGGTTATAACTTAAACAACTCCATCGCTGTCTCTTTAAGACCAGTCACATGTTATTTGAGAACCCCGACACAGTTTAAACCAAGCGCTGCGATTATCTAACTCTTTGGGTTTTATAATATAGTTTTCATATTATTTATTTAAACCAACATTTTTAAAGCCTGAACCTTAGATTAAAGGTTTTTATAATGTTTTTAACCCATGACCCCAAACCTTTAAAAGGTTTATGTTATGGTCTTAGCACTTACGTTTTTCACATAGATTTTTTTACCATAGTGCTTTAGGTTTTAGGTCCTTAAGACTTAGGTTTTGCACCATGCTGAGGTTTTGACACCATAGCCTTTTAGGTGTAGGTTTTAGAGATAGTGCTAGGATTAGACCTTAGTAATATGATTAGGTCTTAGCACTAAGTTAACCATTTTTACATCCAAACTTTGAAACATGTCGACCATGATATTGAAGAGCCTTTCACTAGGGAAACTGAACCATGATCAACTTGAGGACGTTTTGTTCGGATGACACCGATGAAACTAGCGGATTTGGAAACCAAACTGGACGTCGGACAATCTGGAACTCTGTCCTTATTCCGGGTTAGGATTTCAATGGAAAGGATTTACCACTGAAATTTGTTTTCACTTGGAATAAAGTAGCTACTTTCCCTTCATTTTAATTTTTGTAATGTAAATTATTTTCTAGCTTTAGCCCAATGGGTTAATACAATCTATATTTTTATTTAATGATTCCCCTAAGTCATTTTTACCCTTTACTAAGGTTTTCTTTATTAATATTATACAAAATTTCCAATGGAAACCCAGATTCTACCGTGCTAGGTAGCCTGAGCCGCCAGTAATTTACACTCTATCATTTTATTTAATGTCATGTCGTTATACTTCATATTTACCATCTTAATATACCATGGTTCTCATGATATGCACCAAACCGTCCTTCACATGTGTCGAAGGTTTTTGGTGAAATATAGAGATTATTCTGAGGTAGAGCTTTTAAAAATAAATTTCTTTTCGTTCTGGTTCACTTTTGGAGTTTGAAGAATTCTAATAAAATCTTTAACTGTGTTTCCTTTGTGCTTGTTCGAGGTTAGTGCTTATTACGGATTGTTAAAAAAATAGGCTTATGCTAAGGAGTATTTAAGGTAATTTTGTTAATAAGCCCTCTCTCAGGTTCAGAGGGTTCATGTAGTCTATTTAAGGCTGCAACCATACTTGGATTAATTGTAGTTTTCATTCATACTCAAGTACTTCCTACTGGGTTACTAAGAAAGAAAGAAAAACAAAAATCAGTTAACCTTTAAATATTGGGTTTATACGCTTTGTTGTACATGAACTGAAATATTATTACATTTCCTCTTATAGCCGTGGGCTACTATATTTGAGTTAGCGTAATTATTTTTTCATGGCACAATTCCTCATGTAATTACTTGCCTTCCTGGTGGAGAAATTACTTCTAATTTCATGTACCTAATTCTTGATCAATCTATTTCTCAAAAGGAGCTTCCTCTAGATTATATATTTATGGTTTACTTAGTCTTAATACTTTGTATTTAGCGAAAAGGTGTTCGTACACTTCGTTGTTTCTTGATGACTTGACTTCTTTCAGATACATATATGCTTATATGGGCTTACTTACGAAGTCTTTTTATCATAGGAAAATATATATTTCATGGGTAGATATTACTTCCATTTTCATGTATACACTATTTCTTGATCCTATTACTGTGTAGGTTAGCACATACATATTCTCTGATATATTTGCATTTTTCTTATAATTTCTATTTTTGCATGATGATACGATGATAGGTCTTTGGTCTCTTTGCATGATGATATCATGATAGGTATTTGGTCTCTATCTTCATAATAGATATTTATTCTTAAGCCCTTACGCACAATGTTTCTCATATGACTTGTTTTATTATATTTACGCATACACGGGACCTTCTAGATTAATCCTCAGTTCGAGAAGATCCTTCATACACAAGGAACTAGTTCTATGAATTCTAAACTTGGGTTTCTACATTTATAAACTTGGGTTTCTACATTTTTATTCCTCGGAAGGGTTTTTTTTACGTTGAGTAGGGACGACAAGTTGTTAAGGGTTAGCATAAAACCCTTTCTTGTGTGGTCGCATGTAACCCTGCTAACCCTAATTTTTATTTCCTATAATCCTAAATTTGGGTTTGCACATTTATTCCTCATAAGGGTTTT
Organism: Pinus albicaulis; assembly: GCA_034641835.2. NCBI lineage: Eukaryota > Viridiplantae > Streptophyta > Pinopsida > Pinales > Pinaceae > Pinus > Pinus albicaulis. Next base: position 999,513,972 of record CM076583.1, read on the forward strand.
TTTACGTTGAGTAGGGACGTCAAGTTGTTAAGGGTTAGCATAAATTTTTTACGTTGAGTAGGGACGTCAAGTTGTTAAGGGTTAGCATAAAACCCTTTCTTGTGTGCTCGCATGCGACCCTGCTAACCCTACCTTTTCTTTCCCATAGCTATAAGCGACAACAATTCACTACTTTACTTAGTATATTTTAAAAGAGAAAGCTCCATATATTAAATTAGATATTTTTCAGAGAAACATTTATTAATTTATGTACCCACTGCTTATTCTTCTTCATAATCATAAACTTCTTGAAAACAATTCTTAAATGATCATCAAAAAGAAGCATGTACACTTATCTGAATGTTCGAAAATATAAAGGGAGTGAACATGATCGTTCCAACTAGATGAATTACTAGAACAACAATTCCCGTGGAGCCTCATGATGTCCCTCTATCAGAAAATCAAATTAGTGTTATTTTAAAATCTTCTTCCTTAGACCCTAGCAATATCTCACTAGATTAGTGTCTAAATTTTTGTTTTTTCTTTTCTTTCTAGTATTTTTCTTTTACTAGAACCACTATTTTCATTTTTTTTTTCTCTTTGAAAATATTTTTCCTTCCTCTTTCCACTACATGACCTTTCTCTCCACTACATGACCTTTCTCTCTTGTCATGTTATTACTAGTGGTAGGAATCTTAAAAAAAAAATGAAGGATTTTAACTGTGACAATTATCGCTTCCAAAAATTGTTTTTTTTGAACTACAACTAATTTTTAATTGATTTTTGGATAGTTGGGAGCCCGAATATTCAAGTGTTGGCTCCTCTTATATTTTCAAATAAACAATAAGTAAAATTTCATTCACAAAAATTAATATTTATATTTATAATCAAGATGTACAATCTTTAATTTTAACCCCCACAACTACTATCCAAACTTAAATGTTTGAAGGGGAATACAACCATTAAAGTTTGACATGAAATTAATTCCATCAGGCCTAAGGGAACTTGAGTTGCGAGATAATTGGCTTTGTGAAGAACATTGATGATGAATTGTGTAGAATTTGAAGATCATATCGTAAACAATGTTGACCTCATTTTGTAATGAGTTATTGATGATAGATCAATGCCTCTATCAATGTGCTCAAATGAACTTAAATATTTACTAAGCATATGCAAGTCCCTTGAGAGGAGTGAATTTCCAGTATTTAATTTTCCTTTGTCTAATAAAGAGATGGCCATCTAGACCATTTGGATATTGTTCAGGGCCATCCCAATACGAAGGGTTAAAGGAAACCATGGAAATAAAAAGTGAATATCAGGATAATCTAAAATTATAAGTGCAAGCCAGTGTGATGTCCATGAAGGGTGCGAGAGCTATAAAAATGGGAGCAATAATGAGGTAATCAAAATCCACAGTGAGGAGGGAAGACGACCATGAACTCAATAGGAGAGAGCCAACCTACATGACAACCTATATCTCACTTATTAGGGCCCATGGATCAAAATTATGAGCCAACTAATATCTCACTTATTAGGGGCCATGGATCAAAATGATGAGCCAACTAGACTGCCATGACTGCGAAAGCATGCAAAATCCAAACTTGAGTAGAAGAGTAGCATGACAAGGGCATAAAACAATAAATACGAGTTAATGAGCCAAGATAAGGTGACGGGGGAGGTGACTTATCTATGAATTCCATGATGTTCAAGAGGGGAAAATGAATAATGCGTTAGTAAGGTACTTCAATTGACTATCTAATCATGGGATTGGCGTATAGAAACTTTTCCCATTTATAACTATAACCTTAATGTTTTCTGTAAGGGCCCTATTTTCTTGGTGATCGACCAACATAGAGTTAGATATCAGGGTCAAATAGAAGGATATAAAGGAGATGACATGAAGGATTATTATGACAACAAATATGGATTTTAGCATTGAGCTTTTAGGATTAGTGGCTTTTGGGGTAAAATAAAAGAATATCAAGGAAAAGATAGCTAGGAAGAGTCTTATGTAGGTAAATATGAGTTTCAACATCTCGTCCTTAGGATAAATGAATTAATGAATATGATAAATAGCGTTTTTAGAGTTGAGACCCATTAAAAAATTCACATGCTTTAACTTGATTATTGAAAGCAATACTCAAATTCTATGAATAAGAAAATCAAAGTTTCTCATAAAGTCATAAATAACACTTTAATAGCTATTCCTACTACCCCTATCCTTACATTTAATCATATCAATAAAACATTTCCTTAAAACTTAATCACAACACTAAAAAAAAACACTCACACTAATAAATTATTATATTATTTCAAAATAATATAAAATGCTTTTCCAAAACCAATAAAAAAACTCACACACTAATAAATTATTATATATTTTCAAAAATAATATAAAATGCATTCCCAAATCAATAAAATTGACATATATATTTATCCATATATCTTCCTTTTATCTACAATAATTTTATAAAATAAATTATACTTAACTGATATAAAAAATAAAATTCAGCACAATAAATAATATAATATATTGACATATAAACTACTTTATTTTTAAATTATTTTTTATCCATTGACTATTTTTTCCTTTCAATATTTCATTAAAACAAGTTAAGCAAGGAGACACGCTATACTAAGTTGATCTTTCGAGCCACCATATTCTTTGTTTATTTGTTCTTGTTTTTATCCATTCATTATTCTTTCAAACCAACCAATTAAATAATTTCACCTAAACAAGTTAATTATAATAATTTAATAATTTATTATATCATTTTATTTTATTTTTAATTTTGTTTTCAATAATTTTACATATATTTAATATGAGATATAAAATTAAATTTAAGAAATCAGATAATATTTTCAAATAACTTTACTTTCATCAAGGTAATCCAATTCAATAATATATATATTTTTTAATTCAAATTATTGTAAAAAAAATTATATTAAATTTTGAAATTTGGTTTTGTAATTTATAATTTGAATTGAATGATTTTCCATGATAATTATATAAAAACATATTTTGTTCACTTTTTTTCGAACTAATTAGTTTAATTCATCTTCAAAATAAGATAAAAAATCTATTCAACCTTTATATCAATTAAAATTGTAAATATTTTTAATTTTAACAAATTTCTAATCCAATTTAAATAAAATTAATAAAGAAATATTTAAAAAAATTCAAAATATGGAAAATTTAAATTAAAAAACTAATATATATCAATTTAACGCAGTAATGATAATATTCAGTATTAATTCAATGGATTGAGTTATAGTTGCTAAACAATCCTATATAATATATGTCAATTTAAAGCAGTAATGATAATATTCGGTATTAATTCAATGGATTGAGTTATACACGCTAAACAATCCTAAATCACGGAATCTATACTGTGGTTGGTCTCCACACGTTTCATAAACATGGTCAACCATATCGGTCTGTTCCGCGTATCGCTGTAGCTCATTCAAAGGACGACGACTGCACTAAATGAGATATGAGATGAGGGCACATTCTTTTCACAAGATGTTCACAGTCAAGTCTGATTAGCCAACCTTTCATTAAGTCTTGACCAACCATTCAGTAATTGCCTCCACATTCCCGTGTTGGTTGCCATTAACCTGAGTTTGAGATGGATGTATCGTGTAACACAATTTAAGAATCTAAAATCAAATTCTCTGCCATGAAAGTCAGTGGCGCGCGTTCCTGGAATGTCTCGGAGATGTAGAAAAGTCTATTTTTGAAAACAGATAACGTCTTCCTTGAAAGTCAGTGGGGTGAGTTTTGTGCTTTGTTTAATTATTTTATGTTTAGTTTTGGAATTTGGTGATTTGATTCTTTTACAGATTAAATGAAATTGTGATAAATTGTGTTTTTCAATACAGAAATAGATTGAGCACTTTAAAATCCAGTATATTAAACTGAATGTTTCTGAAAAGGAAACCTAAAAAAAACCCTTAAAACAATTATGAAAATTACACCATTCAAACCAACAAATTCCACACATCCATACTAAATTTCTAACAAAATTAACCATAAAAAAGTTTACTACTTAGCAGAGGTAATATAATTAGCCATCCCGAGTTTAAAATGGATGAATCGAGTGACACAATTCGGTATATAATTGTCTTCCTCGTGAAGTTTAATTCATTGAACACATGATGCATCACCCATTTTGAATAAAGTACTACCACCCATTCCGAGTCCACAGCCATCTTGACCTCACCGTTATTCTCTCCAATCGCTGTGAACTGCAAAATTCGCTTGGTTGTCTGAGACTCGAGTCAAGAAAATTTATATTTCAATATATAAAAAAAAAGCTATTTATTCTGGAACTTAGTCAAAGAAAGTTTACAATTGTAGTACACTCGTCACGATTGCACAAATTTAAAACTCTGTTTTACTAGAAGCATTCACTGCTGAATACTCTTGTTTTTTAAAAAACATACATACACTCTGTGTGTATTTTTAAAAATTAATATAAATCTCTTATTTTGTTTTTAACAATACGGCCTTTCTGCATATATATAAAACATTACATACCAAAATGACACTGTCCTGTGTATTTACAAAACAAATATCTGCATCATAAATTGTTCAACCACTAAGTTCACCGCTTCAGAAATCTTAATGGCTGCATTAACTCTGTCAGCACCGCTTGGAACGCATTGATCACAAATTTCACTTGCTGGCACTTTGATTTTTCTTTCCCGCACTGCTGTGCACATTCCTGTATAATAAAACCAGTTCTGCTGTCTTTTCTTTTTTTTATTTACACTGCTGTGTAATAAAAAAGTTACACTTCACGGCCTTTACAATGTGCTGGGCCTTTTAATATATATATGTGTTATATATATTAAAATAAAACATATAACATTTAAAACTTATTAAAACCAACTATATAAAAAAAAATGCCGTGTAAAAACATTTAACCTGCGGTCATTTTTTTTAATATATAACATATGGCATATAATATATGTGGGCCAGCTGATGACGTAGGCAATTCCGGTGGGCTTTACAACTCCAGCCACGAGCCTTCAACAACCCCCGCGGAATTCTTTTATTACCATATAACATATGGGCCAGTATTATATGTGGGCCCCTTGCTGCGGTGATGTCAGCAATTCCGGGGGGGGTAAGAACCTCTGCCCACAAATTTCCATCGACCCCCGCGGACATGCTTTGCCGCTGTATGGTGTGGGGCTGCCGTTGAAATTATATTTCAACACTCCCCCTTAATTTCAACTGCTGGGTTTTCCTGCATACCCAAGCATTCCCTGAAATATTCAAAGCTTTTCTGCTGTAGTGGCTTTGTGAGGATATCTGCAAATTGATCCTCTGTTCTGCAATGCTGCAAAACAATCTCGCCATTGCTTACCAATTCCCGTATGAAATGAAACTTGGTGTCAATGTGCTTTGTTCTTTTATGACAAACAGAATTTTTAGACAATGCAATAGCTGAGCTATTGTCACAATATATCACTGTCCTTTTTACCTGTTCTTGACATAAGCTTCTCAACATTTTTCGCATCCAAACTGCTTGACACGATGCTGCTGTAGCTGCCACATATTATGCTTCTGCTGTAGACAATGCTACAACGGGCTGTTTCTTAGAAGCCCATGAAATGGCTCCTGAACCCATGTGAAAAACATAACCGGAAGTGCTCTTCCGATCATCTACACTTCCAGCCCAATCACTGTCTGTGTATCCAACTAAATCTGAACATTCTGAAGTAGTATAAAAAATACCAAATTTCTTTGTACCTTTAACATACCTCAAAATCCTTTTTGCTGCTTGCCAATGTGCTTCCTTTGGCTTTTCCATGAACCTGGAAATCAAACTAACAGCATGCATTATGTCCGGCCTAGTTGCAGTCAAGTACATGAGGCTGCCAACTATGCTCTTGTACAAACTAGGATCAAAATCCTTACTGCTGTCCTCTCTGCTGAGTTTTAATCCCATCACTGTGGGAGTGATTGTTGCTTTGCTTTCCTGCATGTTAAATCTTTCAAGTACCTCATTAACATACTTTGTCTGTGAGATGAAAATCCCACTTTCATCTTGTTCTACTTCTATTCCCAAGAAGTATCTCAACAAACCCATGTCAGTCATTTCAAATTCTTCCTTCATGACTGTTTTAAAATGTTCAATAAGGCAATCATCATTACCTGTAAAAATAACATCATCAACATACAAGACTACAATCAAAATTTTACCGTCTTGTTCCTTGATGTAGAGGGTGGGTTCTCCCTCACACTTCTCAAAACCATTTTCCAGTAGATAAGAGTCTATCCTACTGTACCACGCTCTTGGCGCTTGCTTCAGCCCATAAAGAGCTTTCTTCAACTTGCACACTTTGTGCTCTTGGCCTTTCTTCTCATAGCCGAGAGGTTGATCTATGTAAACCTCTTCCATTAACACTCCATTTAGGAATGCGGACTTCACGTCCATTTGGTAAACTTTCCACTTGTTTTGTGCTGCTATGGACAACACTGCTCTCACGGTTTCCATTCTGGCAACCGGTGCGAAAGTTTCCTCATAATCTATGCCATGCTTCTGCTTATAGCCTTTGACAACAAGCCTCGCCTTGTGTCTCTCTATCTTGCCTTCAGCATTACTCTTGGTCTTGTAGACCCATTTAACACCTATGACATCTTTACCTTTTGGGAGTTCAACCAAATCCCAAGTTTTGTTCCTCTCTATGGCATTTATTTCCTCATCCATAGCTTCTATCCATTTCTTATCCTTGATAGCTTCTTCGAAATGAACAGGATCATCAACATGACAATATAAAGCAAACAAAGAATTGATACCTTCATTAGCTATATCTTGTTCATAAATCTCTTTCAAACTTCTGAATTTCTTACCTCTTTCAGTAGGTGTACAAGTGCTTGAAGAAGCACTTGAATTTCCTCCTTGTGGTGTGCTTGGAGAAGCACTTTCATTTCTCTTCAAGGGTGTATTTTGCGGTGTTGGTGTTGCTGTTTGGGGATGTATTTCAACCACCTCATCATCATTCTCATCATGAGATAAACAGTGTTTAACATTCACTGTTTTCTCTATGCTTCCATCCCAAGCTTCCTCTTCAATGAACTGTACGTCCCTGCTCACAAGAAACTTCTTGTTGGATGGGTTATATAACCTGTATGCCTTGGATTCCTCACTGTATCCAATGAAAATACACTTCTCCCCCTTGCTGTCCAACTTCTTCCTTAGCTGATCCGGAATGTGTGCATAAGCCACACATCCGAAAACCTTCATATGTGTGACACTTTGCTTTGCGCCACTCCATGCCTCTTCCGACACTTTGTTCATAACTGCCTTTGTAGGACACCTGTTCAAAATATACGCTGCACAATGTACAACTTCAGCCCAATAATCATTAGGCAAGTGCTTTGCCTTTAACATACTCCTCGCCATGTCCATTATGGTTCGGTTCTTCCTTTCGACCACTCCATTTTGCTGCGGTGTATATCTAGTTGTAAACTGTTTATGAATACCATTTTCTCTACAAAACCGTAGAAAATATTTAGATATATACTCACCTCCTCTATCAGTCCTTAAGACTTTGATATGCAGCCCACTTTGATTCTCAACAAGTGCTTTGAAATTGCGGAATTTTTCAAACACTTCACTTTTCTTTTTCAAAAAGTAAACCCAAGTTTTTCTTGTAAAATCATCTATGAATGTTAGTACATAGTGGCTGCTCGCAAGTGATGGAGTTTGCATCGGTCCACACACATCCGAGTGGACAATCTCTAAGGGTGCTTTTGCCCTTATGCTTTTCCCGGAAGGAAAACTTTCTCTGTGTTGTTTCCCAAGAATACAACCTTCACAAAGGCTGTACGGTTTCTCTATCAATGGTAAACCACTTACCATTCCTTTTCTGTTCAACAAATTAAGACCTCCAAAGTTGAGATGACCGAATCTCAAGTGCCATAACCAATTATCATCCTTTGGTTCGCTTTGAAAAGTCTCTTGTGCAACTCCTGCTTTCTCTTCGCCATTCTTCAGATCTGCTCTCATTATGAGAGGGAACATCCTGTTCCTTGTCATCTTCACTTCAGCAATACACTGTTTGCTGGGTGGTTTATCCATGATGGTACAAACATCATTATCGAAGAAAACATTATACCCCTTATGGACAAGCTGTCCAACACTTAAGAGGTTACACTTCATTCCTGGAACATAATAAACATCTGCTATGGTTTTCCTTGCTCCTAATCTTGTTAAAACATTTACATCTCCTTTTCCCATAACAGAAACTTTGCTATCAGTTCCTAGTGTGACTTGTGACTGCACACTTTCATCTAACATAGAAAACATTGCTAAGTTTCTTGTCATATGGTTACTACAACCGGAGTCTAGAAACCATATATCCTCATTCTTTTCTTCAGCCATATTACAAACTAAAAACAAATTACTTTGGCTGCTATTTTCTTTTGTGAAATTTGCACTAGTTTCACTTCTCATGTCTTGTTTCTTCTTTCTACATTCATTAGCATAATGACCATATTTCTTACAATTATAACATTGGACATTGGACTTATCATACCTTTGTCCTTGTGCATTCTGCTGACCATTCTGTTGGCTGTTGCCTTGGCCTTGATGCTGATTTGGATTGCTGCCCCTTCCTTGAGCATTTGCTGGACTGTTCCTTCCACCTCTGTTTTGGCTTCTTCCTCTTCCTCTTCTGCCTTGCCCTCTTCCTCTTCCGAAAGACATCTGGGACTTAAAAGCATGTTCAAGAGATGAGTTCTCACTCCTACCCAATCTCTGTTCATGGGTAATCAGTGATGCATGTAATTCATCCACTGAAAACTTTGTGAGATCCCTATTCTCTTCTATGGTGGTGACAATCACATCGAATCTTGAGGGTAAGCTTCTCAAGAGTTTTTCCACAATCCTCTTGTCTTCAAGAGTCTCTCCATGAGATCTGATTTGTGTGACCATTCCAATCACATGAGTGAAGAATGAGTCAATATTATCTGACTCCTTCATGCAGAGAGTCTCAAAGTCTCTCCTCAGCAACTGAAGTTTTGCTGTCTTCACTCTCTCCATACCCTGATAAGCTGTCTTAAGAGTTTCCCATGCTTCACTGGATTTCTTGGCTGCTGCTATCCTTGGAAACACACTCTCATGCACTGCTTGATACAAGAAGAAAAGAGCCTTAGCATCTCTCTTCTTATTGTTCTTCAACTGTTCTCTTCCTGCTTGATTTAACATAAAAAACTCTGCTTCATCTTTTGGCTCTTCAAAGCCATCCTCAACTAATTCCCATAACTCTTGTGAGGTAAATAAAGCTTTCATGGTTATTGACCAGTAATCATAATTTTTTCCATTGAATTGTGGGAGATGGACATTTCCCAAACTCATACCTGTGCTAGAACCAGCCATTCTGCACTTCTAACTATGATTTTAAAAACACTTGACTGTGTATTAAAATAGCTCACTGTACTGCAACAGTAACACAACAAATTTTATAGAGAAATACCTTCGAATTCTTCTTGGCTGAACCTTCACTCTGCTGGAGAGGTTGCTGCAAAAACGAACTCTGTTCCTTCAGCTTATTTGACCCTTCAAATAGCCTGGATTGGCTTTGATACCATGTTGGAATTTTCAGAATTCCAAAACAATAAGACTGCCCTCTTCAACACAGAGAATAATTCAAAAAAAATTCACTGACAGACAGAGTTCAACTCAGAAAAATTTATATTTCAATATAAAAAAAACTGCTGTTACAGACTTCCTCAAAAGAGGGATTTACAATTGTGACTGCTGCTAACACAGTGCACAAATTAAAAACTCTGTTTTACTAAAAAAAAACATTCACTGCTGGAATACTCTGTTTTTAAAATAAAACTCTCTGTCTTTTACAAGCAATACACCCTGCTGTGTAAAAACATTACAATATAAAAACTCTGCTCTGTGTTTTTACAATACGCTGCTGTGCATATATGAAAAAACATTACATTCAAAATGACTCTGTTCTGTATTTTAACCAAAACAAATATCTCAGAAATATCTCAACGCTGTTTTAATGCCATTCATTGGCACAACCACTAAATTCACCACTTGAACAAATCTTTAATGGCTGTATTTACTTCTGTCAGCACCGCTTCAATTCTCATTGATGGAAAATTGACTTTCCGGCATTGCTGTTCTTTCTTCCCCGCACTTCTGTGTATTAAAAAAAATCCTGTGTAATAACATTACATTCTGCTGTCCTTTTTATGTATACACTGCTGTGTATTAATAAAAAAATACATCTCTGCTTCACGGCCTTTTTAATATATATGTCACATATATTAAAAACAAAACAATTAACATTTAAAACCAAACTTGTTAAAAAAAATCTGTGCGATGGGCAAATTAAAATTTAAACCCCGCCCTCCTTATATAACATATAAAACATATGTATGTGCCGTATTATATATGTGGGCCAGCTGTGGTGCTGTCAGCATTCCGAGGGGGTTCAGTCCTCTGTCCACAATTCTTTCACGACCCCCGCGGACTTTCATTACGAACAAATGATGTGGGGCCAGTCCGATTGGGTTCAACACCATGCCGGCTCTACCTTATCGACCCTATCGGAATTGCTTTGTGGCCCGTTCATTGTTGTAATGCCGCCTGCTGTTATGCCGGCAGTTGGAATTAATTCCAACAAAAAGAGTCTCCAAATAATATAACGCGCAGCGAGGATTATTGAACACCGTGTAGCAGTATTGCTTGTATGTATATTTTTATTCAGGGTTGAAATAAGATTGGAAAGAGAGAAATTAAGGAGTATTTTCATGGCTGTCAATCACAGCGAGGCGAGGAATGTGGGCGTGGTCTTGCTCTGCCTAACTCTGATGGGATTAATCTTCATAGTGGTTTTTAACAAAGCTCAGATGGCTTCCATTAATCCCGTCAATTTAAGGTCCCTTTCGCAGAAATATGGAGAACTTTTTAAAATCCCGGGATCCTGCACTAAAACTACAGATGATCATGTAAGTCTGTAATTCCTTTACCCTTTTTAGTAATAAGTTAAATTTATTTATGCATTTTAAACTAGAGTCAATATCTATAAAAATTAAAAATTCGAAAACATAAATAAGGGTAGTCTAAAGAGTTCATAAATTAGCTGGTTATTGTCTATTTTTTTTGATAGTGTTGAATCTATTTCCACCATAATTCAAACATTCAAACTCGAAAAAAATCAATATTTGATAAGGCCCATAAAATAGTTAAACAATACCATCAACATCTTTCTATATTACCATAGGTTCCCACAGGGTCTGGTATAAGGTCACTCTAATGATATACGGATTTATCTCTATAAATATGCAGAATAATATTAGAACTGCAATATCTGGTGATAAGCTGGAGCTTGAATTAACACTGTCGAAGGTTGCGAACCAGAACAGAACGGTTATAATCACGGTGCTGAACGCAGCATGGGCGCAGAATAATAGCATGCTCGATCTGTTCTTGCAGAGTTTCCAAGTGGGTAATGGAACTGAATATTTGCTAAAGAATCTTCTGATTGTTGCCGTGGATAACCAGGCGCTCCACCGCTGCAGGCAGATTCACGAGCACTGCTATCTTATGAAGACGGAAGGGGCCGATTTTTCAGCCTTGATGCCCCTTATGAGTCAAGATTACTTGGATGTGATGTGGAGAAGAGTGCGATTCTTCGGCCAGGTGTTGGAGGCTGGCTACAACTTCATTTTCTCTGTAAGTATTATTCTAATATTATGACTTTTTCTCTGTTAATTAAATATACAACTCTTTCTGATTAATAAGTTGGTTTGTGGTCAAGTTGGTTGAGAAAGGGTTGTTAAGCAAATTTTGGTTGTGTATGTTCAGAAATATTTGTACATTTATTCAAAGTATCATTTATCAAGAAGTTTAACCCAAAAAGTGTGAAAAGAATTGAATAGCAAAAGTGTTTTAACCACAGTGACTTTAACAAAAAGCTTTACCCAAAAAGTGTTTTGATAATTGAATAGCAAAAGTTTTTTTTTCCATTAAATTAAGAAGCTTTATCTAAAAAGTGTCTTGATAGTTGAATAGCAAAAGTCTTTTTTGTTCAATTAAAAAGCTTTATCCAAAGAGTGTCTTGATAATTGAATAGCAAAAATGCTTTAACCACAGCTATTTAACCAATTGAACTAATTCTGAGAACTAAAAACTTGTTCGATATGTTGAAACTAAAAGCTAAAAGTTTGTTTGATATGTTAAAATGAAATAGTTTCAAATTAAAAATTAGAAAAAGAATTTAAAAATAATAAAAAACACAATTTAACAAAATTCAAGTGTGTTCATCTTAATAACTCCCAGATTTTTTTTATTAGGAGGTAAAATTGTTTTATGTTAAACTATACAGAATTAACAGGTTCCCGGTTCTAACATTTAGCCCATTTCTGTAGGGGCTACGCAAGACCTCTTAATCTAAACTGAATCCACATATAAATTTTATAATCCTCAAAATACCAAATCTCTATGTCTGTGCAGCACTAACAAGTAAGTAATCCATATGTTTGTGTGTATAGATGTTTTCTGTTGTTTATATCTGTTGTTTATATCCTGTTTTTTTTCATTTGTACTTAAATAGGCATAGAAGTAAATTCACTTCAATATAATTTGATGGACATGAGGGTGTAAGCGGTGACAAGTATTTGTATAGATTTTATCTCATGTTTATACTTTTTCCTCATTCGTACTTAAAAGGCATAGACATAAATTGATCTGAGCCTAACTGATGGCAAATTCCATAATATTTCGAAAATTTGATGAATGAACAAAGTGAATACTTTTACTTGGTTTGTATGTCAATGGGCATGAGGCTTAGACATAAACTGATCTGAGCCTAACTGATGGAACATTCCATAATATTTCGAAAATTTGATGGAATGAGCAAAGTGAATATTTTTTTGGTTTGTATCTAAATGGGCATAGAACCAGATGAGAACTTATGGCAAATTCTATAATATTTGGAAAAATCCATAGAATTAGTTCAAAAATAAAATAATATTTATTTAAATAATTTTTTAAATATTTTAGAAACTACACTTACATAATAAAGGAAAAAATGATATTATAATATAATAATAATTTTTTTTTCAAATATTAAAAATAATCTCTAGCATCAGATATTGGTAGGTTGTTTTAATTTGAGATAAACAAGGTTGAAATTTCAAAACAGAGATATTTGTTAAATTTGTGGAGTTTTATATTTCTAGATAAATTTTCACAGTTTTAAAAAAAAATCTTGACAAGTTTACAAAAATTTTAACAATTTCTAAAAAGAAATCACACCTTAATAAACAATTTGCCCATCAAATTTCATCCCTAAAACCACTGACAAATATGACAAATATTACAGATAGGCACTTCATATCCCTATTCGATTAGGGTATGTTGTCTTAAACAGAGATGAGTCTTCGACCTGTAAAGATAACAAACTTATTTTAAACCTTATTTTTCCAATCTTTTAAGCATTGGGTTATGCAGAGTTTCAACTTTCATTCACAATATTTGTTCACTGTTTACAGGATACTGATATACTGTGGTTTCGGGATCCCTTCCCGAGGTTCTCTCCCAGCGCAGACATGCATTTCGCCTCAGACAAATACAAAGGTCACCCACACGATCTCCAGAACCTCCCCAACTGTGGCTTCATGTACATCCGATCCAACCAACGGACAATCAGTTTCTTCAAGTTCTGGTACCAGTCGAGATCAAGCTATCCTGGAACAAATGAACAAGACGTGTTAAACCTAATCAAATTCCGAGAGATTCGGCGCAGATGCCTGGAGGTCATTTTCCTGGACACGAAATACTTCAGAGGGTACTGCCAGAAGAGCCCGGATCTGGAGGAGGTCTACACCGTGCACGCTAATTGCTGCGTAGGAATGAAGACGAAGCTCCATGATCTGCGAAACACTCTTTGTGACTGGAGAAGGTACATGATGCAACTACCACCAGGGCCTAAGGGCATCAAGAAGGCGCGCTGGACACCTGCACAGGCATGCCAACGCTCACGTCACTCTCGGCACTTTTGGAGGCCATGAATGTATAATGTAATGCACACATTGACAATTCATCGAAGGAGGATGGAATTTGATGGTCAAATTGCTGGTTATGTGTGACTTCCAAACAAGTTAAACAATTTGCAAAATTGTCAATATTTTCAGAATGTAGCCTTTTGTGATTTTTGATTAAGTAAAACTCTCTTCCGGATGGATCACATCAAATAAATCCAAAAACTGATCTATTTTAAAATGTTTTACTTGATAGTAAAAAAAAAATCTTAAAATTATAAAAACTATAAAAATTCAGAAAATTAATTAAAAAATGTAAATTTAAAAACTCTGAAAACTAATTTAAAAAATGTAAAACCCATAAAATTTAATAGATGAATCTGTTTTGAAATTCCCTAATCGAAACAGCAAAACAAAACAATAAATATTTTTAGATATAAATTCCGCGGGGCCTCTCTAGCTTTTTGAGGATTTTGTATTTTTCTGGAATTTGGGGATACAATTCTTCGCTGAATGGTTTTCGTTTTTCTTTTGAGTTTATAGCATCTCCTAAATGTATAAATAGTCATTTGGATACAATTCTTCATCTTATAATTGTATGAATAGCCATAGTTATGCTTTTGGTTTATATTTTAATGTGGATTTAATATAAATTTGGCAGATTTTTTAAATCATGTATTTGAAATTTGTAATTTCAACCTATCTTTATCATTTAAAAATTTTAAACTGTGTAAATGATATATCTCAAATTTATAATTACATTGTAAAATTTATACATTTTTTAAATTAGATAGATTATATATTTCAAATCTGTAATTTCAACACATCTTTATCATTTAACAAATTAAAATTAAAAATTTTAAACGGTATAAATGATATATGTCAAATTAATAATAATAATAATAATCCAATTTTAAGGTCATGGCCAAGCTACATTAATTTGGCCTATGAGACCTTTTTGTTTGTGGGACAAGGGACCCACTTTTGCGCAGCGATTTGAGTGTTAAATTTACAAAAACATACATACTCTACCCCTCTAGTTTTTGAACCTCTAACTTCTTAGAAAGAAACACATGCTCTTAACCATTAGACATATATTCAAACTAATTTAAAATAAAAATAAAATAAGTTAATTTTTTAACCATTTCTAATTTTAAATAAAGATGAAATAACTTCATTTATTAATAATTTATATGTGCTAAATGAATCAACAACTAGGTTCACATTATATTTATATTACCACCACTACTATAATTGTTAGATATAACCTATGCCCCAACGTATATATGGGCCCATAAGTTTGATCGTTGAGGAATTTGGATAAAAAAATCACAACTCGTATAACTTTACATAGAAATGGACTATTTAAAAAAATACTTGATTTCAAAAAATAAAGATATGAAATAAATATTTGATTTAAAAAACAAATTTCTATATATGTTATATTTGATTTAATATTTTTTTCATATTTTAATGTATATATGGACTTAGTGCATCTAGAAATCTTTGAAATTTTGAATGGTGTATATTATATATTTCTAACGTGTAATTCCAACACATTTATATGATTTTTTATTAAAAGTAATTAACAAAATATTTAATTAAAATATTTGTGTCTTTTAATGTTGCTACATTTATAGGAAAATTTGGGCAGATCAACTTTGGAATCAAATCCCCTCAGCCAAACTAGCAAGGCCTAACTAGAAGGGGTGACATTCTATAATAGAGGAGGTTCTTAGCAATGAAAACTTTACCAATTGAGTTAACCCTTGAGGCTACCACTACTACACTAAGGGCATTTTAAGACAGTTTTTTAAGACAAAAGAAATTTTTTGTCTTAAAAAGTCACTTTTTATTTTAGTTATTTTATATTAAAATTTAATATCAATTGAATTGTCTTAAATATAAAATTTAAGACAAATATAGTGCAGGACAAAAATAATTTGAGACAAAACTTTATATTTAAGACAAAAACAATTTGAGACAAAAATATTTAAGACAAAAACATTTTGAGACAAGAAAATTTAAGACAAAAGTATTTTAAGACAAAATTTTATATTTAAGAGAAAACTCGTTTGAGACAAAAATATTTTAAGACAAAACTTTATATTTAAGACAAATGACAAAAATATTTTAAGACAAAAGCAATTTAAGACAAAAATATTTTAAGACAAACAAAATTTTATATTTAAGACCAAACGAGACAAAAATATTTTAAGACAAAACTTTATATTTAAGAGAAAATCAGTTTGAGACAAAAAAATATTGAAGACAAAAGAAATTTGAGACAAAAATATTTGAAGACAGAATTTTTTATTTAAGACAAAAGCACTTTGAGACAAAAATATTTAAGACAACTTTATATTTAAGACAATGACAATTAAGCGAAACCCATTTAAGATAGTTAGCAATTAAGACAAAATCATTAGCATTAGGAAGTTTGCATTGAAATATCCATAAGTGGATAGTGGATAATTATATTTTTATTTTTAAAAATAGATATTCAAACCACATGAAATTTGATCATGTCATGATATTTATTTCTTTTATATTATATTTTTTTTTCATTAAAACTGCATTTTAAAAATATAATAAATAAATAGATAAAAAATATTATTTTTTGGTTAGCCACTCAAGAGGATTTGAACTTTGAATCTCATGTTTTAACATAATACTTCATAACAAGGTGATTGTCAATTGAGTTACATTCCATGAATTAAAATTGTTTATATTTTAAATATGTGAAAAAATTTAAACTAGGAATTGCACCAGATGTTGCAAAGGAATCACAGTAAGGCATGAAATAGAGAACACTACTACATGTGGGGTGTTTTAAGACATTTTTTTAAGACAAAATAACTCTTTTTTTGTTAAAAAGTCACTTTTAATTTTAGTTATTTTATATTAAAATTTAATATCAATTGAATTGTCTTAAAGATAAAATTTAAGACAAAAATAGTGTAAGACAAAAATAGTTTGAGACAAAACTTTATATATAAGATAAAAACGATTTGAGACAAAAACATTTTAAGACAAAACTTTATATTTAAGACAAAAACAGTTTGAGACAAAAACATTTTAAGGAAAAACTTTATATTTAAGACAAAAGCACTTTGAGACAAAAAAAATTAAGACAAAAGCAATTTGAGACAAAAATATTTAAGACAAAAGCACTTTGAGACAAAAATATTTAAGACAAAACTTATATTTAAGACAATGGCGACTTAAGACAATGATGATTAAGACGAAACCCATTTAAGATAGTTAGCAATTAAGACAAAATCATTAGCATTCGGAAGTTTGCATTGAAATATCCATGAGTGGATAGTGGTTAATTATATTTTTTATTTTTAAAAATAGATATTCAAACCACATGAAATTTTATCATGTCATGATATTTATTTCTTTTATATTATATATTTTTTTTCATTAAAACCACATTCTAAAAATATAATAAATAAATAGATAAAAAAATATTATTTTTTGAATCTTATGTTTTAACATAATAAAAATTCATAACAAAGTGATTGTCAATTGAGTTACATTCCATGAACTAAAATTGTTTATTTTTTTAAATATGTGCAAAAATTTAAACTAGCAATTGCACCAGATGTTGCAACGGAAAAACTGTAAGTCATGAAATAGAGAAGAATCTTAACATATAAGAAATCATTGAATTATAAAAATTAGTAAACAAAACACCATTCAAAAAAATATTCAATGAAGAAGGCTCATTAGGTACAAGGGATGAAAATTTGGTTTTCAAATAGTAAAATGGCATTTGACATTCACCTATGAAACATCAGATTATTCGAAAAATGTTATGGGCACAATAACATAAATATATTGTTCGGGGTATAGAAATGATGCATTTAAGTGAGTTGTTGAGGAAGTATTGCCTAATGAAGGAGAATACAGTGGTCCTTGAGGGAGACAAGCTGCCAATTTCATGAGTAGGGGTTGTTGTTAGCTTAAATTTTGTGAGTTGCCTTTTTTTTTGGGTGTGCCATGACCTTGATCTTGCTGATAGCTCATAAGCTGGCTACTAATTGAATGCCTCCTCGGAGAGCTTATCTGCGAGTTGATTGAGCTCATGATAAATGTGGGTGAAGGATGGCCATTCTAGCTCTTGAATGTGCGGCCAAATTTGAGACATCAGGGATTGAAGCCGCACATTTTACTTATAAAACTTGCATTAGCCCGATCAACAACTATTTGAGATTCCCATCTCTTGCAAACTCTTCAAATTACCACAAAAACTTTCCAACTAAAGAACAACAGACAATGATGATAAATCGACCTTTAAATTGGAACCAGGAGCCTGAGTATATCTTATATGAATGAATTGAAATGAATTTATATACAAAACACAGTGAAGAGCAAGAATAATCAACATATAATTAAGGAGGAACATATTTTTTTAATGAGATCACCTGGAGATTCTCTGATAATTTGAGTGGGATTTCCTTCAAAATTCCTGCAAGGTATGTTTCCGGTCAAATGTACGAAAAAACACGAGACATTATAGCTACGTAACTTGATCTTGTAGGAAAAATGAATTACTTCACCCAAAAAACTTTATTATGAATACCATTTTCGTGTGATCTCAAGATGTGGGTAAAAGTGCATTATATAAAAAAATAAAAATGTTCATGAAATTCCCATGAAAGTGAGTGCATCGATCGATTTTAAGTTTGTTGTTCCATGTTGGTCTCTCTACTGTAGAGTTGTGGGATAGTTGTATCATGTGACTAAACTATATTCAATAAATAATCTTGCACTTACCCTGATATTTGAGGAGTAGTGCATTTTTATGTGCAATTGTATGGTCTGCGATCTCCTAATTGTGAACTATCATGTATAACATATCTAATTGGATGTTAGCCAAAGTTTTTCATAGGTATAACATACCCCATTTTTACCCTTTGAGAGTTGTCTTGCCCATGATTACAAACAACTTCTGATGACAACTATAATCAGGCCACTTGCAATGCTTCTTCTAGAGTTTAAAGGAAACACCTCCTTGAAGAATAAATAAATAAATAAAACAAGAAAAAATGTTTTAAAAATTTACTTAGAAAACAACTAACAACCCTCTTGAGGTGGAAAATTCTAGCCCAATTGAAAGAAGCGAGAAAAATCAAGGTATTACAGAGATTAATCAGGACAATTGTGCAACTTTTTCAAGGATGCAACAAGAAATTTTTTTGTACATAATAAGAAATTATTTGCAAACGAGAAGATACCACGGTGGGAATGCACAAGAAGAAGAACCAAAGAAATAAAATTCAATAAAGGAAGCACAACCACCACTCCAAACTCGCTTCTCTAAAACACATACAACTACAATAAATCCCACTGAAGCTTACAAATTTATCAAGCCCTAATTAACTTACTAACAAATTCAACAAGCCAACATACTACAATTTATTGAGTCACCCCCAAATCAATTAGTAATTATTGCATGCATGTACATTTTTTTGTAATTTTATTTAAAAGGTTATAATTCTCTCAATATTGTATAGAATATATCCAATAGTTTAAAAAATCGAAATTTTGCCTACCTCCAAAAGGTATCGTCACACTCGGATAGGTGACAACATACAAGTCTAAATCTTCTACCTCTTAGTCTCAATGGCACTTCAAAATGTCAATAACATACTTGCAACAATGCTTAATGAGTTTTGTCTATTGGCTAAAGATATGTACATCGATCCATCCAAAAATAAACATCTCAATCAATCCAACACCATAAATTGTGCTAAATAGTTCATCATGTTATTTAAAATATTACAATATGGTCTTATATTAGCTCACATATTCCTTGAATATTTGAAAGCCAAACTACCTTAGCAAAGTAGACCAGAAAGATCTGTACTCTAAAAGACAAAAAAATACAACAAACTAAAATAGGAACTTTAACTCTAATCCAGACACTTCATTCTTAGCAACATGATATCTAATGAAGATAATACGTGGAAAAGAAGGCTTCATATATTGTCTATCACATGTCAAACCGAGTGAACAAGTACATGTATAGAACACATAAGAAATAGGGTTCATAGATCGACTTGTATTATATGGTTTCAAACCCTTCTTGTCTCCTTCAAGGGGGTTTCTGGAGATCTTCTAAAAGACTTCCTTTTGCTAACCAAATGGATTGTTTCTTTCACACATGTATGGAAACGTACTTTCCAAATCATATTGTAATAGATTCATAAGGTGATATTATTGGTATTAACTACACCTTATTTGGAGACATCATTTTTATTGTAGGGGTTGGTACCTTTCTATTGGATGTGGTTGGTGATGTGAAGACTACTCAACCTCTAGTAAAGATTCATACTAATTCTAACAAGCTTATGGATGCTTGTTTACAAAGGGAGACACCTCTAAACTTAACTCATTGGATTCTTTGTTTGTTCATGCTAATTATTGTTCTCAACTTTCCTTCTCCAAGGGGTTGAGACTATTTGCTTCATTTATTTTACATGGCCCGGTGAAAGAAGAAGAATGGAGATTGTCTCCACATATTTTCCATTTTGCTAAGTTACAAATAAAAATAGTCAAATTCTATAGCCAATATACTAATAGCCTCTTGATACACTTTTAGTGAGCTATGCATATCTCTCACCTATCATTGTAGCTCAATGAAATGACATCTAATAGCTTCAAGACACCATTATAAATGGACTAGTTGTGAAGCTGTTGTTAAATTATCGCCTCCAAATGTTCAATTATCATGAATTTTGGGGGAGGGGGATCTTTTGGTGGATTGAATGGAGCAAGGGGACATAAGGGTAACATGGACGGTTAGAAGTACTCAGAGGTTCGAGCATGGTTTACTAAGATCTATAATCCTAACATTAGAGAATGAGAAGAAGCATTAGGGCCTTATGGCATAAGGGCCAGGGGACCTATAGGTAAGGCAATGAGAGAAATTGATAGGGGAAACCCCAATAGTTTTGACAAGGGTATTAGGGGCCACATTATCACAAACTATATGAATTTAACCCCTAACCACTAAAATACCTATCCCTTTAACCCCAAAGCCATAATCCCTTAACCCCTACACCCATAACTCATAACAAATTAACCCCTTCATCCCTTAAACCCAAAGCCACTAACCCCTAACCCCTAACTTAGAATCCTTCAACCCCATAAACCCTAATCCCATATCCTCTTAAACCTTGACCCTTAACCCATAACCCCTAACCCCTAAACTCATTAACCCCTAACCCCTTAACTCGCTGACACCTAAATAGGATAACCCTTAGGCACTTAGCCCCTAAATCCCCTGACATGTAATCCATTGATGGTTAATATTTAACCCCTGAATCCCTTAACCACTAAGCCATTAACCTCTAACCCTTAAGCCCCCTATACCTCAACTCCCTAACCTCTAAATCCCATAATCCCTAACCCTTTAGCCTTTACCCTTAACCCCTTGCTCCTAAACCCTTAAACCCCTTAAATCCTAGAACCCCTTATCCTTTCTCCCAAACCATAGGTGCTCCAACACTAATATTCTTGGGAATATTATGCTTTTTCCTGCTAACCGTTCCAAATACAACCTCTAAGAACTAGTAGGGTCCAAGGAAAAGAGCTACAAGTTCCCCAAATCTGATCTACATTTTATGGACAATCACACTTCCCCCAAATGTCCTCCACATATTTGCTTGGTCTATTGGAGTTTCAAAAATACATAGGATGCCACAAGTAATCCTAATCATAAGAATAAACTTTCCTAATGACTAGGAGGCCTTAAAAATCAAACAACATCTTAACTTGTGCCTAAAATTACTAAAATTTCCTATCCCAAATATGAAATTAGAAATTCTACAAAATTATAGGGAAACAAGGAAACCAACTTCCTCTTCTATAAATCTCTAAGACCTTCTGGAGGAAAAATACAAATTTTTAAATAAATTGTTGAAATTATGCTCTTGCATCAATAGATACCAATGTATCATTGTAGGCCACCCCCTTTAACAATAGTAATACCAATGTCCTTTACCTAGAAGGAACTCCTTACATAATTCTCTCTTAGATCCCCTTAACCCATTGCAATGATTGTCTTTGATGCCTACCTAGTTACAAGCACATTTTGAAGCAATTTAGCATATTCCTGGTTGAGGATTTCGATAAGTATGTGATTTTGTTGACATATTGTGACTATCCCATATGTGAATATATAAAATCATTTTTTTTGTACTAGTTTAAGGACCATCAGGTGTGTGTGCTAACATGGATGGAACGCTAACTACATGTTGTATATATTGTAATGTAAATGAATAATCTCTTTTGGAAAAGGTTCCACTCATGATGCCATTTCGCAAATGCTTTCACTCACCAATTGTGGTCGGATTTTAAGGTGCCATGTTCTCGTAAGGGTAAACCTACCTATCCATCTCTTTAAATGCACACAACACACATGTTGGCTTGATCTTGTGCTTGTTGTGGGGAAAATGTTGTTGCATTGGGTTGACCCTGATTTGAAAGGTAGATTTATAAAGGTTCTGCATAGTACGTATATAAAAAATATGTCAGGTTATCCATAAATTTCCTGAGAGAAACTCCCCAACACAACAAGTAGAATACTTTTTGTAGCCAAAGAGATTAACTATTGCTAGTTCTTTTTCAGAACTAGTACAAACTATAGACAATCCAAAATGCCTCATTTTTGGGCTATCAATATAGTATCCATTTAAATAGACACAAGCATAGGTTAATAACAGATACCTAACACAATCTCAATGAAATATTGTGAGTAGAGAGAGCCACAGTTATATATCTGCTTTAGTCGAAAATGGATTGATATATTCCTCAATGTGGACTGCCAACTTGTTTTCCACTTCTTCAATCAGGTCATGGTTGTCTTGGATGCCCTTGTGACAGTCTTAAACTACCAACTCCAATGCCATCAACTTTATCCCAGTGACCTCCATTTCTTTGTTCAGTTCTTTCAGGCCCTTCTTGTTTCTGATTTCTCTCTTCCAATTTATAAACACATACAAAAAAACATTGACGGACCTCTTGCTTTAATGCAATGGATACAACGTAAATAATTCTCCATGGAAAAAAATTCTCGGGGTCCTGCAGTGGCTACAATGTAAATACTTCTCCAATGGCTATAACGTAAATTCTCCCTTGTGTTTCCATAACAATCCTTAGCACTTCCTAGTCTTGCCTTGACTATAACAACATGACCAAGTTACAATTACTACAACTAGATTGTGCCTTATTCACCTAAGAAATGACTATAATCCCTAACCCATTTAACCCCCTAAAACCTATACCTCTAAACCCTTAACCCCTAACCCCTTAAGCCCTAATTCCCGCCCCCTAACCCATTTAACCCCTAAACCCCTAAAACCCTAACCCATTTAACCCCCAAAACCCTAACCCCTAAAATCCTTAACTGCTAAATCCCCTAATTCCCTAAATCTCCAAACGCCTAACCCATTTAACCCCATAAACCTCTAACCCCTTAACCCCTAACCCCTAACCCCTAAAATCCTTAACTGCTAAATCCCCCAACCCCCTAAACCTTTAAAATCCTAAACCCATTTTAGCCCATAAACCCTAAACCTCTAACCCTTAACCCCTTAAACCCTAATTCCGAACCCCTAACACATTTAACCCCCTAAAACCCTAAAACCCTAAACCTCTAAACCCCTAAATCACTGAACCACTAACACTTAAACCCATAACCCCTTAACCCATAAACCCCTAAACCATTAATTCTTAACCCATAACCCATTAACCCCTCACCCCTAACCCCTAAAATCATTAACTGCTAAATCCCCTAAGCCTTAAGCCCTTGGATAGGGTATGCTCAAGGAGGATCATTCTAGGAAATGTTTTTATTTCATCCATACAAACAACAACCTAAACCATGGCAAATGATCACTTCATAATAAATCCATACTTGTTTGACATATCGGGATGAGAAGTTTACTCGTTGCCTCTCAATCAACTAGTTAAGTTATGTATGCTTGTAATTGTAAATGGATCTTCCAACTAGCACAAGCTTTACTTGTAATTTATTAAACCCATTATAGGAAAAAACCTTATTATGGAAGCATCTTTGGTTTAAATATCTACCCCTCTAACCCACCTTCAACCCACCAACAATATGTGGATGACACTCTTCTTATGGGCTCTCCCTCAGTCAAAGAAGCTCTTTCCTTCCAGAATATTCTTGTTTATTTTTCCCAGGACTTTGGCACCTCCATCAATAAATCCAAATCAAAAATCTTCTTCCTCAATACCTCCTATACCATTCAACTCAACATAGCTCGCATTATAGGCTTTGAGCTCAACTCCCTCCCCTCCAAGTACATCAGAGTTCCCCTGAATGATAAACCCTTGGCCAAAACCAACAGGGAATCTTTGGTCACCAAATTGAAAACAAAAAAGATTTCCAATTGGACTTTTAGGTCCTTAAATCTCCCAGGAAGATTAGTCTTGGTCCGCTCAGTCTTGCAAGCCATTCCTCAATACCATTACTCGATCATTTATGCTCCCAAATCTATTTCAAACCAAATCAAAAACCATTCAGAGAGACTTCTTATGGAAAGACAAAGAGAACAAGGGAAAATGGGCCCTAGTGTCCTGGGGAAAAATCTGCAGACATAAAAAAGATGGGGGGCTTGGTCTCAAAGACCCAGACTTGTTGGGAAAAGTTCTGGGTGCCAAAACCTGGTGGAGATGGATCACCAGCCTTTTGGTCTGTCATGCATAAAATCCCCGCATATTCTTCTCTCCAAACATATTTAAAAATACCAAATCTTTTAGTCATTTAAAAATACTAAATTAAAAAATCCCAATATCACAAAAATTCAATAACAAAACCTAATCAAAATAATAAAAACATTCACTGAGAAAAACATTTATAATTTTAATAGATATATACATTGTTTAGTTTTCAAACTCAAAATGTTTAACAGAAAATCCTAATCATAATCGTAAAAACATCAATATTAAAAATCATATATATTTTTATTCAATATTAATATTACATTTCTAACCAAAAAAATTAATATATAATACCACAAATAAACATAATACTTGTATCTTGCGACAACCTCGTAGATTTTCTACTCAATGCAGATACGAACCACCGCCGAGATATGAATCACCACAGAGGACCTTTAAAAGGAGTGAACCATACCTCAAAAATTCCTGTACTCTGGATACTTCGAGGTAGCCCTTATATGTCGACTCAATTAAAAGTATCAAGCACGTATATATATGAATAGTCTTCAACATAAATCATTTACCATTTGTTCTTGAAGTCACTGTAATATAAATGCATCAGATTTGCAGTGTTAATGATTCTTTTTTTAGAGATCCAAAACTTCACAGAGTTGTCTTCTAGGCTTACGAGCACAATTAGCCGAAGAGATTCAAAAAACAATCCGCATTCTCATTGATTGGAGTCCCGTATAAGATAGAGGATTTGATCTTCTAACTCACCCTGTTCCAAAAATGTTTTCAAACTTGAAGTCATTACAATTGCCACAAATATTGTCAATATAATTTTTCACTATAAAACCCTAAACACAAAATTGCAATACTTCATAAGCGTCAAGAGAATTCTCTTCTGAGATACCCCACACACATATATATATAATTAATTTTATTATAATTATCTAATAGTATTGTTAAGAGTTGGTCCATCCTAAAAAATAATGAATCTAGATTGTGATATTAAATTAAAATATTATTATTATTATATTTATGAAAACAAATAATTTATTATTCTAATAATAAATTTATATATTTTTAATATAAAAATTTTAACAGTTTTAATAAAAAATATTTCCATCATTACTCAAATTTTACGGTGATCATTTGGAAATTTTATTGTAGGACAGAGGGGGCACTAAATTTCTTCTAATACGTATATTTATTTTTTTTTTGAAAAAATTGAGCGAGAATTCTTACAATGACCACGTATTATCGTAAATTCTTGATGGGATGGCTAAGGAATTAATAATACCAAGATATGAATTTAATAATGTAACTCATAACATTATAATGTCATGTTTTCGAATGCTAATTAGAGCTTTAGAACATATTCCATACCATTTTTATCATGAAACCTAGTATATAGACCTTCTTACCTTCATGTAAGTGTGATCACAATTGGTATGTATGGTTATACCACATAGCAATGCCATAACAATATTTCTAAACAAACAACAAGAGATTTGTTTACATTACATTAAATAATGTAATGCACATAAAATATTTGAGTTATCATGAGATTCAAACCATATTCCAATCCTTTCACTATACCTCATATGGTCAAGCTTTTTTCGCTAATCCCGTTTATCCTTTTATGTGAAAACATAAAGATATGTGTGTTAACCAAATTTGTAATATGACCCATAGACTATAAAATGCATTTTAAAATTTCTCAAAACTAAAACAATATGAATGATAAATAAAGTGTCCATAATGTGTATATGAAACATAGAATCATGCATCATATAATGCTATACTAAACTAAATCATATGCAATAATTTTACTAGGGGATCCCATCTACTTTAGTTTGAGCATAAACCATGGATACCAAGCTTTGCAACATTTTTCACATTTTGATAACAAGTGGTGTATATGTGTGTGAACATAATGGTCATAGTTTCAAGTTCAATGTTGGATTGGGCCTAAAAATGAATAACTCTATTGAGTTGATGGTCCTAAAACTAATTTTTCTTCTATTTATGAAGAGAAAAACAGTCATAAAATTGAAAGTATTTGAAGATTCAATAAATGTGATAAAATGGATAAATGAGCAAAATTGTATAAACTATTCTCCCCATTATTGAAGGAAGTTTGAGAGATTTTCCATGGTTTCACCTCCTTTTCTTGTAATACTATTTATAAATAAAGAACATTATGCAAATTCTTTTTGAAAAACTGAAACTCATATGATACATATTTAATGGTAGATTTTGGAAGACAAGGAGGAATATACTTCTAAATATTTTCATCCTCCTTTGCATGAAGAAGTCCAAGGTTTCACACTTTTGCTACGTTGTAGATGAAAAATATTGGTTGGAAAATTTGATCTATTTTATGTCTAGGAATGTGTATGTGTGCGCGTGTGTATTATTTTTAGTAAAAATAAACAATGTAAGTAGGTTTTGATGGATGGATAAGGAATATCCCGGAGTATGTAAATTTAGGTCATGATTATTATATGTGGTACATTGAAAGGTTTTTTTTCTTGTATACATTTGGGAAATAACCACATA
Source organism: Pinus albicaulis (assembly GCA_034641835.2). Taxonomy (NCBI): domain Eukaryota; kingdom Viridiplantae; phylum Streptophyta; class Pinopsida; order Pinales; family Pinaceae; genus Pinus; species Pinus albicaulis. Next base: position 999,541,246 of record CM076583.1, read on the forward strand.
GGGATGGCACAATTTATAGACCTTCACTCTAAAGCTCATTATTTGGAGTTTATTTAAATGCTATCAAAGCATATGACCACATCAAGTTTATTTTGTTTATTCAAAAATTGTAAATGTTTTTATTTTGTTTAAAAAAGGAAATTCATTAGGTTGTATTTTTTAGTCATGTTTATGGTTCTGTTTATCGTAAAATATTTGCTTATAATAATTTTTACATATTTTTAATATTTTAAATTAAAAAATAAATAAATATTCAAAAAATAATTGTTAAAACTTGGAGAAATCAGGATCCTCCAAGAATTTAGATAATATTAAAAAATTTTAATGGTCTTAAATTATAAATTAAGACAATTTTGAAAAAAAGAGGGAAAGTAAACAAATTCATTCGTTTCATTTATTGCCGCCAAGTCTTAATCCAACCTAAAAGAAGTCACATGTATAACACTCCCATGAGACCGTAAGTCATCTAGATGAAGGTGGTAGAGAGCACTCAAGCTCAGCGCATGTTCATTTGTCCCCCCAGCCGCGTTGAAACATTTTGTTTCTCCTTTACTGTTTTAACCAATCCCTCGCTTTACACTCGATCCTTTCGCTTTCTCTGCAACAAATATTTTCCTGGTGGACAGAAGCCTTCGGAAGAAAAGGAGGCGAACGGGTGAACGATTCTATAGTTGAAGCTTCCTGCTCACAGACATGGGGGTAAGTTCCCACGTTCCCTTGCTTGCTTTCATGTCGATTTTCTGAAGTTAACAGCACCCCTTTTCATCTGCATTTTTTAGTACTGGACTTGCATCAGTGACAGGGTTCTAAAATTAAGGGTTAGGGTTTATAGTTTGTTTTGTGCTTTGATGCAGACTAAAAGGTTATTTAAAGATGATGCCAGGGATGAGAAGGGTGAACGGGCCAGGATGGTAAGTATCTCCTCCGATTGCTCATTTTGTTCTTATTTCTGGTGATGGCCAACTTGATGCTCATAGAATCCATTTCAGGATGCGAGAGAAGTTCTCTTTGTATGGAAAAAGTAAGTCATTTTTATTGTTGACCTCGAAAAAAAATGGGCATTTCCCACTATAACTTCTGAAGGCCACTAATGCGAAGACGACTCATATTGAAAAGTAACTATGTGATGCTTGTTGATGCAGGCTTCGTTTGTTGGTGGCATGGCAATAGCTGACCTTGTAAAGACCACTAGGATGGTAAATGCTTTATAGTTTCCCCATTTCCAATGTTGCATCATCTTATGCTTTGAAAATGCAATATACATACCTTGAAAGCTACAGGTGCAGAGTTTTATGTGAAATACATCACTTTAAATATAATATTCCACATGCTAAGCATTTCTAATGCACAAGCCTTTCGGATTATTGTTTTAAATATAACATCTGTAGGGCAGATGGATTGATATTTTATGCGTTTTCTATATTCTGGCGGGCCATGCAGGACAAAATTTTACAATCCACAGGCAGGGGACATAGTGTCACCGTTACAAATGATGGTAATCTTGCTACCAAAGTAATGGTTGGTATCCTTGTTTGAAATCTAATTTTCGAGACTATATAGCTCCAGCATTACTCCGGGAACTGTACTGATCCTTCTAGCCGGACGCTTTAACGGTAAACATGTACTCCTGCAAGGTTTCTGCTAATCGAACCAGGTATTCTTATGAACCCCGCATCTGAACTTGCAAACGAAATTATTGAATGCCATATAAGCCTCCTTATATTTTCCAATTATGTGGAACAAAACTCCCATCTGCGCTTTAATCCCAGCAATTTCACTCTGTTGTCCGGGTAATTTCTTCGAAATCTTCAGGATTTGTCGGAACAACCTAATTACAAATTGATATTCACCCATAGATTCAAGCAATATGGAAACCTCTGTCAAACCAGTTGCAATCTCATCAGGGGGATCACCTGCTTGTCGTCTTCCAAAAATTCTTAATGCATTTTCACAGTAACTTTTTGACTCCCTGAGTTTTCCCATTTTCACATAGAGTTTAGCAAGGCTTACAAATAATATCCCTACTCGTGTGTGATCTTCCCCGAAGAGCTTTTTGATAGGCACTTAGTGCTTCATCATAGCAACCCAGAGCAAGATATGTGTCTCCAGTTCTCGCATCTATATATGCCACCTCAACATCTTTTCTGTTTGCTAAAAAGACTACTCTTGCTAGAGCCAAATTTTTCAATGCCTTCTCATGGTCACCATTTCCACTAAGAATAATAGCCATTAAATTTTTGTCTAAACCTACTTCTTCTGAACCTGCACCACATTGTTCATAATGAATCTTTTGGGCATGTTTACATAGCTCCTCTGCCTCTGTGAACTGCATGACCTATTCAACCTAGACATTGTTCAAGTTCATTAATAACCTTACCATTTCACTGGCTACTTGTTGTTTCAATTTGTTATTCTCTAGTGACCAGAGCGCTACTCTGGCTACACTGAATTATGTTTCGGATTTCCATCTAGAAACCATGGTTTCAAAGTGTTGCTATGGCTACACTGAATTATGTTTCAGACGTCCATCTAGAAACCATGGTTTTAGGTAAGTTTCCTGTTTATTTCAAGGGTTCTACCAGATATTTTCTATTTTTCTTTGGTAATATGTTTCTGATACTATAACAAGTTTAAAACCCTCTTGGGTTTTCAAAACTTAAACCCACCCAATTTGCATAGATTCACTAAACGAACATAGGCCATCGATCTTGTATCATTATAGACCATTGGATTTTTGCCTCCCTATACCATTGTTGCTAGCGGTTTTGACGTGGCAATTTCTGGTTAATCTTGGAAGCTTAAAGAGGTTTTGACTAGCTAGTAGGAGAAATAGGGATGTGAGCTCTATCCACTGGCTGGGTAGTGGACACAGGTTTGACCAAGGATTCTAATTTTTTCAATTAATTTGTGGCATTTCTGGTGGGTCATTAAGTGCATTTTTACACACAGTTACATGCATGGGCTGTTGGTGTATTTGTTGCCGAAATTATATGTTGTTTTTATATAATGCTGCCCACTCTAGTTATTCTTCTAGCTAGTGAAACAATGTCCAGATGATCCAACAAGGACTCGTTCATGTATTTTATTCTCAGGAATCGTTAGGTGGTTGTGAACAATTTAGATGAAGTTTTTATTTCTAGGTCTCCCCATCTTATTTGCTTGCATGCTTATGAATCAAGTGGCCACTGATGTATAACACTACCAATTTCTGATATTGGTTGTAGTGATACCATGTGCACTATTAAATTTATATGCTCGCAATGCATTGCACCTTAATTTCCCCTTGTCTGGTTCTCATATCGAAACCCACTACTTGCATTATTGGCTTTCTTTCCTTTCTTTTCGTTGCATAATAGGCAGTTCCATAGCCTTGAAAATTCAGTAACCCTCCGCAGTCACCGGTGTTGCCACTGCAAAACCTCAGCCCACCACATAAACATGGAATTTGTATTGACTTTAGTATGCATGTGTAAGAAGCTTAAGAAATATTTAGGCATATAATGACATAATGAACATTAGGACTTCTATAAATCTTAGGTTATTTGAAGTGCTCTTGATTCTAATTTTGGGTCGGAAAATCTTGGGGCTTAAATGTAACTCCATGCTTGTTAGCATGTCATTTCTCACTGTTTAAAGGACACCATCAATCTTCGATATTTTTGCATCATAAAAATATTCCATTGTTCCTCTTCTCCCTTGATAGCTAGCATATCCATAGCTACAACACTTATCTTCACTGCATTTTAATATAACATAAATAGTTTAATTGTGCATAACATAAAAAGATATGGATCACAGGAGTTTCAGTGTTTGTTGTGACCAAGAAGCATGAAAAATGCAATGTGAAACTCAAGACTCCTTTGTCACTGTGAGCATACAAGTCTTGTCTTGAAAATATTATTTAGCTATTTTCTTTACCAGGTAGGATTTTTCATTGAAGGTATAAGTCACTATTTTCATCACTTAAAAGAACATGATTTGTGAAATATGAAGTTAAAAATATACCATAGTGAAATATAATAGACACTTACCATAGTGAAATATAATAGACACTTAGAGGCAACTAACCACCAAGAATCATAAACAGTTAACACATCCCACATACAAATTCAAGGTGTTTTGATAAAAGATTAAAAAAGAGCTACATTTGTAGAAGAGAAAATGTAGAATAACCAAGTGAAGAGTGTATCATAGAATTGAAAAAGAATAACCCTAAACTAATTAAGAATACTTGCAATTAAGAAAAATGTAAACTAAGTCTAATGTTGTTATACTCAAGGGAAAGGGATGCTTTAAGTGCCATCAGTTGGCTGAGTTTGATAAAACTCTTTAACTGCCATCAGTTTGGCCGAGTTTGATGCTTTAAGTGGAAGTTTGATAAGATTCATTTACATTCGTCATCCAAAATTATCTCCAATTTGAAAAAACCCCAAAAAGGTACCCTTAGCCCTATATATTGTACAATGTGGATCAAGCATTGCCCTTAACAAATTCATCATTCATTACAAAGTACACAAACAAGCAGCAGGTATGACCTACAGGATGACCTTAACCACCATATTTATGATCATAATTCATCATTTGTAATGGAAGATGTGTTTCTTTCTTCAAAGTCAGTTTGCTTTGGATTTTTAAGACTTTCTTACAACATGTCTCTGATGCATTCTATTCTTTTCTAAGATTGGAACTTTAATTACACCCACTCTCTACTTGGAATAATTGTTTTCTTTATCTTTCATTGGCCTTGCAGTACATTATGGTTCTCTTATTATTATTTCATAGATTTTATCATAAGAAAACCATGAAGAAATGTATGTCAATACATGAGATACAATAGGCTCCAAAGAAACTAGTCACTTAGAATCACCCACAATTAATACTATAAAATGGAAGTATACAATAAACTCATAAAAATGACAGGAGCTACATATTTAGATAATGACCAAATAAGTTGTAATGCATTAAACACTTTAGGAACTTAAAGGCTATATGGTATTCAACAAGTATGGAAGTAAACCCACAGTAGCACCTTTAAAATCCACACCCAAGTGAAAAATAAGTTTGAATGGTGTAAGTTTGCTGCACTTTCCATGTTCCTGAAATATTTCAGTAATATATTTTATAGGAATATTCTCCAGAGTGAAACAACTGTTCCAAAAACATAGCGTTCCATGCATATGATATGCAGCCGAATCTCAGATCAAGCATCAGCCTTTTACTAGGATATGCACATCTACTTTGTAACAAAAACACTCAAATAAAGTAGTGCATTTATCCAATTTATAATCAATTTACTAGTATAAATGTCTATTTTAATTCCTTATCAATAATATTCTTTCCATAAATGGGTAATTTCGACATTTTAGCTATACAGATCACTGAAAAAGTACCAGCAATAGATTCTGATGACAAAAATGCATAGGTGCTAGACAAAAGTCTGTAAAGATAAAATTGTCACCAAACACAAAAGAGAGAGTGATGGAAACACCTGTGCAACAACCCTTTCACTCATCAACGGAGGCCTGTAAGGATACTTAACCTTCCAATACATGTAATATATTCAGAAAGCATTTAATTTACTTTTTTATTTTTGACATGTAATTGGTGTGTTGACAGGACTATTGGAATTGCTATTCCTAACATTAAATACTTCAATGAAACTTGCATTACTGCACATAGCATAATACAGACTGACAATTAAACTTACATTACCGCACATAGCATAATACAGACTGAGAAAGTACCAGCAATAGATTCTGATGACAATAATAAACCCACATGCATGACAATTTCTAGACAAAGGTGGTTTATTAGACATTACCAGTATTGTCTGTATGGGATTTTATCTACAATAATAATAATTACCATTGATGAAGGGGATCTCTGTTGTGTCTGATTGAAGCCATGATGCCTTAACTCCCTATTTTCTTTGTTGTCTGTAAGGGATTTTGTTCCATAATAATAATAGTTACTCTTAATGAGGGAAATCTCTTTTGTGTTTGATTGAAGCTATGATGCCTTAACCACCTATGTTCTCTTTGGTTATAGACTGTTATCCTATTCAAAATCTCTGCAATAATAGATTAATACAGGCCTTTTTTGAAGCCTCCATCAAATAGGCACAAATTTATATTCTCACAATCAGCCTTCGCCCAGCCCGGGGCCAGAGGCCGGCTAGGTAGCCCTCCATGGCGCTGCCCAGCCGGCTCTCGAAAGAAACCTTTTGTTATCTGCTTAGGTGAACCCTTTCTCAAAATTAATGATCTTTTTATGGATCATATTAATTCATATTGTCTTATGTCAACTATAAAATAATCTCTCAGCCTATGAGTCCATATCGTCTTTGACTTTTCATAACATTGTGTCTAGTTGAAGCCATGATGCCCTAACCACCTCTCCTTGTGGATGTTCTCTTTGATTATATGTCATTCAAACATTGCAATGTTGGATTGATACATGCCTTTTAAGCATGCATTATTGTCCTCCTTCAATTCTTCTTAGATGTAAGGACATCTATTTTTTTTTAAACTTAATGATATTTCTATGGATTGTGTTAATTCAAATTTTCTAGTACGTCAACAATAAAAAAAAATTTCTATTGGTCCAATTTGTATCACATTGAATTTTCATAACATCATGTCTGATAGAAGTCGTGATCCCTTAACTGCCTCTCATTTGTGGATGATATCTTCGGTTTTGGACTGTTATCTAATTCAAATACTCTGCAATGCTAGATTGCTACATGCCATTAGGGTACAGGCCTTCTCTGAACCTTCTGAAGCCTCCGTCAATCGGGCAGAAGGTCATTTTTCCTCTTTTATACTACATTAGGTGGCAATGAATGTCACCCATTTGTAATGCTTTCCTTCTGGTTACCACAGGAGGAGAAGGAACCCTCTACTTCTCTGCTTAGGTGTAGGTTCATCTATTTATTTTTGAAACTTTATTATATTATATGGATCATGTTAATTTATTGTCTTATATTGACTATAAAAAATCTCCATCCTAGTTAGCTAGCTCAAGTGGTTGAGTGATTTGAGGTTCATGTAGAAGCTCCCCATTTCCTTTTTTGTTTATCAACTGTTATCTATTTAAAATATTGTCCTTATGTATGACTGATGAAATCCATGCATTTTCAGATGTCCAGATGTATCCAAAATCAAAGCAAAGATGCTTTATGCTACAACTAAGGATAGGCTGAAAAGGGAACTTGATGGTTTTCACTATGAAGTTCAGGCCACTAATCCCGCTGAGGTAGATATTGAAATGATTAGAGACCGTGAAAATTAGATTGGGAGTATGTATTTATGCTTGCAGGGAAAAAGGGGTGAACATAATATACTGTTATTTCACAGTACTCTACCAGGGAATCAACTGCCATTTTCATTTACATGACTGTGTGACTTTCCTATTTCATGCAATGAAAACATTTCTATAGAAATATGCATGCTTATGGATGAATTGAATGTGGTGCTTGGCCTATTGGTGGTCCTTATAACAAGAATCAGAATGTTTATGGTGTGCTTATTAAGATCTCTGTATCATTGCATATCTTTGATTTCAGTTCTAGTAATGTTGTTGTCTTGGATGATAGCTAGATGAAAAGCCAACTCAGGGTCCTACTGATGGATGTGTATATATTTGTTTAGAGAAAATATATTTAAACTTAACTCACACATATTGTTCGAACTTCGCTCTTCACCAAAGAAACTTTTCCAGAGATTGATATCAGTCAAACAGTGTTTCTTATGTGAACCATTTAGTATGAAGCATTGGATGCTTGGTATCTTATTCTCCAATATACAACAAATATGTGCTAAAATAGCTTCATAATTGAGCCATGTTAACTGTTTATTGTGCTTCAATGATGTCCCGGTGCAATATATATCTATATATATATATATATATATATATATATATATATATATATATATATATATATATATATATATATATATGTGGCACTAATATGTGCTCTTAATGAACAACTATCTAATGTATAAGGCTTAATCGACTTGAGAGTCTCTGTATCAAGGTATACACCAATTTTACCGAACATAGTCTATATTTGGATCAACATCTGCTCCATATTGCCAGAATTTTTTAGGAATAAAGCTAGATCTAAAAGAAAATATTAACTCCCTTTTTCAGTGGTAGCATACATCATCAAAACATTACAGCTCCTTATGAATCCTTACTATAGGTGATCATCAAGAATTTGACAATCTGCACTCCCATTTTTGAGATGAGACTTTATCATGTTGTAAGAAGGTGATGTGACAAGAATTTTTTTTCTGAAGGTGAAATAGTGAAACCTCCCTTATTGAAAACTTCTCCATAGATATGCACTATAGACTGTCAGGATAATGACAATGGGATTTTGCAAATAGATCTGAGCCAATACCTGGGATGCCATTTAATACAACAACTGCAATCTTCATTGCTGAAAGGAGTGTCACTATACTTTAATCTACCGAGCAATGATTATAAAGAAGATGCCTATGAAACTGATACTTATTAAAAAAAAGCATGCTTACAGCCAACAAAGCTTCATATTGCTATCAAACCAATTATACAGCCAACAAAACTTTATACTGTTAGTACTAAAAATTCTTTTTACCAATCAGGACAGTATATTTTAGTGCTTCCAAGTTCTTCAAGTAGAAGTATCTTATTGGAGTTGACAATTCTTTTTTACCAATCAAGACGGTATGCTTCCAAGTTCTTCAAGTAGAAGTATCTTATTGGAGTTGACAATTCAAAATATTATCAGGTCCCTTTATTTTTCTTCTTGTCTTAACACAATATTGCGGATATATCCTGAAGAACTTAAGGCTAGTTGGAAATGGACTTAATTTTCAAGTCATTGAAATATATCAATGCTATCGATAGAGACTTATAAAAATGTGAACTGCTTATGTATGAATTTGTCAACAATAGTCCTTGTGGTTTTTGGTTTAGACTTTCTAGTAGCATGGGAATATATTCTTGTTGTTTATGCCTACCAAACATGATAATCTTAGTTTCTGATTTTATTTCCCCCAAATCTAAGCATTTTTCTGACACAATTTCTTTTCTATGCGAAATATTGTGTTTTTTATACAACTCCAGGTATCACAAGGCTTCCCGAAACAAGCATATGGCTCCTTTAATTAAGGAGGGAATTGATACACTTTTGATGTACCTTTACAGAGTTCTTGGACTTACAGAAGAAATGAAGCAAGTTGCATCCTCTGAAAATAGTTGTGCTGTGGTATGTAACTTTCATTGTAATGCATTATGCTGCTTTAATACGTATATTTTTTCAGGTAAAACTGTGTATTCATTTGCACGTTGTCAACAGAGGTCAATGTATGTTATTTTTCATTCTAGTTCCATAGTCCAACTTAGTGACTACATGTCTTAAGATCATGTGTCCTTTGCATACATTGTAATAGAGTGGGGTTCTAGAATTTAGAAACCATGCATGCTTTAAAGGAATGGATACTATTATAAGAAGGCTACAAGAAGGATGGCCCTGTGGCTTGAATGGACAGTGCATGAGAAACTAGAAGCTTTGCTAGAAGAGTCTGGGCATTTACGAACACTTTCATTCTTGTATGCAAGTAAAGGATTACAAAAATGAGCATTGGACATATGGAGAATCATAGCACAAATAAATTTGAAAATACCTTTGCAAGGGTCTCCTGTTATGGGGAAAAGAGGAAAGGAGTCAACTGGTATGACACACAATCAGCTGGCAACTATTGTAGAGAAAACACGATTTTAAGAAGAATCATCTGATCACAAGCTTGTCTTGGAACATTTGACTTGGGTTTGTCATATAATCCCAATCACCTTTATTATAATTCATTTGAATTTGGTTGGCTTCGTTGCCTTCTGTGTCTATACTTGTGGTTTTGTATTGAGATTATTTGGGCTTGCTGTCAGTGTTTTTCACTTCTGAGAATGCTTTGTTTTTGTTTTTCTCTAATTATGTGTTGAACATTTTTTTAAAATCAATGCTTATTATACAATTTAAAGGACTGTACAAATTAGACCTGTGAATATTTGTTTGGATTTATTTATCGCTTAATGTATGGATAAAGGAGTCTGTCATCAGTAATTGCGAATTAAATTTTTGTCATTTCAAAGTCACCTTGAGTTACTGTGTTATATGGTTATTAGTGTTGTCTATATCTCTCCAATGATGAAAACCTAGGTTGGAATTCCCTTATGTGTTTTGCTTGACGTAATTCACTAGAATCTAGTTGGCTTCATTGCCTTCTGTGTCTATACTTGTGGTTTTGTATTGAGATTGTTTGGGCTTGATGTCAGTGTTTTTCACTTCTGAGAATGCATTGGTTTTGTTTTGCTCTAATTATGTGTTGAATTTTTTTTAAAAATCAATTCTTATTATACAATTTCAAAGACTGTCATAACTCCTCACATAATTCTTTAAAGGGTGCTAGCTCATTGGAAGAGCACCTTCCATGCAAGAGGTTGGTGGTTCGATTCCATTGCACCCTAACATGAATTATTCGATGATATTGTTGATTTTTTTAATTAAATATTTTTATATTGATTTATTTTAATGGTGAGATATTTTTCTGGAGTCATTGTTTTATATTGTCTCTAGAAAGACAATAGATAGGATTAAAGACATTGTCTCCATAAAGACAATATGTCTTTAATTCAAACTATTGTCTTTGGAGAGACAAAAATGAAATTGTCTCAAGTTAAGACAATTTACCCAAAAATTGTCTTAAACCCCCCTTTGTGTTGTAGTGCAACTATTGTCTCTAGAGAGACAAAAATGATTGTGTTATATATTGTCTTTATCGAGACAATATTTTAAGACAATTTAATGTTAAGATGATTTAATTTGAGACACCCGCTTAAAGACAATATTTAAGACAATACACAAGTTTTCTTTTGTCTCAAATTAAGACAATTTACCCAAAAATTGTCTTCAATATTGTCTTAAAACCTCCCTTTATGTTGTAGTGTACAATTTAAAACAATTAAAATACTAAGGTATCATAGAAAAAACCTATAATTTAAATTTTATAAATACTTTACTTATCTTATTTACTTTTATATTTTAAGTAAATATTAATTTTGATAAAAATTATCAAACAAAATTTGGAATATTCACAAAAATAATTAAATTAAAGGCTTGTTTTAAACTTCTTGCATGTCGCCCTCCGAGTCAAGACCGACTCTCAGACTTCTGGCAGTGATGGTTCGAGCTCTCAAACCTCCAGCAGTGATGGCTCCATGCGCGAGGACATGGCTTTGAAGAGCTCCATCTCTCCTTCTTCCTCTAATCTTTCAGCCCAAAACTCCAAAGAAAAGGCGGGCAACTCGGATGAAGGCTACAACTGCCCAATTGTGGAAGAAATCCACCCCACAACGACAACTAGTCTCATGAAAGTTTCTTTTCTCTTTCTTTGTAGTTTTTGGTCTTGGAATCAGTGCATTTTTGAAGATTTCAAATGTACTCTCTTTAGTACAAATAGTTCTAGTCTTTTTATGCACATTCATTTCTGGAACAGTATCAGTAAGCTGGTTTCCCATGCTTGGGTAGCAATTTTTTCGGTCAGTTTACTGGTCACGGGTGGCCTATATTCTGATACAGTATGTTTCTTCATCTTCCCTCCAGTGTAGGCCAATTTTTCCACCCTGGAGGTGATTGCTCGCTTTGTACACTATGTTTTTATAAATAGATTAAACCAACTTAGAAAAAAAAAACTTCTTGCATGTCATTTATAATATGTATCTTTCCAAACTTATTCTAAGTAGAAATGGACTGATTAAGTTAATTTGTTGTTGTTGATCATGTTGATTAATGTTCAATAAGAAAAACCATATTTTGTTGACTTTACAAGTTTGGAAGGTTAGCACTTTGGCAAAGATTTTGAAAATTAGAATGGATGTGAGTAAGAGTCCAGGAATCCAAGAGAAAGTTATTTTCATCTTCAACCGCCTTAATATCAAAAAGGTGATAGAATCTTTCATCCCTAGATGTTTTTGGAATTAACCAACACGTGATTTCACTTTGAAGTTCATGAGAATTAGTTCTTATCTTAGCAATGTTCAATTTTTTTCTTAGCATTGGTCTAGATAGAAAGATAATTATGCTTTCCATGATTGGTGTTGATCAACTCCTTATAATATCTTAGCTTCTTTTTTCCCTCTAACTCCTTATCACCCCACAACTTATCCTTAAATTTGGAAGTAATAATATTTTAAATATTATCCTTATTTTTTAAGATGATCCCTTCCTTTACCCCATAATGGTCTAGACAAGACTAGGCATCATTATGTTAGGCTCGCTTGAGCTAGAGGTGTGGATTTTGGCTAGAGTTAGAAGAAACTTTAGGAACCACTTGGCTTCCATGTTGTATACGTCCATATTATACATGAGATTCCTAGTCATTTCCATGCTTTCAATGGGGGGAAGGCTAGCTTCAATTAAAAGGATCACATTGAGAGTATTTCCTTTAATCTTTAGGTGGTAAGTTATAAATTTATTTTGGATCAAATCAATCTTCCTCCATGATTCTCTAGATATACTAAATCCCCAAACCTTAAATCCCTATAAAATAACAAGGGTGATGAGAGTCTCAAAGATGTACTTGTTTTTACTCCATATCTAAAGGTCTATATACTTACGATTATTTTCAAGCCCATAATAAGCTTTCCAACCTCTAATTATTATTTTCTCAATGATAATTCCAGTTGAGCCAATGATTAACGTTGATTCCCAATTATTTGCATGAAGAAAATTTCTTCAAGTAGTTATTATCATAAATGAAATTATCATAATTGATCTTTTTGGATTTTATTATCATGATTTTATACTTACCTGTATTAACAATCATACTCACCTTGGGGTGATATGCTTGTAGGATTCTAAGCTAGTTGTTGAGATCATCATGATTCCTGGCTAAAAGATTGATATTGGAAACATAAAGGAGAAGGGTAATGACCATACTAGTGAGCCTCATGCCATCACATCCTACAACTTCCAAACACTCTTCTATCTTATCAATGTAAATGCCAAAAATAGCAGGGGATATGAGACGCTCTTGTTTAACTTCGATATTGAAATTAGTTTCTTTAGACCAACCCTCGGTGGTCCTAAGCTTGGAAATAATTTATATGAGTATGTTTTTGTTAGACAAAGGAACAATTATGTCAGGTTAATTTTCATGTGACCACAATCACAATATATTTTTGAGTGCTTATATGTTAGAGGAATAAAGTATAAGGTTTGTGTCATATTCATGTGAACACTACCACTATAACTTCTAGGTGTAGCCTATGCCTCGACCGTTATGGGTGCACACAATTTTGATATTATACGGGTTTCAATAAAATAACTAATCACTTACATAACTTTACATAACGTGACCTTGCAAAATAAATTACTCCTAAAATTCTAATTTACAAAAATAACCATTGTAGATCCATCATAACTTCATATCTATCAAGCACCCAAAAGGATTAAATCTCGTAAGGAGAAAAACTCTTTTTTTAGTACAAATCCTAAGGAAAAGTTTTCACCTTAAGAGATTTTATCCCTCTTAGTGCTTGATAAATCCACAGTTAATATGGATCTAGGTTGGTGTTGACGGTGTTGGAAATCCATCAAGCAAGGGGGTCTCCTTGGTATGAAGTCTCAACTAGAACTCACACCATTAGGAGTAGGAGCGCCATCTAGAAATATGTCCAGTTGTCATATTTATCCTTAAGAATTTTCCTTGGCTACAATTATCAACATAAGATATCATACAAAAAATATTTCGATAAATAAGGTAAGTTAACACTATGATGCATACAATTACAATGTATATAAGGGAGCCTCTAGAATAAAAGTAATAATATTATCTGAAAAGAGACACATAAGAGAATGAAAGAATCATTGATTAACATAAAAATTAGTTCACAATATGAAAATGATGATGAAAGAAAGTAACAATTCACATTAAATAAGATGCATACTAAAGCCAACAAAATAGTTCATTCTCATTATTATTTTTTAACATAAACATACATCAAAAACAATGAAAGAATAATCTTATAATCATTCATGACATATGCATGAAAGTGTGATGGCTATAAGAGATTCAAATATTAAGTAAAGGTGCGAGGATATACAAGGAAAATACTACCACACTAGTCCAAATAGTGGAACATTAAGTCACCATTTACTCCTCCAAAGAAATATCTTCTCTCCTATGCCAAGCTAGAGATGCCAAGGTGAAAAGTCCAAAGTCCAAAAGTCCCCTCTCTTGAGCTATGAGGGTGTATTATAAAAAATGAGTTGATTCTCCACCTCCTATGTGACTCTTGACCTCCCTCATGACTCTTGAGATCCTATTATGGATTTTCAAATCCCTATTTGACCTTTGAACTTCTAATGAATCTATAAATTTCTAGCGACTTTTCACATTCCATGTGGAACTCTTGGTCTTCCACACATTTTAAATTTTCTCATTTTTAAAATATAATAATTACATTCCACAAATTATGTGGAAAGATACATTGACACATAAGACTTTCTGATGACACTTAGACAAGCCATGACTTGGAATTGATGGCATGGGACTTCATTGTGATGTGTCTTAGCCAAGACTTTCTCCTAGATGCCCTATTTATATCTAATTCATGATGGATCTTTGTTTTTTATTTCTATTCATCCTCTAAATGTTTTAAATGTGTGTCGAAATATTCCAGGTTAGCATGAGTTTCCATGTATTTATTTTGGTCCAAGATTTCTTCATGTCCTTCATGATGGTTCTTTCATTTGCTTCTTCTTCACAAGTGCTCCCTTGTAGCCTCTCCATAGTTACCTCCCTAGTATCTTCATGAGAAATATTGCATGTGTTTCATCTTCATCCTCTTAGAGCTTGGATGATATGGAGTATTCCTTATGATTTTTATCTTCAATCTTCCATCAAATTCTAGTGATCCTTCATGTTCTTGCTTTATAATATCTTTTTCTCTTCAGCTTCACAAGTGTGTTATTTCACGATATTATTGGAATCATCCTTTCATGTCCAGATATTGTACCTAAAGATGAAATTTACTTATGACAAGACAACATCAGTCCAAATATCTCCTAGTCTAACTTCTTCCTGCAATTCAGTGACTAAATTCAGGACAAAGTGTAGGACTGAGGAGAAGGCTCAGGTATTGTGCACTGAACAATTCCATGATGCATTTATGAAGGTATAATCACTGTGACTATGGAATGTGCAGTGGATGAGGGACTTGAGGAAAAAAATTTGGAATTGAGGGCGACAATGATGTAGTGAGGCAGGCTTGCTTGATAGTGTAATTGCACAATCTACAGTCCAGGGAATATTGATCCAAGTGGTTGCAAAGTTAAATAATGTAGTGATGCCTAAGTATTGATTGAGATTTAATAGTACACAGTGGAAGAATCACTAGGAGGGAGAGTTTCACATTTTCTAGGGACAAGAGGCAAACACTTAGCACTGTGATCACACAATGTGCAGTCCTTGGAGGTAGTGACTGAATAGTGTGTAGTTCCAAGAGGTAAGGTTACTTCACAGTGACTTAATATTGTGTAGTGTATAGTTCTGGGAGAGATTTAGCAAGTTGAAAATATAGTGAATTCTCTAAAAATGACTAAGTGTGGGCTCAATCAGACAAGAGAGAAAAAAACATGAAAACAAGTCTTGAAACAAATATATCACACTCACATAACAACAAAAAAAGCCAAAATAATGCTCAGCTACCGAAAATCAACAAGCATACCTTGAAACAATAGCAAAGCGACGCTTATTTCTAAGTATGATAGTTGAAAAATAGCTTTAAGAAACTTAGAATACAAGTTACGACAGGAGTGTCGATTATAACCACAAAGTGTGTTAGGCTATGTGAATGTGTATAACACACTCCTTATGATATATACGATAATTTAATATAGAAGAGTGTGTTAGAGCTACCTCTAGTGTTTTTCTAATATGCAACACATGCAGGAGTACAAACAATTAAAAATGGCATTTGTGAAATAAGAAAAGGTGAAAAAGACACTTTTAAAAGATAAATAAAGTGAAAGCGACAAATACCAAAGCAAAGAAAAGGAAAAAGAGACACTTGTGAAAGTGAAAGCAAGAAGAAACGTCAGTCACTAAAGTGAAATCGATGCTTGTTAAGGAAAAGGTGCACAAAAGCGATAGTTGAGAAAACTCACTCGAAATATGATACAATTGCAATTATAAGTGAGAGATATTTTCAATCGAGGTTTCACACTATCATCAGAAACTGTGAAATTACCAGGAGTTTTGCAATGCCTACCATTGAAAACTATGCAATCAATTTCTCTAAGAATTGCGTGCTCACTATTTCCAGAGATTGCGTAAGAGCTGTTTTTAGGGATTGCGCAAAAACTAATTCTAAGGACCAAGAAATAATTATCGTTAAGGATTGTGCATTGCTTGTAATTAGAGAGAGAAATTGATTGTTGAGATTTCATTGTAAACGTGTGCTTATGAATACGAGAAGAACTATGCATGTGTAAGAAAGTGGTTTTGACAGTTAGAATCTCAAAAGAAGTCTTAAACACTTATAAAAACATCAACCAATCATGAAGAAATTATGATTAACTTGTAATGACAGATCATAGGATCACAAGTAGACTCTAAAATTCAAGTGTAAGCAAATTTTTGGAGGTATTTATTTCAACAACAACACTTGGCAACACATTGGAAGAACTAAAGCTTGTCTGCTTAGGTTTACCTTTCAGCATAAAGTATTATTGTTTGAAGAGATATTGATTCATTATGTTGATTACCTCAACTTCCCCTTTTATCCTAGTTATAAATAGTCTCTCCTATTCCCTTTCTCAGCTAAACACATTTACAAGGATTACCATATCTCAATTGTTTCGATCTAGGAGAAGGATAACATATATTTGTGAGTTTAAGATGATCATAGTTTCAGTTCAATATTTTTTTTTCTTTTCTTCCAACAGGCTTGTTCAGTACCCCATCGAAGTCACGACCATCATTGCTTCATTTCCAGCTACCATGTTCAGTACCCCGAAAAATTTACTTTCTTCACCTCTTTGTGCAGGAAGCCTTTCTCTTCTTTCACCCCTTATTTATTTTCAACATGATTTAGTATTTATTAAAATTTATTGCACTTGGGTGGAAGATGGATCCTGACTTATTGAGAGCAAGAGAGGTTCTTAAAATATTGTTATATACCTCTGAAATTAATATGCTCACACTTAGCTTTTTCCTTTCCTTTCTCTACTCGATTAGATCAGCAAGCAAAACACCATTAAATTACCATACTAATTCAAGGAATGAAGATCCTAAAATAGATATGGGAATCATGGTTTTTTCTATGGATTTTTGTTCGAATGGATTGTATTTTCCATTCAGAAATCATTGAATTTAAAATGTATGTAGGACAAAACAAAAAATAGGAAAACATGTTAGCCGAGAGTTTCTCTTCATCACAATTAAGTTTTAAAAAATTGTCACATTGTTATCTTGATCCAAACAAGAGAAATTTTCTTGCATGGTATTATTGAAAAATATGCAAAAGGAGAGACATAACACAATAAGAAAGAGAAAAGAAAAAGAATAAAGAAAATGTAAGACTTAAAGGAAAAGAAACGTGTAAGATAGAAATCAAGAGACAAAGAAAATGAAAAATCTAGATGCAGAGAAAAATACAAGGTCGATATAATGCAAAAAAAAACTAAAATGCAACCAAACCTACTCCTAATCTAACCGATTATAAGGTGAGGGTTATGTGTAATGAATTTTCTACTGTAGTGACTGAAGCTTCTTCCTACCTACAAGTTCAAAGATATGAGCAATTAAGAACGGTATAAAAAAGTGTGCAGAAATAAAAATGACAACTTGAATACCTTGCACAATAAAATGAAGGTCTTTCCTATTAGCAAAAACATGTCCCATAACAATTAACTTTAACCAGTCTGTAATCGTACCTTTTTTATCCAAACAACAGTGATACAAACCTTGAAATATTCTCGTGAGAGTACCATCATTCGCGTTATCATCCTTAGCAAAAATAAAGAGAGATTGAATTTCATTATTAACAACATGAATTGCCAAGTAATATGATTCCAACCAATCATAGATTCGATCATGAAATCCAAAACAATTCTCTCAAAAATCCTAGAATCCTTGAGGAAATGAATTTTGAATTAATGGTACGGAATCGAGGGGAGAATCTTGTAAGTGAAATTGAATCTGATCATGTTCAAAAGGCTTTCCAAGATCATGAAGGCCTGACATAACCTTCATCAATAGCTAAAGTGCTTCAACTACTTGAAAAATATCTAAATATGAAATGATAAATAATAGGAATTTATGGCCTTGATAAAATAAACAATTCTAAAATAATTATCATCAGTTACACTGATCAGTTGAAAGATAGGAGTTGAGGAAAAAATTATGATCAGGTGGGTTGGTTATGGAATTAGATTCTACATTATTCAAACATGGCGATGGATCAATTTGAGCAACTTCATATATGATTTGAATAATAGAATAATTCTCCTCACAGGTCGAATATAAAAAATCACTACCTTGTATTTGATTATAATAATTAAAGAATAATGGTAGTATAAAAGTATGGGAAACCAATCATAATACAATGGATCAACATGTGTTGAATATGATTCAATATTTGCATCAAATTGGGACATTGATCTTTCAAGAAAAGGAATTTTATTCACCAAATAACTCAAGCATTCACTAACAATCAAGAGGATGTCTTGTAGAAATTATATAACATATGCATGTATATATCCAGATTCTCCTGATATAACAATATTTATCTTCTTGCTAAATACAAAATCCTTCCATTGTTAATATTTGGTAGAAATTTAAACTCAATTGCAAACACATGAAGCAATAAAAACAACCGCACATAACACAATTGTTTAACGGGAAAGACTGAAGCTAAAAACCCCAAATATCATATATTATGTATCATGGAGATCATGTAACAATATCATACAAAGATTAGTACATCAAGCTCTCAGTACAATATATCGTCACACACTAACATGAATAAATATGCAAATTGATGCACTGATTTCTTGCCACCTGATAGCCTGCCTCCACTGCAGAATCCCTACTGAAGAAGACCACTGAATGAATTCAAATCTACCTTGCCTTTACTGCGCAATCCTCATTGGAAACTCCAATGTGTGTGTGATGCAATCAATGCATCACTATAGTCACAATGGAAAGTCCATCTTGCCCTTTCACCTATCTCTCCATTGGGTCTCCACTGGAACTGACATGCACTGTTGTTTCTATTCAGTTGATTAATGAGTTATTATTTGTGAATTAATTAACTAATTAATTGACTCCACTCTCACTAGTTTATCATTCAGTTAGACTAGATACAACTAGCTCAACTGAGTTTAACTCCATTAACTGAGTTAAACTAAATAACAACTTCATGAACTACTCTTCAAACTTCGTCATAACTTTGCCACTTCAGTTCTAACTGAGCCCTCCATGCATGAACCACCAGTAAACCCTAGGAATTGCGTAATTCCTTCAACCCACTGATTTTCCAAATCTGTATACTGAAATAAAGTGCTCCAAGAGAATAAGTTGATGGTTTTTGTTGGATTATTATTAAGAGCTAACAATAATCGACACTTCTATTTTTAGATCGACGATCTATGAATAGATTTCACCCAATATTTTAAAAATACAATTTCATATATTTTTCCAACTTGACCAACCATCCACAAATAGCATCCTGAAACTTCTGAAATATGATCACCATGTCTAAAAATAGACATATTCTAAAAATAGACTTACACATAAAAATAGGCTGCGGGCCCACTTAGTGAAGGTGATTGATTTTCACTAAGCTTCATCATCTCTTTGAATCTCAACACTCCCTCTCAACAAGATAGGGATTATCCTTCACCCCAATCTTGCCTTTATGGTATTCGAATTTTCTCCTGGTGAGCGCCTTCGTCAGAATATCTGCATCCTAATATTCCGTAGGAATGTAATGAAGCAACATGATCTTCTTCTTCACACAATATCTGATATGATGATACCAGATATCAATATTTTTAGATATATCATGAAACACAGGATTAATCGAGAGTTTAATGCAACTCTGATTATCACAATGTATCACTGTAGGATCTAAATGTGAACCAAACAAACCGACAAGGATCTTCCTCATCCAGATAGCCTCACATGCAGCCTGAATTGCTGCCATGTATTTGCTTCCACTGAACTGAGTACCATGGATATTTGTTTCCTGCCGTACCAAGAAACTACTGTAGATCCAATACTGAAAGCCCCTCTTGATGTGATCTTTCTTTCTGTTGGGCTTCCTGCCCAATCTGCATCCGTGAAGCCATGCAACTTCACCTCATCCATCTATCTGTACCATAAGCCATACTTAGATGTGCCCCTGAGATACCTCGAGACATGCTTGACTGCCTTCCAAAAGAGCTTGGTAGGCTTAACCATCGCTTGTGAAAGCTGGTTCACCACATACCATATGTTCGGTCTTGTATTAACTAAATACATGAGCGAACACACCAACTTTCGATAAACAGTGGCATCCACTACCTCTGTCTATGTAGCATCCTCTTTCGTCCAATTTCCTAGAAGAGGAGTATCAATAGGCTTGCAGCCTTTCATGTGAAAATTCTCAAGTATCTCCCGAGCATACTTGCCTTGAGACACAAACAATTCACCTTCCCACTGCTATATTTCCAATCCAAGGAAATAATGAAGGAGGCCCAAATCCTTCATCTCAAACTCCTTAGCAAGATCTGCCTTGCATGAGTGTATTAAATGCTTATCACCCATTAGTATTAAATCATCAACGTAAAGAACAATGATTAAAATCTTACCCTTCACCACAATTTGGTACAGGTTTGCATTCGCCTCGCTCTTGGTGAAGCCAAGTCCAGTGAAATAGCTATCAATCTGTGTGTACCAAGCACGAGGTGCTTGTTTAAGCCCATATAATGCTCTTTTGAGTCTGCACACATGCGACTCACTGATGAACATCTCAAATACTTTAGGCTGCTTAATGTACACCTCTTCCTCAATGATCCCATTAAGGAACACAGTCTTCACATCCATATGATGAATGTGCCAACCCATCTGCGCTGAGAGAGCAAGGATGGTCCTTATGGAAGAATATTGTGCGACAAGTGCAAAGGTTTCTTCATAATCAATCCCCTCGATCTCTGAGAAGCCCCAGGCAACAAATCTTGCCTTATACTTCTTGATGCTCCCATCAACAACTTGCTTTACCTTGTAGATACATCTTGATCCTACAACTGATTTTCCCAATGGCCTTGGAACAATCTCCCAAGCACTGTTTCTAATAATGGAGTCATACTCCTCCACCATGGCATCTACCCATGTGGGCTCTTGCACTACTTATTCAAAAGAATATGGCTCTGTCACGATACACTTGCTCATAAGAGCCATGTATCTAGTAAATTGGTCAGGTGATTGTCTCTATGTGTGCTATGATGTAGGGACTCCTACATTCTCTGCCGCATCAAGCTTCAGTCTCTCAGCTTCTGTGGTATGTCTTATGCTACTTTTGATGTTTGGCTCTGCATGAGTGGACTCCTCCACTCCATGAACTTCCTCCTGTGGTCGATCCACATCTGGAGGTTCATATTTCAGAACAGGCAGTTCCTCCTCTGCATGCAAGTCCAGCTCCCTCTCAAGCATAGCTTGTGCGGCACCCATGATCATTTTGTTCTTCCTCTCTGTGACCCCATTTTGTTGTGGGTTATGAGGTGCTATGATTTCTCTTTGAATTCCTTCTTTTCTATAGAAGTATTTGAATTCACCTGAGATATATTCACTACCATTATCGCTCCGTAGAGCTTTCACTTGCTTCCCTGACTCCTTCTCCACCAATGATTTAAACTCACAAAACTTCGATAATGTTTCGCTCTTATTCTGCATGAAGAAGATCCACCATCTACGAGAATAGTCATTAAAAAAAATAACATAATACTTGTGTTTTGCTGTTGAAGCAACTGAGAAACGTCCACACACGTCTGTATGAATTCTCTCCAGGATCACCGAAGCACGGTTCTCCTTCTCATGAAAGGTGGACTTGAAAAACTTACCCATAGTAAATCCCTTGCACTGATATGACTGCGCAAGAGTACATTTGGGATGTCCAGTATAAATCTGCTGCAAAATCTTCAAAGCGCCATGGTGAGGATGGCCCAATATCCTGTGCCATAATTCTCCCTCATCCCGGCTCACCACTTCTTCTTCTTTGCCCATCATTTCAGCACAACCATCTACCTCCAGCTTGTAGATATTCTTAACTTGAATCTCTATCCTCTTGGTTTGACCCATTTTTTTATGTCGAAGGAAAGATTTTCCATCACCGAAAACAACGTCATAACCTTTGTCTTATAAACATTGCAACCGAGACCAAGTTCTTCTTCAGACCTAGAACATGCATAACATCTTTCAACATAAATGGATTACCTGACTCCCTCTCAAAGGTAATGGTCCCAATGCCGGTCGCATTGTATCGACCATCGTCGCTCATATCTATATGCATTAGAAGGCCCTTCTCCTCCAAGTCACTAAACAACTCCTTGTCTCTTGTCATATGGAAAGACACACCACTATCAAGATACCACACCGATCCCATTGAGCTTGAAACAAAGCATGCGATCAAAGAGAAATAAAGTTCAAATTGTGAGGCTAAGGCCTCACCTGCTGCAGCTACAACACCCTTCTTTTTATTCTTCTTCTTTGGGCAGTTAGTGGCGAAATTCCCATGTTCATGACAGTGAAAAAACTTCACCTTGGAAAAATCCTACTTCTTGCCTTTAGCCTTGGATTTTGAAGGAAATTTATTCCATTTCCCTTTCCTTGCCTTGGAATCCAAAGCATAATTCTCTTCATCTTCATTCTTCGATGAAGATCCATCCCTAATACTTCACCTTATCTCCTCCTGCATAAGATCCGACCAAAGTTGCTCCCATCCCGAAAGTTTCTCCCATCCATTGATAGAGTCTTTGTAGCTATGCCAAATCTTCGGAAGCCCAAGGAGATCCAAGCTCACCAATTCTTCGTCTTCAACAGTAATCCCCAAATTCCTTATTTCATCCCTACAGTGGACAAACATCGTGAGATATTTTGGAATACTGTCGCCCTTCTCCATTTTTATTTTTTTGAGCTTATCTTTCAGCACCAACTTCCTCTAGTCACTGCTGCTTTGGAACAAATTGTCAAAGACTTCCACATTGCAAATGGAGTGGCTTTCCCATGAATGCTAGACACAATATGGTCCTTCACACCTTCCAACAAAATTATTCTTGTCTTTGCTACCTTCTTTTGCCATGGGTCAAGTAATGCAGCATCGCTAGAACCAGGCTTAGGAACATCACTATCGATAAACTCCTTCAGTACATTATCTTCTAGCACTGCCTCCATCCTATCCTTCCAAGCTATGTAATTCAAGCTTCCATCAAGGGAATAATCCAATCATAACCCATTGAAATACATTTCAATGTATACTCAACTGTCGCACCAAGAAATTTCTGCAGCAAATTCGAATTGTCCACTAGCACAAACTCAACAATTCTTCACAATTGAAATCTTCAAGAATTAACACCCCTCTGATACCATGTAGAAATTATATAACATATGCATGTATATATCCATATTCTCCTGATCTAACAATATTTATCTTATTTCTATATAAAGAATCCTTCCACTGTTAATCTTTTGCGGAAATTTAAACTAAATTACAAACACATGAAGCAATAAAAACAATCCCACATAACACAGTTGTTTAATGGGAAAACCTGAAGCTAAAAACCCCAACTATCAGATATTATGTATCATGGAGATCATGTAACAATCTCATACAAAGCTTAGTACATCAAGCTCTCAGTACAATCAATCGTCACACACTAACATGAAGAAATCTGTGAATCCATGCACTAATTTCTTGCCACCTGATAGCCTGCCTCCACTGCGCAATCCTTGCTAAAGAATACCACTGAATGAAATCAAATATTCCTTTCCTTGAATGCGCAATCGTCATTGGCAACTCCAATGTGTGTGTGATGTAATCAAGGCATCACTATAGTCACAACAGATAGTCCATCTTGCCCTTTCACCTATCTCTCCACTGGGTCTCCACTGGAACTGACATGCACTGTAGTTAACTGTTGTTTCTGTTCAGTTGATTAATGAGTTATTATTTGTGAATTAATTAACTAATTAATTCACTCCACTCTCACTAGTGTATCATTCAGTTAGACTAGATACAACTAGCTCAACTGAGTTAAACTCCATTAACTGAGTTAAACTAAATAAAAACTCCATGAACTACTCTTGCAACTCTATCATAACTTTTCCACTTCAGTTCTAATTGATTCCTCCATACATGAACCACTAGTAAACCCTAGGAATTGCATAATTCCTTCAGCCCACTGATTTTCCAAATCTGTATACTAAAATAAAGTGCTTCAAGAGAATAAGTTGATGTTTATTTTCAGATTAATATTAAGAGCTAATAATAATCAACACTTCTATTTTTAGATTGACGATCTATAAATAGACTTCGCCCAATATTCTAAAAATAAAATTTCATCTATTTTTCCAACTTGACCAACCATCCACAAATAGCATCCTACAAATTCTGAAATATGATCACCATGTCTACTAAAAATAGACATAGTCTAAAAATATACTTACACCTAAAAATAGCCAGTGGGCCCACTTAGTGAAGGTAACTGATTTTCACTAAGTTTCATCATCTTGTTGAATCTAAACATGTATCGTGCTAGAAAGAAAATCATTAGTATCACAATATTAACAATAAATACTAGGAGATGATAATTCACATAAGTATTTGACATATGTGAATCCTTTAGCTGATTAACTTCATATTTTTGTGCATCCACAAAAGCTATAGATTCCTCTATATGATCATAAACCCAATCTTTAAACTTATAAAAATTGTTTAGGAAAAACCCAAAATCTATCAAGAATGATCGTGCATCTAGTGAAACAATATAGAGAAAAGAATTTTTTGAGAAAGCCCAAATATGACACAGTTTAGGGATCTCATCAGTCTTGTGAGAACATGAAATAAGCATCAATAAAAGTTAAAGTTCCTTGAATCCTTGAAAAATCCCAAAAATTTTAAGTGTTGGATAACTAGATGTGAGATCTGGTTCAGATCATGAATTGCATATGGATAACTACTATGAGTTATAACAAGATCACCATTATCCGGATGACAACCATCTACATCATTGGTTTGATCAAAATTTTAAACCTCAAGAAACAAATTAATCAAGTCATAAGGTTATTATGATTTCATATCTAAGGATGTATGGATAAGAGAAATGTCATGAGAAACCTAAACTAAAGAATTATCCTGATGAAAGACTAGAATTTGCAAGACATGGGATGGATTATTGATAATTTTATTTCTTTCTTCATCATTGTCTGTAGCCTTACCATCTTGTTTCAATTCAAGATTCAACTCATCAGATTATAGATTTGAAGAGAATGACATGTATTTATCATGGGTTGATTCATTACAAATAGTAGGACACAAAGGAAAGTGAGTTGAAGAAGAAGTTTCCATAAAATAATATACTTTGACCAAATTAGATTCTAGATTTAAACCTTTCGAATCAAATCATTCCCGAGAAATCAAGAAATACGTCGATGTACATAGGAATTCACCAATGGGAGTATGGTAATTAAAATAATGATTGTCCAAGGCTCTCTCAGGGTTAATAGATTTGGTTTCATTTGAATGATTTCCAATATCACTAGATTCTAAATCAGGCAATGATGAAGGAACATCATCTTGACATGGAGGATTTTGAAAGATAAAAGAAATATCAAAAGTATCTTCACCTTTCTTCTCCCATACATGTGGTATGTGACCATATTGTACTTTATCAACATTTACACCATCAAATTTAGAATTAAGAGTATCTAAAGAACTAGCTGGTGGAACATATCAATCACGCGAATCAAGGTTCAAAGGGGCATGATATGTAGATGATAGAGGATGGTAGGTGTCCCTTGAAGAAACATCACTTTTAATGATATCAAATTAAATATTTCTATTATGTGCATTGTGATCTTGATAAATCAAGGGACTAGTCTTCATCTTAGGTTTCCTATGTGCAGAGTATCGACCACGAATATAAAATGAGGATGGGATGAATGGATCATCAATCTTATTTTCATATTTTTTAACCTTAACAATAACACTAGAGATAACCATGTTAGACATTGAAAAGAGAGGAAAACAAGAAAAAAAAGGAACATTAGGTTCCTCCTCTAAGATTAGAGGTGTCTGATGATTAATAAAATTTGGGAGAGCACTATTAACCAAGGATTTAGATTCAGATTCTTTCAAGGAGATTTGAACCAAACACTGAAATGTTTTCTTCAAGAAATCTCAATTCACATCTTCCTCAGGAAACCAATAACATAGGTGAAGAAATCTATTATAAAAATAATCTATTGATTCATCATACTTCATTCTAATTTGATTAATTATTTTATAAACATCTCAGTAATCATACCAAGGAGTGGAAGTAGCTGGTAAGGTATGATAACATAGCTCAACTCGACCTTCCGGTGTGAGTGTGAATAGTTTACAAGAAACATCTTCACAGTTGATTTCATGAGATTCACAAAACTTGAGAAACAAAAATGGATGCTCGAATATGGATATTTCACCCTAACCATCAAAATTCAATTGGGACAAGTTGTAAAAAATTTCCATAGGGGATGAAAGTTTAAGATTACATTTGTTAGAAAAAAACTCGAGAGTATGATTTTGGAATGATCCATTCAAGATGAGAGATTCAAAAAATATTCAATGGGAACAACTTATCATCTATCCCTCCATCTAGCGACAACTATTTATGGTGCTAGAAATACATAAACCAAGGGGGTCTCCCTGGTATGAAGTCCCAACTAGATCTCACACCATTTGGAGTAGGAGCCCAAACTAAAAATATGATCAATTTCCATTACCCTTAGGAATTTTTCTTGGCTACAATTATCAACACTAGAGATCATACAAACAATATTTTGATTAATAAAGTTGACACTATGAGGCATACAATTGCAATGTATATAAGGTACTTTCAAAGCAAGGGAAGAGACAATGGGCCTCTAGAAGAAAAGTAATAGTACTATCCTAAAAGAGACACACAAGAGAATGAAGGAATTGTTGATTAACCCATAAATTAGTTCACAATATAACAACAATGATGAAAGAAATTAAAATACATATTCAACAAGATACATACTAAAGCCACCATAATAGTTCATTTTCATTAGTATGTGTTAACATAAACAAACACGAAAAAAATGAAAGAATAATCTTACAATCATTCACAACATATGCATGGAAGTGAAATAGCTTTGAGAGCTTCAAATATTAAGTAAAAGTGCCAAGATTTAAAAGTACAATGCTACCATAATATTCCGAGTAGTGGGACATTAAGTCACCACTTGCTCCTCCAAAGAAATATCTTCTCTCCTATGCCAATCTAGAGAAGTCGTGGTGAAAATTCCAAAGTCCAAATTCAAAAATACCCCTCGCTTGACCTATGAGGGTATATTTATAGCAAATGAGGTGAATCTCCACCTTCCATGTGACTCTTGACCTCCCTCATGACTCTTGAGCTCCTATTATGACTTTTAAAATTCCTATGTGACCTTTAAATTCCTAATGACTCTAGAAATTTCTAGTGACTTTTAACATTCCATGTGGGACCCTTGGTCTTCCACAAATTTTATATTTACTCATTTTTAAAAATAATATAATTACATTCCACAAATTATTTTGCAACGTAAATTGACACATATGACTTTGTCATAATGCTTGGAAAGGCCATGACATGGAATTTATGACATGGGACTTCATTATGATGTGTTCGAGCCAAGCCTTTCTACTAGATTCCCTCTTTGTATACTATTCATGATGCATATTTTATTTTTATTTGTCTTCACCCTCCAAAGGGTCTATATGAGTGTCAGAAACTTCCAAGTTATCATGAGTTTCCATTTCTTTCTTTTGGTCCAATATTTCTTCATGTCCTTCATGATGGTTCTTTCTTTTGCTTATTCTTCACAAGTTCTCTCTTATAGCCTCTCCTTAGTGACTTCCCTTTTATCTTCATGATAAGTCTTGCATGTGTTTCATATTCATCTTCCTAGAGTTTGTATGATATGGAGTCTTCCTTATGATTTTGATCTTTAATCTTCCATCATAATCTAGTGCCCCTTCATCTTCTTGCTTGATAGTATCTCTGTATCTTCAACTTCACAAGTGTATTCTTTCATGATATCCTTGGAACCCTCCTTGAGCATAATCATGTCATGTCAAGGTATAGTTCCTCTAGATGAAATCAACTCATGAAAATATGAAATTAGTCAATAAACATCCTAGTCTAACGTCTTCAAACAATTCACTAAATTAACCCAGGACAAAGTGTAGAACCAAGGAGGAGGCTTAGGGATTGCATAGTGTGTAGTTCCAGGAAGCAATGATGAATTTATAGTCACTTTGACTATGTAATGCATAGTGGCTAAGCGACTGGAGGAAATCACTGCGCAGTTGAGGGAGACAGTAATGCAGTGAGGCAGGCTTTCTCACTATGGTTGTGCAATGCGTAGTTCAGGTATGAATAAGCCAAGTGGTTGCATATTTGTCTAGGTCAAGGAGGAAGTGATGCCTAGCTATTAGCTAAGACTACATAGAGTGCAGTGGAAGACTGAATGGGAGGGATAATTTCCCAATTTATAGGGACAAGAGGCAGACACTGAGCATTGTGATTGTGTAATGTGTAGTCCTTGAAGGTAGTGACTACATAGTGCATAGTTACAAGAGGAAAGGATGCTTCACTATGAATTAATATTGTGTAGTGCATAGTTCCAGAAGAGAGTTAGCAAGTTGTAACTACAATGAATGCTCTGAAAATGAATAAGTGTGGGATCAGTCAGACAAGAGTGAAAAAAGCATGTAAACAGGTCCTGAAATGAAGATATAAAACTCAGATAAAAACAACACAATCCAAAAGAATTCTTAGTTACACAAAATAAACATGCATACCTTGAAACGAAAACAATGTGACACTTATTTCTAAATGAGACAATTGAAACGTAACTTTGCAACACTTAGAACACAAGTTGCGACATGAGTGTCGACTATAACCAGAAAGTGTGTTAAGTTGTGGGAATGTGTATAATACACATCCTTATGATGTATATGATTAATTAATGTAGAAGAGTGTGACATATTTTCATCTAGTGGTGTGCTAATATGAAACAAATTTCGGAGTACAAATAGTTAAAAGTGATACTTGTGACAATAGGAAAAAGTGAAAATGACACTTGCAAAAGCTAAATAACGTGAAAGAGGCCCATACTAGAGTGAGGAAAGAGTAAAAGAGACACTTGTTAAAGTGAAAGAAAGCAGAAACCATTGTCACAAAAGTGAAAGTTCCACTTTTGAAAGCATGGGTTTGCAAAAACGACAGTTGAGAAAACTCACTGGAATGATGATACAATTGCAATTAACAGTGAGAAATATTTTCAATCAAAGTTGTGCATTGAATGTAGACATGGATTGCACATTTATTTCTCTTATAAATTGCAAAAACATTTTCATAAAAAATTCATAATTCCCAAGAGTTTTGGAATGCCTACCACTGAGAACTGCGTAATCAATATCTCTAAGAACTACACAACCAATTTTTCTATAGACTGTGCAAGCAATGATTTCAGAGATTGCGCAAACACTAATTCCAAGGTCTGCACAAGAATTATTGTTTCTTACTAGGTGTTTCCATTTTATTTCTTAGAGTCATTTTGGAATCAAACAATGATATTTATGCTTCACTATGCCCCTTGAATCACATCAAACTACAAATAAAAAAAAATACACACCTTTTTCTTGCTTTGTATGAGCTCAATATTGAATCACTTGTATCTCCGTAATTTCAGACCTCCAAGGTCTGAAATTTCATCTTGTGGTATCCCTCTAATTCTTCTTTCCAACCTTATAAGTCAGACCGAGATTGGAGTCTTCAACAAAGAGTTATGTCTGATGTCCCACAATCTCCTCATTATAAAATGGTTCAATATAGCACACTTGCATGGATTTCCACATGTCACTGTTTCATCCTTCAGCCCTGAAATTTCTACATGAAAAACTACAATCCGTGCACCTTCATGCACTTTTTTTAGAATTCAAATTCGGTGCCAGAAACAAAATTTGTGACTATTTTCCCTAGGTCACCTGTTTGAGACTAAATTTTGGAGCCTAGAAAACCCCTAACTGCTCTGAAACATATATCCAAAAATAT
This sequence comes from Pinus albicaulis, assembly GCA_034641835.2. NCBI lineage: Eukaryota > Viridiplantae > Streptophyta > Pinopsida > Pinales > Pinaceae > Pinus > Pinus albicaulis. Next base: position 999,571,652 of record CM076583.1, read on the forward strand.
AGAAAAACAATATTTGAAATTGTTATACGAAGTTCACTAAAATTTTAGATCCACATGGTAGAAATTTTAGTTTCAGAAACCTCTTAGAAAAAAAAATTATAGCAAAAATGGAAAGAAGTAAGACCCATTGATTTTGAAAGTCGCCCAATCAAAGGAAATTATTTACACAAACCGATTTATGGGAAGGAAATGTTGGAAATACTACATGCACTAAAAAAATGGTGACCTTACCTAATGGGAATAAACTTCAAGGTAAAAACATATCATGATAATCTTAAATACTTTTTGGAACAAAGTTAATATTTAGAATAGAAAGAAAAATGAGTCACAAGGATGTTGGGTTATGACTTTGAAATCATCTACAAAAAGGAGAAGAAAAATTTTGTTGCAGATGAAATCTCAAGAAAGGATGAGGATGTGGAAGAGTTTATTTGTTCCATTTCTATTATCTGACTAGATTTGATAACCAAATCAAGGGATGAATGGAAGAATGACGAAAAAGTGTGGACACTCATTCAAAAGTTGCAGGAATATCCCAGTACATCTGACACATTTAGCTAGAAAAATGATTCATTAAGGTAAATATCACTTATATAATTAATAATTCCCAACTCAAATAAAATATTCTGTCGGAGTTGCACACATCTCCCTTAGGACGGCACTCAAGATTTTTAAAAACTTACCATAGGGTCAAGAAGGAAATTTTTTGGGATGGCCTTAAATATGATATTAAAAGGTTTGTGGTAGAATGTTTGGTTTTCCAACAAAATAAAGTTGAGACAATTAATACCTCGAGTCTGCTACAACCTTTATACATTCCAAGTCAATGTTGGGAGGAGGCTTTAATGGATTTTTTCACAGGTTTACTCAAGTACAAAGGAAAGAGTGTCATCATGGTGGTAGTTTATAGACTTGCCAAGTAGAAACACTTTTGTGCATTATCTCATCGATTTAAAGCCAGTACAGTTGCTACTAAATTTATGGAAACAATTCAAAAGCTACTTGGGAACCCAAAGATTATTGTAAGGTGTGAGAGAGATCCCATTTTCACTGGAAATTTTTTGGAAAAATTTATTTTCTTGTTTGGATACTAAATTAGCTCATAACTCATCTTATCATCCTCAATCTGATGTGGAAAATGAGATAGTGAACAAATGTTTGGAAGGATATCTTCATTGATTTTTATCTAATAAATAAACACAATGGGTTAAGTGGTTACCTATGGCTAAATGGTGGTATAACACTTCCTTCCATACTATAACAAAAATCACCCCATTTATGGAACTTTAATGATATCATCGATTGTCCATCACATCATCTTTAAGAGAAAATTCTAAGGTTCAAGAAGTGGAGAATCAAATCGAGCATAAAAAAAATTTCTCCAACTCTTAAAGGATAACCTCACTTTGGCACAAAATTGAATGAAAAAACAGGCAAATCAACATCGCAGCGAAATAAGTTTTGATGTTGGTGACTGGGTACTTTTATGACTACAACCATACAAGCATATGTCCTTTGAGAAAGCTAAGATGGATAATAAATTATCACCAAAGTACTATGGTCCTTACAAGATGTTGCAAAAGATTGGTACTATGGAATACAAATTGGAGCTTCCTGCATCTTCCCAAGTACACCCAGTTTTCCATGTTTAATGCTTAAAGAAGGATATAGGTGACAAGCTCCCAGTTGAAACAATATTGCTGGAACTTGATGAGGAAGGAAAAATCATATTGGAACCTGAAGTAGTCACAAAAATAAGAACTCTATAACTATGAAATCGATCAATTTCAGAGTATATCATCATGTGGAAGAACTTACCCACTGAAGATTCCACATGGCAGGATGAAATTTTTTTACAGAAGCATCCAAAAATACTCAAGCATTGAGGATACCACTTTTTTGAAGGAGAGGGGTATGTTATGTCCCTATAATACTGGTATAGCCCCTTATTTTTATTATTAGTGTAGGCCACTTCTTGTTATTTTTGTGCCCATTTAGTCCCCATATTGTTATTATTGAGCCCCATAGAAGCCCACTAGTGCTATTGTTGTTCCCTTAGATTATTATTTTTATGTAGGCTCTAATTATAGTGTGACCCCTTAGACTCCTATATATATAAAGGATATTTTTTCATTTTAACAATACAAGAATTGTTCATTTGTGTAATGTAAAGGAGGTTTTCCCCTCGAAGAGGATATTTTTTAAGTTGTTGATTTATCATTTCTATCGTTTTGTGAGCTGGTTGCATAAAATTTAACTTAGAATACATAGTGTGCAGTGGAAGTTTGACTGGGAGGGAGAATTTCCCAATTTCCAGGGACAAGAGGTAGACACTTAGAAGCACTATGATTGTGTAATTTGGAGCCCTTGGAGGTAGTGACTACATAGTGTGCAGTTCCAAGAGGGTAGGATGCCTCACTGTGACTTAAGATTGTGTAGTGCATAGTTCCAAGAGAGAGTTAACAAGTTTTAAATATAATGAATGATATGACACTAACTAAGTGTGGGATCAATCGGACAAGAGAGAACAAAACATGCAAACAAGTCCTGATATGAAGATCTAAAAAACATATAACAAAAAAAATAATCCAAAATAATTCTTTGTTACAAAAAATCAGCAAGCATACATTGAAACAACAACAAAGTGACACTTATTTCTAAGTGCTACCATTAAAACGTAGCTTTACAACACTTAGAAAACAAGTTACGACATGAGTGTCGACTATAACTAGAAAGTGTGCTAAACTGTGGGAATGTGTCTAATACACATCCTTATGATATATATGATTATTTAATGTAGAAGAGTGTTCTATATTTTCCCTTAGTGGTGCGCCAAGATGCAACGCATGTAGGAGTATAAACAGTTAAAAGCGACACTTGCGACAATAGGAAAAGATAAAAAGGACACTTGAAAAAGCTAAAGAACATGAAAGTGACACATACCAGAGCGAAGAAAAAACAAAAGAGAAATTTTTTAAAGTGAAATAAAGCAGAAACAACTATCATGAAAGTGAAAGTGACACTTGTGAAAGCGTAGGTGTGAAAAATCGATAGTTGAGAAAACTCACTGGAATGATGATACAATTGCAATTAACAATGAGATAGATTGTCAATCGAGGTTGTGCATTGACTATCAACATGAATTTCATATTTATTGTTCTTATCAATTGCACAAACACTATCATCAAAAATTGCTTAATGCCCAAGGGTTGTGAAATTCCTACCATTGAGAACTGCATAATAAATATCTCTAAGAACTATGTAGTCACTTTTTCAAGAGACTGTGCAAGCACTGATTTCAGAGATTGTGTAGACACTAATTTCAAGGGTTGCACAAGAATTATCCTTAAGGATTATTTAGTGCTTTCTATTCGAGATAAACATTGATTGTTGAGCTTACATATGAAAGGTGCACTTATGAATACATAAATAACTATGCATGTGTAAGCAAGTGGTTTCGAAAATTAGAATCTCATAAGAAGTCTTAAACACTTCGCAAAAAATAAACCAATAATGAAGAAAATATGATTAATTTGGAGGATCGCAGGATCACAAGTAGGCTCCAAAATTCAAGTGTAATTTTTTTTTGGAGGATGTTTGTCACAGTGAAAACAACTAGTTTAACATACACACACACACACACACGATTTCATTTTATTTCTATTTTTTTTTTTTTTTTGGGGGGGGGGAGGTGGGGGAGGTGGGGGGGGGATTACGAGGAATCGAAATTTAGGTCATTCTCATACTTTTGTGACGTGGGATTTATTCCAGTTGCTACCACTATACCTCTTGGGGCATACGATTAGTCACCCTCTTTGTAGACTAGGGGATTGAACCTTGGATCGTTTGGTTTTCACAACTTCACATTATTTCATTCATCAATTGAGCTACCCACCTAGGAATAAAAACTTTATTTATATTTTATATTACCCATATTTGACCCACTCAAAATGTTTATATAACATAACATAACACAAAATTACAATATCCCTTCCATACTAGACTAGAAATCCCTTTTTAAGTTGGAAAGTTTAATGTTTGTTTTTTGGAGAGAAAATTATAATAATAATAATAATTTTTTCATTAAATAAAGTTTTCGAGTGAAATTTAAAAATTGTTTAAAAATAAAATGATAGTTAATAATATGAACAAAAAACAATGATTCATTTAATAATACAAATTTTCTTGAAAATACAAATTTGATACTTTTTAAATATCCTTTAAATTAATGTTATTCTCAGATTAAATCATTATTCTCGATCCTTATCCATAAAATTTAAACTTAAAAAACTTGATAAAAGCTAAAATTATAAAATAAATTAAATAGAAATAACACAATATTTATAGCAAAACTAATATTTTCATAATCCTATTTTAATAGACCCACCAATTAGAAAACCAACCTGGAGTGGAAATGCCCCTTCATATAAGAGTACATAAAATGAAATATGCGAGAAGGAAAACATTGAAATATTAGCACCTTTTTAACCACCCATACATACATACATACATACATACATACATACATACATACATACATACATACATACATACATACATATATACATACATACATACATACATACATACATACATACATACATACATACATACATACATACATACATACATACATACATACATACATACATACATACATACATACATACATACATATATATATATATATATATATATATATATATATATATATGCGTATACATTTGTATATTTACTTAACAAAATAATCTTATTTTTGCGTCGATACGTGTTTAATTGTAAATATCATCCCAACAATCTTTGTCTCCTTTTTTTCCCTAATTTGACATCCATTGCTTACATGGTGATTCGATTGCATGGAATCCATTTCACTTCATCGTGACTTCCATTTCTCTATGTTGTTATTATGCCAATAGATGTTTCATTGTGAGTCTCATTACAACAAGATTCGTCTCTTATTTTTCCCTTAATTTTACATTCGTCTCTTCACATGGTGATTAGATTTCATGACATATGTTTTTCTTCATCATGACATCTATTTCACTGCACTGCATCATGGCCTGAGAAAGAATTTCAGCTATGAGAAAAATGGTGGGCATTTCAGCTAGAGGATGAATTATGGGTTGTGTGCTGTAACGTAGAGGAAATGGTAGACATTACTTCCATAAAAAAACAACCACCCACATCAATCCTATGATGGTCTTATAAACTTGGATTTCCATCTCCCGTATTGTCTAGTTGTTGCATGCTCTATTGTGCTCCTCTACTTCTTCATTCTAGATACTTGTCTAGTTGTTGCATGCTATGTTGTCGTCCTCTCCTACTCCATTCTAGGTACTTTTCCACTTGTTTCACACTCTGTTGGGGTTATATCAAGTAAGTATATGCTTCGTGTCTTTGAATTGCACTTTTATTGAAGAAATTTCTTCAAGCTGTGATAAGAAGGCCCTTCTCAGGGCTATACCATCTAATTGTTGAACCTCATTACGAGTCATTATAGGATCCAAGCAAGCTCGACTCTTTATTTACCTTATTCACCTGTATCATATTTTTAGGAGAGTATCAATCTTTCCAAAATTAGTCCACCCTAAAAATAAATATGTATCACATGGGTGAATGGCCATAATTTGTTAATTATTCTTTGATGTTTTTTTCGATGCAAAAAACACAATTCAAAATGTTTCCTACACTTTAATTTTGGAGCCTCCTTGTGATCCTATGATATATCATCTCAAATTGTTCATTTTCACTCCATGGTTGATGCTTTTCCAATTCCTTAAGTTTTTTTTGTGAGATTCTAACTATTGAAGTCAATTTATTACACATGCTTAGATTTTGATGCATTCACAAGCGCACCTCATTATATCAATCTTAGCAGTCCATGTTTATCCTTGAATACATGCTTTCATATTATTAAGAGGTTGTTCCTACGTAGTCCGTAGAGATAATGACTATGCAGTACCTAGTGGAAGTGACTACACAAATCCTAATGATAAATAGTAAATGTGTATTCTTTAGTGGTATTGAATGTGCAGTTCATAAATAGAATGCTTTAAAAACCTTTACTGAGAGTTAGTGAACAATTTAAGTTGACAGTGAGTATGTAATTCCTCAATTCAATATCATTGCACTTATTAGCAGCAACCATCTCTCTCTTCACTCTTGGTCTCCCAACATGCACTCATGGACCCTGATCCTTAGCTACATGTATTCTCTCCTTGTATGAATTAGATCCTAAATCATAAATCGTTTCATAGTTTTGTTTTTCTCTTGAGGTCTATGCATTTTGGAGCATAAGCAACATTATCTCACTCTCAGTTGCAAGTGAATTGTCATTAGGTGAGTTTTTCAAGTGTCCTTATTGCACACTTTTTCTTTCGTAAGTGTTGCTTTCATTTTAACAACTACCACTTTTTCTTGCTTTCACTTTCGCAAGTGTCACATTTTCTTTCGTTTACTTTCACGTGCCACTTTCACTTTCTTTAGCTTTTCCAAGTGTCATCTTCACTTATTCTTACTGTCGTAAGTGTCACTTGTGATTTTTTTCACTCCTGCATGTGTCGCACTTTTTCGCACCAATACAGGAATCTCTAGCACTCTCTTATGCATTATCTAATCTTATATATCACAAGAATATGTGATATAAACTTTCCCACAACTTCACACACTTTTTCTATGTATTTTTCACGTGTTGTAACTTGTATTCTAAGTGTTGAAAGCTACGTTTCAACTATTTCACTTATAAATAAGTGTTGCTTTGTTGTCATTTCAAGTTATGCATGTGAATATTTAGAATTGTGAATTCTCTTGGCTTGTTTTTTTATATTATGCAGTTTTTGAATCTATTTTAGAACTTGTTTATATAATGTGTTCTCTTCCATTGGTCTAACACTTAGCCATTTCCAGGCTTTCCCTTGTCTTGACACTTTGCATACGTAAACTCTCAGCTACTCGATGAGCACATTTTTCATTCTTAGCTAAAAAGGATGCATCCTTTACCTCTTATAACTGCACACTGTACCATGCTAAGGGAAACCTCTTTCATAAACATGTTATATAGTCTTGAGATATAGTCCCTTAGTCTCTTCCTTCTTACCCTTGAAAACTACACCAAAAAACTAACTCCTCCTCGACTCCATTGCACATTTCTAGTGGACAATGGAATCTCCTCCTAACCACAACTAAAGAGAACCGTACAATACAAAGGCTCTCTCCCCTTCAAGGTGAAGTAAGCATACTAATGTTATAATGACCTATCGTTATGCTTCTTACACCAATCAATTGCGTAATCCCTTCATTAAGTGAGACTCTTATTGCGCATTGAGAAATTATAGTGGATAGTAAGTCCATCTCGAGGCCAACACAACCCTCAAATTCTAAATCCTTGAGTCTACTCCTCAATCACCATGCATTGTGAAGTTACAATGGCTAGTCATATCTCTCTTTTTGACTGAAACCCCTCACTGCACAATACCTTATCTTATATTTCCTCCTACTATGCATTGAATAGTTCTAGTGGATAGTGGGGTCATCCTTCAATCCTCATGAAGCTAAAATTCACAATACCTTACTCCTCCTCTCCTAAGAACTGTGAACTATGGATCCTAAGTAAACAAGCTCATCACCCTTATCTCTTGGAGTTTCCCACTACATAAAATATTGAAGGAGCCTCTCATTATTTTACATTTAATAGTTCCACTCAACAACATGGCTACCCCTTGATCACTGTTGAGCCCAACTGTGAAATTCTTATTCTCTCTCTCTCAAAACCCTTGCTCATTATCCCATCACGGTTAACACTTTCCATGAGTAGGAAGAGGCGGAATATATGTTTTTCATAATTATGTTATATATTCATGAGTAAACTTCATCTAGAGGTGTTATCATTTCAACATGGAAAAGTGACATTGAAGGAATTCGTCAAGGAGAGGCTACAAGAGAGCACTTGCGAAGAAGGAGAAAAAGGAAGAACTATCATGAAGGAAATGAAGGAATCTTGGACCAAGACAAAGAAATGTCAACTCATGATGACTTGTAAGGTTTCAACACTTATCTAAATCATTTTGAGGGTGAGTTTAAAGTACTATAAAATATCCATCATGAAAAATTTTAATTCATAATAGTACGGAGAAGAGCTTTCCATTGATGAAATGAAGTCTTATGTTACCATCTCCAAGTCATGGATTCTCAAAGTGTCACCAAAAAAGTCACATGTGTCAATGTATTTTTCCACATCACATGTGGAATGTAATTATGTAATTTTAAAAAATAAGAAGATGTAACATTTTTTGAAGCCGAAGGGTCCCTCATGGAATGCGATAAGTCACTAGAAAGTTCTAGAGTCATGTAGAAGCTTAAAGGTCACATAGGAGTTTGAAAAATCATATTATAAGATTAAGAGTCACATGGGAGGTGGAGAGTCACCTCATTTGCTATAAATATATCCTCATATCTCAAGAGAGAGGATATTTGGACTTCTTACCTTCGATTCTCTAGCTTGGCATAGGAGAGAAGATATTTATTTGGAGGAGAAATTAGTGACTTAATGTTCCACTATTGGGGCTAGTGTGGTAGCATTGTAATTGTTTATATTGGGATTTTAACTTAATATATGAAGCTCTCAGAATCATAACACTTTCGTGCATATGTCTTGAATTAATGTCAGAATATTCTTTTATTGTTTGCGGTGTATGCTTGTGTTAACACATACTAATGAAAATGAAATATTTTATTGGCTTTGGTATGAATCTTGCTAAATGCGCGTTGTTACTTGATTTTATGGTTGTTTTTATATTGTGAACTAATTTTCAGGTTAATCAATGATTCTTACATGCTCTTATGTGTCACTTTTAAGATAGAACTATTACTTTTCTTCTATATGAGCACTCTTTATTTTCCCTTTTGTCAAAGTACCTTATATACATTGAAATTTTATGCCTCAAAGTGTAAACTTACTTTCTTGTATCAAATATTGTTTTCATAATCTCTTATGCTAATAATTTCAGCCAAGGAAAATCCCTAAGAATAATGGTGGTCATGCCTACTATCTGGATGGGGCTCCTACTCAAAAAAATGTGAGGTCTAATAGGGAATTCATACCAAGGAGAACCCCTTTTTTGGAATATTTCTAGCACCAACAATAGATGGCATAACACTTCCTTTAAGAGACTAACTCAAGTTGCACATATGTCAATACCGTTCAGGTGTTATTATGGTATGAAATTTGGTTTTTTGAAGTGGGAAATCAAAAGGTGAAACCTTTCTACCTATGTTTGAAATTATATGTTAAGAGGGACATGGATGGATGGTTTTTGCTATCTATTATTACTCCTCGGCATTTTTTATGCCTTGGACACTGTTTCTCTTGATAGTGAAAAGTGCACCTTTCCTAGTTGTGGTTATTTCTACAAGATGTAGAGTCCATAATTACATAGTCATCCTTAAAAAAACAATTCAAAATGACATGTTCCTGAAGATATTATTAAGTTACAACCATCTTAGAATAAGGTTAATAGTAATCCTGATAGGCATGCAACAATCAGTAGCAAAGTTGTTTATTTAGTTGAAAAGTTGAAAGTATTGTGTGATGCAAATAGGGAGATGTGCTACTTTTTAAACTTTAGATATTGTGGATCTTGAAAACAACATAGAAGAGTTTCCTTTATCAATGTAAAAAAATAATATTTTGTAGCTATAGATATTGGAATAATAACTCTTATAGTCTCTTATAATTCCCATAAGAAATTGCCAGGGAAAATAATACTTTTTTAAGGAACATATGTGGTGGAATAAAAAATGACTGGTGCAATTATTATATATATTGGGATTTATAGTTAAATGAATTCTTGTATTAGTAGAATTCACTGATCACATACCAAAAAAATTCATATTTCATAGGCCTAATAGACGAATGGAATATTTAGAAACATTTCAGGTGTTATTGTGATATGAACTTTGTCATTTTTAAGTGGGAATTCAAACGGTCAAACCTTATACATTAGTTTGAGATTATATGTGAATATGGCTATGGATGGATGGTGTCATCTACCCATTAATAGATCTTCTGGACATTTTTTGTGCCTTTGAATGTCTTTCTTTTGATAGTCACAAATACACATTTCTTGGATGTGGTTATCCCTACAAGAGGCAAAGTCTAGAAACATTGACTTGTCCTTAAAAAACAATCCAAAATGACCTATTCTTGAAGATTATATTGAATCTTAAAACCAACTTATAATAAGGAAAATAGTGATCTTAATAGGCATGAAACAATAAAAAAAAAAGTTTTTTATTTTGTCGAGAAGTTGAAAGTATTTTGTGATGCAAATAGGGAGATCGGATATTATTTAAACTTTACATACCTAGGATACTCTAGAAAACACACAAGAGGTTCCTTTACTAATGTAACAAATTAAAATTTTGCAGTTGGAGACATCGAAATCAAAACTCTCTTAATCTTAGATAATTTCCATAAGAAAATTCCAGAGAAAGAAATATTTTTTTAAGGCACATATGTGGTGGAACAACAAATGACCAGTGCAAGTATTAAATATATTGGGCTGTACAGTTTAATGTATTCCAGTAATAAGATGAAGTCATTGATCACATTCTAACATGATACATATTCCATGGTTCTAATAAATTAATGGAAGATCTAGAAATAAACTTTAAAGAAGCTAATGGATTTTCTTTGTAATATGATGGACTGCTACGATGAAACAATTATAAATGTTTCTGCTATTGGTGGAAATATTTATATAATTTTTCTCACTTTTTGAAAGGATGGGTCATTATCATAACTTTGGATGACATATAGGAGTCGTTGACAATCCATATAAATAACTTGATATAAAAATGAGTTAGGATGCCATGGAAGCTATGGAGTATGAACTATTCACACCCAAATATGCGTGGTACATTAATTAACACTGAGCTAGGTGCATAGTTCTCATGATTTGGTAAAATTATTTAGTGTAGGTGGAAGTGAAAACAACAGTGGTGTGTAAGAGATCATGGTTTTCAATAGGATTATAATTACCCAACTCATTGTAACCATTATAGAAGGATGAGTGCCACTTGGTAGAAAGGGTGTTCATTCAGTGCTTACTTAAAACAATGGTGAATATTTTGTTCTTTCCCTTAGTAGAAATAATGGAAGGTATATTTATGAATTCAACATTCTAGAACTTGGTCATAGGGGCATTCTATAATTAACAAAAAAAAAAAAAACTTAGACAACCTATAGGTGCATTGTTCAACATCTAAGGAAAATGAAATTTAGTTTAACTTTAAACATTAGTTAATATGAATAGAAGTGTTACTTTAGGATACAATACGTTCAGTTAGATAGATTCTATTCAACATTTAGTATTTTCCCTTTTGCAAACCCCATAGAAGACGAAGTGTATTGCAAAATTTTTGTCTCTCTAAAAATAAAAATGAAACATTTATGGTTCTAAAAAAAATCTTAAGACGAAATAAATGTCATGTTGACCTATAGATAAAGCATCCTATACTTGTACTAATACAACAATAAAGTATCTTTCAGATAATGATTTCCTTATTGAGAAATATAAAAAATGAAAATCTAATTTATACAAAAATAAAAATAGTATTTCAGTGGATTAGATTAAAGAGGCATGATGAAATTGTCTTTGTAAGTGTTAGAATTAATTTTAATCCACAATGGTCTAGACCACTTAGCTAGTAGTAGACCCTATGACAAGTTATAACTTATACCCCAACTGATTTCTTTCTTTGTATATATAAATGACACATAAATTATTGGAGGTATTATTTAGTTTAAAAGTGCCAAAGGAGGGATAACCTTATCATCAAATATATTTGTAGTTTCTTAACAACCATATGCCCTCAGCCATAATTAGTGGTAAAGGCTTATATTTTCTTGTAACTACATTTTTCATAGACAAGATTTCTTGAAGAGTCTTCCCTGACCAATTTTATTTCAACCTTAAGAGCCCTTTGACACTTTCCCAAACCTACTTTGTAAATGGGTAGTTAATTATTATATGCTTTTTTATCTCATTGCATGCTTGATACAAAAATATACCAAATGGGTTTAAAAAATTCCCTATTTTGTAAGTTTTCCTAGGTTGGTACTAACGTTATTAAAACATTATTGGTAGTCGAATTGTGCAACCTATGGAATTAGAGCCATAGAAAAACTGAAAACAAAATTTGTATAAAACTGAGTATTCATTTGTTACACCATATATGGAACCCTTTCACAACTTTTCTTAAAATCCATTGTTGATCATTTTATTGATATATTTTTTATTTGAGCAAGAAACCAAGTTTTTAAATTTTTTTTCCAAGTTAGAGTATTGATATGGAAAAATAATTTCTATATATTACTTATCAACCTCTTTGATATTACAAAAATAAAAGGTTGATTTTTTATATTCATGTTCATCCATCGAGCTACACCAGACAACTCAATGATTTCATTGAGTTTAGGAATATCCCTTTTAGTTCCATCATCAAAAAAAGGTATCACAAAAAAAAAAGTTGAGTTCCCACTCCAAAATTTTATAAGCTTACCATTTAAGTATAAATATGTATTATGAAACAAATCTTAGGTTTTTGGGATGTTGTTAATGAGGGAAAGAAATCAGTCACATTTTAAATTCCTAAAGGTGAACTTTCTGGCATTTAACAGGATTGCATTACATGTTGGACAACAAATTCTACAATAATGGATTCTACTTTTCCTCGTGCCAATTGTTCACAATGAATTCCTTTTTTTTTCTCTAGAAAAGTAAGGTTGTGGAGTTAATTTATTCTTAGTTACAAGTAATCTAGCTTGGCACACATAAAATAGTTATCCATGTGATAAAATTTATATAGTTTTTTATGATTGAAGTAGAATGATATGCATTTCTCAATCCCAATGCAACAAATACATAACAGTTTGAAATAGTATCTGTCTATTTGAATTAATTTCTTCAGGTTGTGAAAAGAAGGCCCTTTTCAGGGTTGTACCCTCTAATTGTTGGGTCACATTACAAGTCATTGTAAGAGTCAAGCAAGCTCGACTCCTTGCATACATGTATGATATTTTTATGACAATATCAATCTCATCAAAATATGTTCACCCCAAAAAAAAATATGTATTAAAAAATTAAATTCCCATAGCTTGGTGAGTATTATTTGATGGCATAATGTAGCCTTAACAAGGCGAAATCAACTTGTGCATATGTTAATACCTTTCAGGTGTTATTGTGGTGTGAAATTTTCTCTTATGAAATGACCAATCAAAATGTCAAACCTTACAACCTTCATTTGAAATTATATGTGAAGAGGGTTATGGATGGTATTGGATAGCCATTATTAAATATTCTTGATATTCTTTATGTCTTTGACCATGTTATTCTTGATAGTTAAGAATTCACCTTGCTTGGATGTTGTTATGCCTACAAGATGTGGAGTCTAGAAATGTTGAATTGTCCTAAAAAAAAAACAATCCTAAATGACATGTTCTTGAAGACGGCCTTATTGAGGTAAAACCATCTTATAATAAGGAAAAAATTGATCCTGGTAGGCATGCAAAAAGTATCAACAAAATTTTTTATTTAGTTGAAAAGTTGAAAGTATCATGCGATGCAAATTGATAGATAGGCTATTGTTCAAACTTTAGATACCTAAGGTATGAAAACAAAATAGAAGAAGTTACTTTATCATTGTAACACATTAAAATTCTACAGTGGAGAGACTGGAAGAAATACTCTTGTATTCTCAGATAATTCCCATAAGAATTTCCATAGAAAGCAATATTTTTCGAAGGCACATCTGTGGTGGAAAAACAAATGACTGGTGCAAATATTAAATGTATTGGGATGTATAGTTCAATTAATTCTAGTAATAAGATGAAGTCACTGATCACATTCCAACATGACACATATTTCATTGTTCTAATAAATGAATTGAAAATATAGAAACACTTTTTAAAGAAGCTAATGGACTTTCTTCTTTGTAATATGATGGAATGCTATAGTGAAATATTCTTAAATGCTGCTTTTGTTGGTGTAATCGAAATCATACAAACTGACCTATTTTTTGAAAGTCATAGCTTTGGATAAAATATAGGAGTCTTCTAATTGATATAAATACCTTGATATAAAGATGAATTAGGATGCTATGGTAACTGTGGAGTATGAAGCCAGAGATTCATGACACATTTTCTAAAACTCAGCTAGGATAATATTTATCATGGTTGGGTAAAATTATATATTGTAGGTGTAACATACACCTCCCCTCACATATACGTAATTAACCGTCCAACTAGGGTAAATGTTACACTAAAAATTGTCATCCTGACATTATGCTATGTGTATGAGCTCATTGTCACTCATACTTCCTCCTTTGCAAGTCTAACATATCAGTTCCTCATGTCAAGCCTTGAAAATAAGAGAAAAGTTCCTAAAAATCTCCTTAACTCTGGTATCGCACTTTCTCTATATCTTTCCTGCGGTCCCGCACCTAATGTTCATTACTCCTGTGTACCTGAACGCACTTTCTTTGTGTTATGGGTGCAGACCCCTGTAAAGATTAAAAAGGCGCAAGTAAACTAAAAAAAGCTCACTTTCAATAAATTCTAGAAGCCTCTAGAAAGAACCTTGCGGTGGCAGAACCGCTCTTTTGAGGTTCATGTATCCCTTACCTTATGGAGCTAACCCCTTGATGTGAGGAGCTTATCCCTTTGAAGGAGGATTCTATCCCTTCATAGTTGGAACTGAAACCTCCTCTTTTCCACTATAAAAAGAGGCATTGGGTAGCCTCAAGGGGATTTCAGGCGTTAGATTATTTGAGGTTAAGTGCTGTTGGGATTCAGACTCATTTAACTGAGATTTTTGTGATGAGAGATCACATACCTCTATCTGTCTCAGTTGGAGGAGTGCAGATCTTATCAGAGTAGAGGATATTCCTTCTTCGGACCCCAGGAAGGTCTGTTCAACATCAAGGCTAAGGTTGTAAGGTTTTCCTTCTTTTAAAATTAATACAAATGAATTCATTTTTCTCAATAAGCTGTTAGTTAACTATTTATTTCATGGATTCCTTGATCACCATGATAATCATGATTTATGATGTTTACTATATAGGTTCTATTTAATGTTTGCTTGTTTGTGACTGCAGGTTTATGAAGATAACTCCTTCAAGTGCACGAGGGACAACAACTACTTCAAACAAGCATTGGACCTATGGTAAGTATTTGACACCTCTATAGTGCTTTTTGTAAATCATATATGTTTAGATAAAGATAGGTTTATTTGGCTGTTTGTTGCTATATTACCTTTTGGTACTAAGGAGATCGGTCTTGTCCGCAAGATTTATTAATCCGCCCAACAAATTGGCGACTCCGCTGGGGAAAGAACTTGTTATTTTTGGTTCTCCTTTAAAAATCAAAATACAACAAACAAGTCCATTTTTCTCTCTTTTCCCCCACCATTTTTGGCAAGTACCTCTTTATTTTTTGATAAGCTTGAGGAGGATAACATTTGCTTTTTTAAAAGCTCATCCTTCGGATGAGTCCAACTTAGTTTAATATTCGAACACTAAGAAGGAGTGGTTCGTTCCTATTTAAAATTGAACAGGTCCTTTACTGTTAAGTTTTAACGAGTCGAGGTAAGGACAAGATGGCTAGGGTTTCTCCGAAGGTGCAGAGGGTCTTCCGTGCGATTTCCGCAGGTCTCGAGGTCAGCTCTCGGTACGTGGCGGCATGATCCAGACCTTTTCCAGTATGGGGCCTCCTTCTGGACGCGCATTTGGCACTTATCAGTTTTTTCCGGAGTCTAGGGCTGCTGCAGGGAATCGAAGTTCGAAGGACTTGCAAGTCAGTTTAAGAAGGGAGTTTTTTGAACACGATGGGTATTGATAGTTTTTCAGTTGAGCTTGAGCCGTTGCCGGAGGACTTGCTCACCATATGGGGGTTAGAAGTCTCAGAAAAAAACCTTGATTTCTATTTTCCATCTCGCGCCTCGGTGGATTTGGAGGCTGAGAATGATTGGAAGGGTTTCCAGAATGGGTTTGGTGGCTCTGCTTTAAATTTCTTGGAGCCGAAGAGTGTTTCAATTCATGGTTCTCAGCAAATTCCAGACAGCTGTCGGCCCTTGACTTCGGAAGAGCTCTTTACAGAAGGTCTCAAAGTTGCGGCGACCACGCAGCCAGCGACGCTCCAAGGTAACTTTCTTTCTTGTGGCTTTTCTGGTGGTCCGGAGCTATGGTGTGCAAATGAAAGGTTTCGGTTCAGTGAGGGTTTTCCAGGGTTAAGCGCCGAACCTTTGGGGGTTCTTCCTGCGCTGAGAAACCCTCTCCCTGGGGCGTTGAAAGACTGTAGGGCGATTGAGGAGGTGAACAGTCTCCCTCAAGCAAACCCTGGCGGAGTAGTGGGAGGGATTTTGCCTTCGTTACCTTCGGGAGGAGGGGTTGTTGCTCCAAAGAAGGATGGGGGCCGTATTGGTGAAGCTCTGTCTAGGGTTTCTTCGAGTAAGGCTGTTGATTTTGTCCCAATTTCTATTGCATCTGAAAATTATGGGGTTGTGCCGGAGGGTGGTGCAGCTACAGGGGTTGGCGCTCCGCCTCTCCTTGACAATGGTCTCGATCCTCTGCGTTCAGTAGAAGCTCTGAAGCTCTTTCTGGTTGAAACTATCCGTGCGGAGCTTCCCATTTCAAAGTCGACACCTGAGGAACAAGAGGTCAAGAAAGCTGTGGGAACCAAGAGAAAGAAGGCCAAGTTCATCAAATCTAAGGAAGGAAGTCCGAAGTGTCTGCTTGGGGTCGATATTAGTATAGAGAAGGTTATGGAACTAGCCGAGACCATGTTAGTGGGGAGAGTTAGGGGCAGGAAGTTCTCGGAGGCCTTTATTGCTGATTGGGTGTAGAATATGTGGAATGATTCTCCAGGATTTCCTGTGGATATCAATATCTTGGCGCGAGGATGGTTCACCATTACCTTCGAGAAGAAAGATCAAGTGGACCAAGTCTTGGGAAGGAATTGGTTTTTTGGCAAAAGGCCGGTGCTCTTCAGACGCTGGACTCCTCTCTTCGACGCCCAGAAAGAGAAAATGGCTGACTCTCCGGTGTGGGTCAAGCTACCCGGCCTTCCTCTTCAGTTCTGGACCGATTCGGTGTTCATCTCGATTGGGAACACGTTGGGCACTTTTCTTGAAGCTGACAAATCTTACTTGCAGACCAAGGATAGGAGTGTGGCACGCATCCTTGTGAGCTTAAACCCTCGTGAAGGACTTTCTGAGACCATGACGCTGCAATACAAGGATATGGAGTTTGTGCAAGTTTTGGATTATGAGCACCTTCCTTTCAGGTGCAATAGGTGTCACAAGACAGGCCACCTGGCTCGGGACTGTCCCTTGGGTCACCAGCGTCACTGTAGGCAGAGGAGGCAGAAAAGGGCTCAGAAAAGTCCAATCTCAGTACAGGATGGGGAAGCTTCGGATGTAGAACCCGACCTTCCGGCTCAGAAAGTCTCCGTTCCCTTCATGGATGCTGAGATGCAGAACACAAAGGTTGATGCTAGCCCCTCTATGCACCCGGCTGAGGACCAGGGTGACCCTTCGGTTCATCCTTCTGCTGCCGACTCTGTATTAGCGAATCTGGCGGGTATGTCCCCCTCTTTTCCTCCCTTGTCCTCGTTTCCTGTTTTACCTGTTGATGTCTGCTTGGAGCCTGGTCCTTCCAGGAAGATTGTGAATGAATTTTCGACCCTTAACCTTTCGTCCCACCCCTCAGATAGCCTGGTCATCTCTGTTTCTGCCGGCCCGAGTCTTTCCCCCTCTTCTCTGTCGTTTCCCTGTGACCCTTGCCCTCGGTCGTCCGATTCTGGGCCTTTCCCTTACATTCTCCGACCCCGGTCAGACAGAAGAGCTCTGGGCTTTGAAGTGGGAGGACTAGCCTCGATTTCTGTTGATGCTGGGTCCAGAAAGACTAGAGGTAGGAAGTCTAAACTCTCAATAGCTCAATCCAAGGCGGTGGTGGATATAGCTGATGGCAAACAACTAACTCTTCCCAGGGTGCTTAGAGCAGAGCGGCCACCCTCTGGGGTTCCGCCATGATTGTCCTCTCCTTCAATTGCAGAGGCCTAGCTAGCCAGGCCAAAAGGCTAGCCTTAAAGGAGCTTGTGCGTGCCAATAACCCTGACCTTATTATGCTTCAAGAAACTCTAGGCAAAGGAGAGGAGATTGTCTCTGTTCTTACCAAGATGTTGCCTAGATGGTCTTTCTTTGCTCTGGATGCTGTGGGAAGGTCCGGAGGAGTGGTCTCGGGCTTCAATCCTGTTAAATTGAAGTATGTTTCTTCATGGGGGACCCAGAATGTGCTAGCTGTGGAACTTTTCTCAAGCGAGCTCAACAGGTCCCTGCTCTCTCTGAATGTTTATGGACCCTGCTTGGAATGGGAGAGCTTCTGGTCTGCCTTTTTTCGCTCTTCTTGGATTGGCAACCCTTTTTTACTCTTGGGAGGAGACCTCAACTTCTCGATTGGGGAAGCTGAATCCTAGGGGGCCATGGCCAAAGCTGATCCCCTGTCTGATTTTTTCCTTAATAAAATTGCTTTGGCCCACCTGGTTGACATACCTCTTCTGAAGTCTAAATCTACATGGCGGAATCGAAGAATTGGACAGGATTGGGTGGGAAAAAGGCTGGATCGGTTTCTCTTAAGTGAGCCTCTGATGGACATGCTTGTGGAATATAGGCACTGGACTGTAGAAGGAGGAATTTCTGATCACTTTCCTATTCTCCTTGACATTAAAGGCACTGGAAGGAAACCTGGTCTGCCTTTCAGGTTTAATCCGGGTTGGCTCAAAGATGAATCCTTTCAAGGGCTTTTTGCTTCAACCTGGGAGATGGATCCAGGAGGGCCTGAATCTTCCAGGAGTGTTTATTTCTGGAATAATCTGAAGAAAATGAAATCTGCTACTAAGATCTGAGCGGCTAATTTGAAGAAAAAAGAGGAGGAGGAACTCCTAAAAATTAATTCTGACCTAGCTCTTCTAGAAGATCCTGAAGGAGGAGGATATGAATCCCTTGAAGCTAGAAGCAGAATTAAGGATCTGGAGGCAAAAAGAAGGAGTATTCTATTGCTAAGAGAAGAAACCTGGAGACTGAAAAGCAGGGCCCTTTGGCTTCAAGCAGGGGATGATAATACTAAGTTCTTCCATAACTATGCCAAAGGCAGGAAAATGGCCAATACCATCTGGGAAATTCCGAAAGGAAATGGGGAACTGGAAACCTCTTTCGAGGATCTATCTTCATTGGGATTGGATTACTTCAAAGATCTCTTTAAAGCCCCCCCTGAAGTCTCCATTGCTGAAGTGATCAGGGTGTCTCAGCTCTTTCCTAGGTTCGTGGACGAGGATGAAAATGAGGCATCAATGGCTCCAGTATCCAAACAGGAAGTGGAGGATATCCTTAAAAGTATGGCAAAGGACAAAAGCCCAGGGCCGGATGGCTGGACTGTTGAGTTTTTTCTGCATTTTTTCGAAACTTTAGGTGATGACCTGGTAGCCGTTGTTGAAGAATCTAGAGTTACAGGTCAAGTCTATGGTCCCTTCAATTCTACCTTTCTCGCCCTGATCCCCAATTCGGACCACCCCTCGTCTTTTGCAGATTTTCGTCCTATTTCCCTGTGCTCTTGTGTCTATAAGATTATTGTGAAAGTCATAGCTGCAAGGCTTAAACCTTTCCTTTCTGCTCACCTCTCCCCTGAACAGTTTGGTTTTTTAAGTGGGCGCCAAATCCATGAAGCTGTAGGTGTAGCTCAGGAATCCCTGCACAGCTTAAAAAGGAGTGGCAGGAAAGGAATTATTGTTAAGTTGGACTTATCTAAAGCTTATGATAGATTCAGTTGGCTTTATCTAAGGCTTCTTCTTACCCACCTCGAGTTTCGGTTTGACTTTGTTCGTTGGATTATGAGTTGTGTTTCCTCTACAGATATTGCTCTCCTGATTAATGGCGCTGCAACTCCTTTTTTCACTCCGGAACGAGGTCTAAGACAGGGTTGCCCGCTTTCGCCTCTGCTGTTCTTGTTGGCAGCAGAAGGCTTAAGTCTCTTAATTCACAGAGATAAAAGACTGGGTAGCTTAAAGGGCATTGAAGTGGCGGCAAATTTCTAGATCACGCACCTTCTTTTTGTTGATGATATTCTGATTTTTCTGAATGGGTCTACTGATGACTGCCGTGCCCTAAAATATTTGCTGGAGCTCTTCTTAAAAGCAACTGGGCTCTAAATAAATGCTGCAAAATCAACTATCACTCCTTCTGGTCTTTCTGATGTTGAGCTTATCAGAGTTCAAAGGCTCTTGAATTTTGAAGTCCGCCAAATTCAGGATCACTTCAAATACCTGGGTTTTTTGCTAAAACCAGATTCTTACCGCATTCGGGATTGGAAATGGCTTCTTGCTAAAATCGAAAAAAGGCTTACTCATTGGAGCTTCAGGTGGTTATCAAGGGTTGGGCGTCTGGTTCTGATTAAATCTGTCCTGCTGGCCATTCCTGTTTTTTGGGCCAGTCTTTCCTGGGTACCTAAAGGCATCTTGGCCTCAATTGAAAAACTCTGCAGAATTTTCTTGTGGTCCGGGTCCAATCAGGATTCGGTAAGCCCTTGGGTGGCTTGGGATAAAATCTCAAGGCCAAAGGAGTGGGGCGGCTGGGGAATAAAAAACCTGGGATCCTTTGCAATATCTTTGGCAGCTAAATTAGCTTGGCGCCTGCTCTCAACAGATTCTCTCTGGGTCTCACTCATGAAACGCAAATATATCAGCCAAGATTCTGTTCTGGATTGGGTTCGGCACCCTGTCAAATCTTCCTCAAATGCTTCTTCAGTTTGGAAAGCAGTTGTGGCTTCTGTCTAGCTTATTGAGAGGGGTTTGGCCTGGCAAGTGGGTGACGGAAGCCAGGTTCGGGTGGGTTGTGATCCTTGGGTTGGCTGTCCGCCCAATTACGCCCTGTCTCAAGAACTGGTTGCGTATTTAAATTCTGAAGGCTATTTCTACCTAAGTCAGGTGGCTGACCCTAGGTCTACTACCTTTGTCAAGCAAGGTTGGTTGTCTGGTTTGGACCTGCATTTGGATAATAGATGGCTAGAAGAGTGGAACCGGTATGTTGCTGATCTCTCTCTTTCCTCTGTTAGAATTTCAGATTCTGTTGACACCTTGCGATGGGTGCATGCTCAAACAGGTATTTACTCCCCAAAATTCGGTTACAAGTGGATTATGCTGCAACAAGGCTGGGGGAATCCAGCATGGTGGTCCAAACCCCTATGGAAACTTAAAAGTCCAGCTAAAACCAGACTCTTCTTTTGGTGCATTCTTCACAAAAAAGTTCCAACTTGGGATTTTTTGCAAAAAAGAGGCAAGCAGGGGCCGAGCTGGTGTTCGCTTTGTAAATCTGCAGAAGAAACGCCTCTCCACCTTTTTCTCCTATGTCCTTTTAATGTTAGTCTCTGGACAGAATCTCTGCGCTTGTCCAACATTCCCTTGAGGTGGCATGGGGATTATCTTCTGCAAGCATGGGAACACTGGTGGCAGGAGGCGTCGGACGATAAAATCAGGGCCTTTCCTCTTTTAATAGCCTGGGGTACTTGGTTAGCACGAAACAGGGCTATTTTCAATGAGACTACCTTTCCATTAGCTAATATGGCAGCTGAGGGTGTTGCTATTTTTGACAGCATTCCAACGCCTGCTGACAAAGGTCCTGTTCGTATTGTACAGCCGGAAACCATCAATGATTCCCTTCCTTGGGCATACTTCGATGGTGCTTCTGATATCAATGATATCTGTGGTGCAGGGCTGGTTATTAACCTCTCAGCTGAAAACTCCTTTCGGGCCTCTGTTGGCCTTGGGCAAGGGTCTAATAACTTTGCAGAACTTAAAGCTCTCCATTTGCTTCTTTATTGGCTTATTTCAAAACAGATTTATCAGATTCAGATCTTTGGTGATTCTAGGAATGTTGTCAACTGGTTTAATGGAACTCATCAATGCAGGCACTTTCTTCTTCTTCCTTTACTTCAGGAGATTCGTCGTCTTAATTCCTTTTTCACGAAGATTTCTGTTGTTCATATTTACAGGGAAAGGAACCAACAAGCAGATATCTTATCTAAAGAAGGTCTACAACT
Source organism: Pinus albicaulis (assembly GCA_034641835.2). Lineage (NCBI taxonomy): Eukaryota > Viridiplantae > Streptophyta > Pinopsida > Pinales > Pinaceae > Pinus > Pinus albicaulis. The sequence continues at coordinate 999,593,795 of CM076583.1, forward strand.
CGCTTTGGGGTCCTGGGCAGTAGTGGAAGTAGTAAATGGGACTGTTCATCCTCAGGAACAACCTCTTTTTGAGTAAAATTTCAGTTTATTTTCAGCATTGTACAGTGGACCTTTATAAACCTTTGTGTTTTTTGATACTATCTTGGGTCCTGAACTGTTTCCCTTATGTAAGGGGGTTCTGGGCCCGCTTTTTGTTTATATTTATGGTTATATGGGGCTGGGATAGTTTTTACTGCCAACCCTTTTGGGCGCTGGAGCATCACTGACTCTTACTGCTCTCATTTTCTGTTTGATGAGCATAAAGAGATGCATAGATGCTTAAGCTGTGATCTTTATGGGTTTCTTTTGGGTTGCTGACATCTTCATCAGATGGGAAGTAGCCTGACCACATTCTCTTTTATAAGGGAATGGCTGTTTTGGTTTCAGAAATGCTTGGCATATGTTCAGAGACTATCTATATTAATAGAAAGTTCGTTTTTTTCTGTGGAAAAAAAAAAAGTTTTAACGAGTCCAAAATAGGAGAAACTCGGTGTTTTTCAATTTTAGGGAGTCATAAGAAAAAACTTAATAAAACTCCATGGGTGTAATTTTTTGTAAATTTAGTCTCTCGAGCTCGAAAAAGGATAAAATAATGTGGGAGAGAACTCTATTGACCATAATTAGTCAAAGTATACCTTTTTCGTAAATAGTCCATTTCAGTCCGTAAAAGGGGTAAACTTATACTAAAGGGACGATCATTCATTTACTTTAACAAGTTCAAATAATCAAGTGCTCGGAAATATTTTCATCTTTAGAGAGTCTGAAAAGGGCTTAAAAGTGGACTCCAAGTTTTCACTTTTTCGTAAATATTTGAAAGAGTCCGAAAAAGTGATAAACGTATGCTCTTCATTTTTCACTTTTTCGTAAGTTTTAGCAAGTTCAAAAAAGGGATAAAAATATACTCCTGTGGCTGACTTTCAATTTAATTTACGAGCAGCAAAAGACAGAAAAAAATCGGCATTTTCATGTGTTTTACGAGAATTAAAGATAGCAAAATAATCTCGGGATTTTCATGAGTTTAACGAGTCTTGAAAATAATAACCGAAATTGACTCAAGATAGGTTTCATTTTTACAAAAGCTTGAAACAGAGAAAAACTATGCTTCAGAGTAGTTTCATTTTTACACAAGCTTGAAATAGAGAGAAAATTGTGCTTAATGCCCCCTAAGCATAACTACTAGAGCGCATGAGATTTTGGGTTCGATCCCTAGTGGATTCACCAATTTGTTGGGTGGATTAATCAATCTTGCAAACAAAACCGATCTCCCTAGTACCAAAAGGTAATCTAGCAACAAACAGCCAAATAAACCTATCTTTCTCTAAACATATATGATTTACAAAAAACACAATAGAGGTGTCAAAGACTTACCGTAGGTCCAGTGCTTGTTTGAAGTAGTTGTTGTCCCTCTTGCAAAATGGGAAAGGAGTTAATATCCTCCAACCCTTTATCATCCTGAAACTAGAAAACATGTCTACTGTATAGTAAACATCATAAATCATGCTTATTATAGTGATCAAGGAATCCATGAAATAAACAGTTAACTAATAGCTTATTGAGAAAAATGATATCATTTGTATTAACTTTAAAAGAAAGAAAAACCTTACAACCATAGCCTTGATGTTGAACAGGCCTTCCTGGGGTCCGAAGTAGGAATCTCCTCTACTCTGATAAGCTCTGCACTCCTCCAACCGAGACAGATAGAGGTATGTGATCTCTCCTCACAAAAATCTCAGTTAAATGAGTCTGAATCCCAACATCGATTAACCTCAAATAACACTAAAGCTTGAACTCCCTTTGAGGCTTCCCAAGACCTCTTTTTATAGTGCAAAAGAGGAGGTTACAATTCCAACTATGAAGGGATAGAGTCCTAATTCAAAGGGATAAAATCCTCACATCAAGGGGTTAGCTCCTTAAGGCATGGGATACATGAACCTAAAAATAGCAGTTCTACCACCGCAAGATTCTTTCTAGAGGCTTCTAGAATTTATTGAAAGTGAGATTTTTTGAGTTTACTTGTGCCTTTTTAATCTTTACATGGGTTCGCACCCATAACACAGAGAAAGTGCGTTCAGGTACGCAGGAGTAATGAACATTAGGTGCGGGACCGCAGGCAAGATACAGAGAAAGTGCGATCCCAGAGTTAAGGATATTTTTAGGAACTTTTCTCTTATTTTCAAGGCTTGACATGATCAACTGATATGTTAGACTTGCAAAGGAGTAAGTATGAGTGATAATGAGCTCATACACATAGCATAATGTCAGGATGACAATTTTTAGTGTAACATTAAACATGAGCTGAGGGTAGTGAAGAGAAGAATCAACCTCCTTGGTGACTTTAAGGAAGTTAAATCTACGGGAAAAACCATAACACAAGCTCGTTGCACCTACTATAGGACCCCTAAAGGCTATCCCAGCCATTAAGCTAACTTGTCCATGTGTCCCACATACTTTTACTGAATAAAACCCCCGGATTCTCCCTTTACTTAAGGGTGTGTCTGGGAGGCGTTGGACAATACCACAAGATATCCATGCGAGCGTCTAGGGACTCAATTTCCCAGACCTGTGCTTGCATCCACAAGATTTAAGGAATTTTTTGAGCCCAAAATCCTGGACACTACCAAAATTTTTTTGTATCTTTCATAAATCATCAAATACATGACAAAAAGGAAAAATATCCAAAAACTAACTCTAGTAATTGGCTTGACCATCACCAACCTGGATTGAGATTATGTAGAGCACTTGACATGAATGAAATCTATAGGTCTAGGATACAAGACAGAACATGAATTCCAGAAAACTCTTATGAAACATTACAAGAAGTAACACCACCCTCTTCCTACAACATATATGACATCAAATAGGTCTTTCATCAAAACATTAATAGGTACAAATCAAGAGAACTTAGCTTACATTAAACATAGGCAATAACTGACCAGGTTTGAGACTTCCACATACCACCTGACCATAGACATGGTTGAGCTAAGTATCTCTTCATCCAGTCACCTGCGTGCCATATTCCAAGCATGAATGTGGTATCTCATGGATAAACCAATAAAAAACACAACCAAGGGAATATAGAGGTTAAACCACCTCCATCTTCACCATACCTTCATCATACCAAAATCGATGCCCCGATCAAAAAACTGAACTGAAATTGGAATGTCATCTAGAATCCATCACTATCCTTGAGGAATTTCTCATCTCCCTATCTCTAAGGATTTTTCGAAATCTAATCCCAGATCACCAGGTCCTAAACCAAGGCACTACCCTTAGTATTTAACATGTACCCTGCCAAAGCCATTCAAGGGATTTCTATGCTTTTGGGAATTTTCCTTGATACCACCTCTACCTCAGATTCCAAAATCCATCTATAAAGTCCAAAGAACAAAACCAAGATCAAAATCCCAACACACCATGTCGTTCGAAAAATGGAAAGGAAACGTTGAATACTACTACAGATATCAAGAGAAACAAATACCAACATGTATAAGCCATGCATGTCCAAACCAACTAGGAAATCACACATGCAATATGTTACTTGCAAGTATTCCTTCTAAAGTCATTAGATCTTGTTCTTCCTTGCTTGATCTTTGCTTTCCTTTCCTTTCCTCCTCCTTCGTTCGCTTTATTTCTTCCTTTTTGGCTCAAATATGGTTTTCTCCAAGAAAAATATAGGTATCCAAGAGTATGAGAGAGAGAGACAATAATGAGAGAGATCCAAAACTAAACGATGAAAAACTCACACTGAAAAAAGGTACCAACTGATCCTCAGAAGCATTTTTATCAATAAGGCATATATTTTCTTCATTTTTGATTATTTTCCTTCATTTTTATCCTTACATGCAACCTGTGACCTTTTACCTTCCTTTCATACTTATATTTTCCTTTATTTTCATAAATAAATGTGCCAAAAATACTTTTTTTCCTCTTTAATGCCTTAGCCATTTCCTTTGCTAATTTTCCTTAGCCATAAACACATATCTAGTGATGCACACTAGGATATATTTTCCCAACATTCATCTTCGAATAAGTGCCTCTTAACGGTGGTCTTATTTTCGCCTTTATTGACTTTTATTACATGAATTTCTATCCTTGGTTTGTTGCAGTAGGTGGAGGTGAAAATAAAAGTGTTGTTTCATAGATCATGGTTTCCAATATGTTTACACTTACCCAACCCATTGTAACCATCGTATAAGGATGAGTGTCGCTTTCTAATAAGGTTGTGCATTTAGTGGGTACCTTAAACAATGGTGAATATGCTATTCTTTCCATTAGTGAATATATTAGAAGGTATACTAATGAATTCAACATCACATAACGTTGTCACAGGGTCATACTGCAAACAAAAAATTTTGAATCACTGAAAGTTGCATTGTTCATCATGCGATGAAATTAAAATACAATTTAACTTTATACATTAATTAATATGAAGAGAAGGTTTCCTTTAGGACATGATCCATTTAGTTAGATAAATGATATACAACATTTGATATTCTTCCTTTTGTAGACCCAAGAAAATAAAAAGTGCATTTTAGCAATTTTGTCTCTCTCAAAATACAAAAAGCATTTGTAGTTCAAAAACCAATCTTAAGATGAAATCCTTATCATACAAATATGTAGAGAAACCATTCTATACCTGTATTAATACAACAAAAAGTATATTTATCAAGAATCAAAATATGATGTATGGAGGAAAAAATAGTATTTGAATGGATTAGATGAAAGAGGCATGATTAAATTTTGTATGTAAGAATTAGCATTCATTATTTTCCATAATGATCTAGACCACTTAGTTAGTAGTAGATGCTATGACAAGTTATAACTTATACCCTAGCTAATTTCTCTCTGTATATATATAAATAACACATAAATGATTGAAGGTATTATTTAGTCTAAAAGAACTAAAGGAGGGGAAACATTATTTTCAAATATCTTTGTATTTTTTTTACAACCATATGTCCTTAGCTAAAATTAGTGGTAAATCCCTGCAATTTTTTATACCTACATTTTCACACACAATTTTTCTTAAAAAGTGTTCCCTAACCAGTTTACTTTCAGACCTGAGAGCCTTATGACACTTGTCCGAACATGTTATGTAAATGGTTAATGCATGATTAGATGATCATTTGTCTCATTATGTGGTTGATACAAAATATACCAACTAGGTTTTGAAAATGCCCTCTTTTGTAAGTTGTCCTAAGTTGGTATGAATGTTATCAAAACACAATTGTTAATTGAATTTTGCAACCTCTAGCATTGGAACCATTGAAAACTGAAAAGAAAATTGGACATCAAAACTTATTAGTCATTTGTTGCACCATATATGGAACCCTTTCTCAACTTTTCTTGAAAACCATTGGTTGTTTTATTGATAGTTGTTTGATTTGAGTAAGAATCCAAGGTTTTTAAAACCATTTTACAAGTTAAAGCATTGACATGGAAACACATTTGCTATATATTCTTTAACCTCTTTGATATTAAAAAAATAAAAAGTTGATTTTTTAGATTTAGTTTCATCCCTATAGCTATACCAAATAACTCAATGATTTCCTTGAGTTTACAAGTATCCCTTTTAGTTCCATCACAAAATAAATATATCACAATAAAAAAGGTTAATTTCACACTCCAAAATTTTAGAATCTTACCTCTTAAGTAGTAATATTTATTATGAATCCAATCTTACGTTCTAGGGACCTTATTGACGAAGGAAAACAATCAACCATATTTTAAATTTCTGGAGGTGTATTGTACGGCATTTGACATGATTACATTATAGGTTGGACAATAAATTATAAAATAATGGATTATGCTTTACCTCTTTCCATCTATTCATGATGAATTCCTTTTGTGTTATCCAAACAAGTAAGTTCATGGAGTTGAGATACAAGTAATCTAGGTTAGCACATAAGAAATAGTTATCCACGTGATCAAATTTGTAGAGTTATTTATGCTTGAAAAAAATGATATGCACTTCTCAATCCCAATGCACGAAATGAAGAATATTTTTAAATAGTGTCTCTCTTTCATCACCAATAGTCCAAACAAGAGAACAATGCCTTCATCAAATGATGAAAATCATTGGCATCCATTACAATCAATTATATTCCAACAATATTTGAGATGAACTTGATTGTGGAGTCGTAGCCCCCACCCACATAGAGGTTTTTAGAATTTGGATAGGTTTCCTATTTGGTGGGCTTATAAGGCAAAAAGGAATAGATAGCTTCTCAATATGGTGGAAAAATGGTTGTTTTTTTGGTTCTTATTCCAGATCATGCAGCATAGAGTCAGTGTCTAGCACATATCGTGCCTTCATTACCTTAAAATATATCCCCTTATCCCTTCAAATATGTTTTTTATAAAGGTTTCAACTCATCATCAAAATTCATTTCATGTGTTGTAGATGGCCTTGATGTTTTTATGCTGTACATGAATATATTCCCCTCGCCTTCATAAGTTTTACTAGGCTAGATATCAGTTATTTTAGATCCAATAATATAAGGAATTATTTGGATTTCATATATAAAATATTGGTGATGATATAACTTTTTGATGACAACATTTTCATATGCATCACCTTAATTATGAAACAAATTTTCATTACGAATGTGAAGAAATTTTTGGATATGGGAATTCTCATTTCCAAAGTTTCTATAACCGTAAAGAGTATTTGGGTAACTTCCATGCAACTTTTTTACTTGAGCCTTGCAAACTTTGGGTGCTTAGAAGACCCTAGTTTACATGGATGTGCAATTTCATTATACATAATCAAATAAAATAAAAAGATAGATGTTGATGGAATATTATATAGGATTACATACAATGCACTTTATGGCTAGCCAAACATACGTTTGATCTGTAAAATTTACGTGCTTTATATATTCTTCTTGAAAAATAGTAACACAAATGCATTTCATTTTTTCTATAATCCATCAATACTGAATTGAGGGGATACGAATAATTGGACCTTGATAAATATTTATTAATATTAGATATAATACTTTATTGAGAAGCTATAATCATAAGACCTTATCCAAGAAGTAACACTTTATCATAGACATATATTATAATTGTTTCTTTAAAAATTTGAACTATATTTTTAAGGTAAGGCACATTGGCTTCTTTTAGAGATGGTCTATGAATTTGTGTGGAAGCATGCTGCTTGTCCAGGTTAGTAGGTTAGCAATGTTGTTTTCCATCTCACTTATATTTGTACACCCCTTCATCATTAGAAGCTAATGAGTTGGTGTAACAACTTCTTACAAAATAATGAAATTCATTCTCGCCTATTATTTCTTTGTATCCTAATGAAATAAAATAATCATCAGATGCCATATTTTAAATCCTTTGTTTCGAGTGTCTATTCAAGTAAATGGAAATGGAAAATCAGGTTCTCAAGAGAAACTCAATGTATTCTAGTCATTTCTATAATACCATAAAAATTAGGCTTGATTTTTGGTGCCCATGAAATATAAAATTGATAGGGTTACTTACCATGACCACACCCATCTTGTCACCAAAAAAATAGTGGAACAAATCTCTCCCTTTTGGTCGCCATGTTACAAATCCAAAAAATGATAAATGATGGCTCATGGATTTCTTCTTCAACTGTGTTTAGATCTAGACGAGTTTAATATTAAATTCATTAATTAACCCTAATTCCTATTAAATAATTTATTTTAACATTATTGAAATAGTTTTTCATTATCTTTTTCCCCACTAATAATTAAACCTTTATTCACTTACACATCATGTAAGCTTTTGCGTACTTTCCTTATTTAACTTATAATCCTATGTTTTTATATCTCTTCCAATGAATTGAAGAGTTTTACAATACTATCTTGACAAACCATAACTGCACCACCTTCATATCATGGAACCATCCTTCAATAATAGTGTCATTTCCATGTTGTTGAATGGATCTATAGAGATTGAATAATTTATCTATATAATTGACATTGAATCCATTGCCTTGATACGAACTACATCCTCACACTTTTGCATTTCTCTCTTTGATGGAATTCATCAACACCAAAATTTGCTACCATATACATATATTAGACATGTTGCATCTGGAGACATACAAGTTGGCTCTATTTTTCTACTAAACACTAGCTTGCACATTTTTGCAACACTCTTTGTAAAGACCAAAATTTTCCTTCAATCTCTCTCAAATTTGTGCCTCTTTTCAAATTTTCTTCATTTATTAAGAATGATAATAGATTATACATTATTTTCTTCTTCATTCATATGTGTAAGGTCTATAAGAGTGATCCAACTTGAAGTTATGAACCATCAAGCAACGTTCATTATTGACTCATCAACTCTTTTACATGCAAAGGCAGTCATAATCTAGGATAGTTCTTCATCAACACAAGAGGGGTTTTACTCTATAGAATCTCCAAAAAATGCTTTCATATTTAAAACTATCCCATTCAAGGTGCTCAATCCTTATCGAAAATATTGGTCAATCTAGGTAGAGAAACTGCAAAAACAACACTATAGACTCAGAAAAACACACATGGCTCAAGAAAAGTCTTCAAATTATACCTCATTGATGAGATAAAGATGAGATCCATATTTCCACATTTTATAATTTGGTTGAGTCCTCTTATTATCTAATCTAAGTTGGGAAACTTTACATTGTTTCAAGTGGCACAATGAAGGAAACAAAACCAAACTACAACTACCTTAAGAAAAAATGAGAGATATTCTTGTTCAGTGCATCCACTATCAAGCCGTGTTTGCAATATAATCAAATATTTCCTTTCCAATGCATTGATTTCAAAACTATTAATGAAATAAAATATAAAAATTTGAATTCTAATGTTGATGTTATTGGTGTGGTTAGTTCCACCTAACCAACCTCGACTATTAGAAAAATAGATGGAACTGAAACACTTAGAAAAAATTCTCACATTAAAAGAATGTTAGGATTTATTATTGATGTAATACCATGGGGAGGGAAGTGCAAATCTGAAGGATAGAATAATTCTGAAATTTTCTCTTCTGCCAACCCACCAATCCTTACAATCAAATGTGCGAGTGTATATGAATTCAACAAAATCACCATAGGGACTATATCCATTAGAAATATTGTCATTAATTAAAACATCGAATAAAGATAATGAAACCAAACTCGACTAAGAATGGCATTTCTATTTTGTTGAATGGATCTATGGAGATTCAACCATTTCTTTATATAATCGACACAAAATCCATTACCTAAAAAATAATTGCATCCTCACACTTCCACATTTCTCTCTTTGATGGAATACATCAAAACCAAACTTTTCTACCATCTACATATACTAGAAATGTTGTGTCTTGTTAGGTCCTTATATTACTAGTATAGTCCCTTATTTTTGTTAGTGTAACACCCTTATTGTTATTTTTGTACCCCTATAACCGCGATATTGTTATTATTGTGCCCTTACATTATTATTGTTAGGTTGGCTAGGATTACATTGTGTCCCCACTAAGATTACATTGTGGCCCGATGCACTCCTATATATAGAAAGGAGGTTTTGTCATTTGTGTCATCCAAGAATTGTTCATTTGTGTAATGTATTGGAGGTTGCCCCCTCGAAGTGGCTGATTTCTAAGGTGTTTATCTTTCTTTTCTTTTGTTTTTGGAGCTGGTTTCATAACATTTGGTGTCAGAGCTTTAAATTCTAGGGTTTCGCTGCTCCAAACATCTCATCGTGGAATTTTCACTAAAACTTTTTTTCTGCGAAGGTTCAAAAGCGCAAATTTTCGCAGGGAGAAGCCGAAATCCCGAGGAACCTCCTGTAAAAATTTCAGATCTTGGTTCACAATATTTTCGGAGATATGATATGTGGAAGTTAGGGATTTTTCAGGCTCCCGAATTTCACCTGAAACATGTCATTGTGGCATATGTGCTATAACTTTCTATCTACGAAGTTTCAGAAGCTGACATTTTTATATAGTGAAGCTGCAATCCTGAGGAACCTCATGTACAAATTTCAGATCTTGGTTCACAATATTTAGGAGACATTATATGTGGAATTTAGGGTTGTTTCATGCTCCCAAATTTCATCTCAAATAGGTGACCGTGGGAAAATCATCATAAATCTCTCTCTGAGCATCAGATTGGAATTATGTAAAAAGTGGTTGCAAGTACACAAACTATAGTTTCAGTTTTATCAATTTTAGATCCGAAGGAAGAAACAGTGACACATGGCACGTTGTACAAGTTCACTCTATTGAACTAGTGCATAATTAGGTAAATGTGGGAGATTGGGCATAAATTTGCCTTGAAGAATCCAAATTAGGTCAGAACTATGGCATTTGAAAGAAGCTTTAGAGGGATACTATAGGGCCAAATTCCAGATATCGAGGATCCACAATTATATATATAATTCAATTTCGATATCGAGCTCCTCAAAAGCAAGAAAAAGGTGTGTATTTGTTTTCCGAATTGCATAAGTCTTGTTTGAAGAATCCAGTTGAATTGATTCCAGGGGCATATTGTAGAATAGATATCAATATTGGCTTCTAAAATTCCCCCCTAAAAATAATTCCACACCCATTAAGCCTTTATAAGGCTCTACTATGACTCATGAAGACGAAGAATGTCAACATGACATATCAAAACTACAAGAGCAACAAAAAATGACAAAGAGAAACAAAAAATGACATGGAAGTTTTGAAGAAAGGCATGGAAACTAAGATGGATGGTTTGAAGAAAGGTGTGGAATCTAAGATGGATGGTTTGAAGAATGACATGGAAGATAAGATGGATGGCATGGAAGCTGGCATGGAATATAAGATGGATGACATGGAAGCTAAGGTCGATGAAAAAATGGAAACATGAAGAATGATATAAAAGAAGACATGAGAGATTTGACAAAGTTAATACAAGAAATGTTTCCTAATGGTGGAAAGATAGTAGAGGAAAATCATGATGAGAACAAAATAAATTTTAATCATGATTTCATAAAATCTAATGTTGGAAGGAAGAACCACCATAATCCAAAAATGGATATGAGGAAGTTTGATGGCAAGGATCCCGTAACATGGATACTATAGATGGAGCAATATTTTGATCTCAATATTGTGCAAAACACACAAAAGGTATGCATTGCAAGTTTACATTTAGAACAAAATAGATTTGTATGGTATCGATGGATTTTCTCCCATAAAAAAATTGTCACTTGGTCAATTTTTATGGAGGAAATGATAGCACATTGTGAGGATAGAAAGGGCAACACCTTCTTTAGCCAATTGATAAATCTCAAACAAAAGGGTTTAGTGGGGGAGCACATTGAGGACTTCCAAAGATTGAATATAAGGGTAACTGATATTCCAGGGATTGATGTCTTCATAGGAACTTTAAAGGATAACATCCAACATGAAGTTTGTGTTTGGGAACCTGATTTATTGGAGAAGGCATTCAGGTTGGAAATAAAAATTGAATGTAAATTTATGGCAACAAGGAAGCTTACCACTCACATCTATAAAGATGGAAGTGCTGCTACTCCTAAATTTCCACAACCTACAAGGTTGACACCACAACAATTGGAAGAAAAAATAGCAAAAGGGCTTTGCTATAGTTTTGATAACAAATACACTAAAGGTCATAAGTGTGCTAAGAAGAAATTATTTTACATAGGTTGTGAAGAGGAGGAAGAAAATGAACAAGAAACTTCAAAAGAAGAGGATATACACCAGGAAGCAACCTAGAAGAAGAAGAAATGAGTCCGACCATAACATGTAATGCATTGGCAGGAATTACCACTCCTAAAAATCTCAAGATATAAGGACATATCAAGAAGAAAAAGGTAATAGTGTTGATTGATTTTGGCAGTACCCATAATAGCCAAGGAATTGAATTGTTTCCTATACCCAGCACCAAAATGTCAAGTGATGGTTGCAAATGGATGAACTGTAAATTTCTATGGAAAATTCCATAATATCAAGCTATCCATGGGGGAATATGTATTGAATAGTCCAATTCTTTCCATCCCAATGGGGGGTGCTAATGTTGTACTAGGAGTAAAATGGTTACAATATTTGGGGACGATAGCTTTTAATTTTTAAGAAATTTTTTTGATTTTTTTTTTGGAAGGAAAGGAAATAAAATTACAGGGTATCGCAGGGAAGCAAGGAAGGATAATAAGCTCTAATTTCATGAAAATTCTTCTGAAGAAAGAACAACAAGGCATAATTGTACAATTATGCTCACTAGAAGTTCCCATCAAAATCATCTATTTCTCCAGATCTCCAAAAAGTCTTGGACAATCATTTCAAGGTGTTTGATACTCCCAAAGGACTCCCACCTATTCGTTATCATGATCATGCTATTCATTTGATTCCAGGAAGTGTTCCTCCAAACATCCGGCCTTACAGATATCCTTATGTCCAAAAGAGTGAAATTGAACGTATGATTGCAGAAATGTTAGAGGCTGGTATAATTTAACCTAGTCAAAGTTCCTTCTCTACTCCAGTAGTATTGGTGCACAAGAAGGATGGATCATGGCACATGTGTCCGGATTATAGGGAGCTCAATAAGCTCACTATTAAAGATAAATTTCCAATTCCTATGATTGATGAATTATTAGATGAATTACATGGAGAAATTTATTTTACTAAGTTGGATATCCATTCAGGATATCATCAAATTAGAATGAAGGATAAAGATATTCTGAAAACAACATTTCGATCTCATGAGGGTCATTATGATTTTTTTTTCATGCCTTCTGGCCTTACCAATGCACCTTCTACCTTACAAGGGTTGATGAATTCCATTTTCAAACCCTTCCTTGGGAAATTTGTGGTATTATTTTTTGATGATATACTAATCTACAACAGGACTTGGAAGGATCATATTCAACATGTTGGCAGTGTGCTCAAACTATTAGAGGAGAAACAATTATATGAAAAAACATCCAAATGTTTCTTTGGAGTACAAGAGGTGGAATATCTGGGTCCTATTGTATCTAACGATGGTGTTAAGGTAGACCTTAACAAAATTAAATCCATTAAGGAATGGAAATTCCCCACAACCATAAAGAAGTTGCGTGGATTTTTCGGGTTAACAGAGTATTATCACAATTTTTTTAAGAATTATGGGAGAATAGAAGCACCTCTAAAAAAATTATTGAAGAAAGATGAATTTTCATGGACTCCTGAAGCAACTAAGGCCTTTGAACATGCTAAAGAGGCAATGTGCCTAGCAACAGTCTTAGCTAGGCTAGACTTCAAAAAAACCTTTATTGTGGAATGTGATGCCTCATGAAATGGAATTGGTGTTGTTTTGATACAAGAAGGAAGACCCATTGCTTTTGAAAGTCATTCAATCAAAGGAAATTATTTATAGAGGCTATTTATGAGAAGGAAATGTTGGCAATACTACATGCACTAAAGAAATGGAGACCTTACCTAATGGGAAGATACTTCAAGGTAAAAATTGATCATGATAGCCTTAAAAACTTTTTGGAACAAAGGCTATCTTCAGAAGAGTAGCAAAAATGGGTCACAAAGATGTTGGGTTATGACTTTGAAATCATCTACAAAAAGGGAAGCTAAATGTTGTTGTAGATGCACTCTCAAGAAGGGATGAAGAGGTGGAAGCATTTCTTTGTGCCATTTCTATTATCTAACCAGATTGGATAACCAAAGCAAGGGATGAATGGAAGAAGGAAGAAGAAGTGTGGACACTAATTCAAAAGTTGCAACAATATCCTAGTACATCTGATACATTTAGTTGGAAAAATAATTCCTTATGGTACAAAGGTCGCTTATATATTTTCAAGAATTCCCAATTAAAACAAAATATTCTTTTGGAATTGCACACTTCTCCTTTAGGAGGACACTCGGGATTTTTAAAAACTTACCACAGGGTGAAGAAAGAATTTTTTTGGGATGGCCTTAAATCTGATATTCAAAATTTTGTGGCAGAATTTTGTGTTTTCCAGCAAAATAAAGTTGAGACAATTAAGACCCCGAGGTCTTATACAACCTACTCTTCCAAGTCAAACTATGAGGAGACAATGGAATTTATCAATGTTTTACACCCTAAGTCTAAAGGAAAGATGTCATCATGGGTAGTTGATGAAGTACAAGTATACTACTTTGTGCCTTATCTCTCCATTCCAAAATTACAGTTACACTCTTGCATTTAAGGAAACTAGAAAGGTGCTCGGTGAAGATCCCATTTTTATAGGAAATTATTAGACGAAATTATTTTCTTGTTTGGGTACTCAACTAGCTCATAGCTCATCTTATCATCCTCAATCCGATGGTCAAACATAGATATTGAATAAATGTTTCGAAGGATATATTCATTGTTTTGTATTTGATAATCAAGCACAATGGGTCAAGTGGTTACCTCTCGCTGAATGGTGGTATAACACTTCCCTCCATACTTCAGCAAAAATGACCCAATTTATGGCACTTTATGGATATCATCCACCATCCATCACATATTCTTTAAGGGAAAATTCTAGGGTTCAAGAAGTGGAGGATCACATCGAGCATCAGCAAGAAGTTCTACAACTCTTAAAGGATAACCTAAATTTGGCACAAAATCGAATGAAACAACAAGTAGATCAGCATCGCAGTGAGAGAAGTTTAGATGTGGTAGACTGGGTATTTTTACGGCTACAACCATACAAACAAATGTCCCTCAAGTAAGATAAGAAGGATAATAAATTATCGCCAAAGTACTATGGTCCTTACAAGGTGTTGCAAAAGATTGGTACTATGGCATACAAATTGGAGCTTCCTACTTCTTCGCGAGTGCATCTAGTTTTCATGCTCTTAATATAGTTATAAGGGACAAATTCAGTTAAACAATATTTCTAGAACTTGATGAGGAAGAAGAAACCATGTGAGACCTAAAATGATTACGAAATAAAGAACTCGGCATTACAAAATTGATCAATTTAAGGAAGTATCTCATCAGAGAAATGGAAGAATTATCCCTTTCAAGATTCTACATGGGAGGATGAGAATTTTATACAAAAGCACCTGGAGCTACTCAAGCATTGAGGACAACACTTTTTTGAAGGAGAGGAGCATGTTAGGTCCTTATATTACTAGTATAGTCCCTTATTGTTGTTAGTGTAACCCCCTTATTGTTATTGTTGTATCGCTGTAACCCTGATATTGTTATTATTGTGCCCTTACATTATTATTGTTAGGTCGGCTAGGATTACATTGTGGCCCCATGCACTCCTATGTATAGAAAGGAGGTTTTGTCATTTGTATCATCCAAGAATTGTTCATTTATGTAATTGATTGGAGGTTTCCCCCTCGAAGTTGTTGATTCCTAAGGCGTTGATCTCTCTTTTCTTCTATTTTTGGAGCTGGTTTCATAACATGTCTAGAGAAATCCAAGTTGCCACAATTGTTCTATTTAAAAAAGTAGCTTGCACAATTTTCCAACACACTTTGTAAAGCCCAACTTTTTCCTTCACTCTATTTCAAATTTATGTATATTTTGACTCTTTCTTCATTTATTAAGAAGGATAATATATTCTACAATATTCTCTTCTTCATTCATTTGCGCAAGGCCTATAAGAGTGTTTTAACTTGATGTTGTGAACCGTAAAAAAACGTTTATTGGCGACTCATTAACTCTTCTACATCAAAATGTAGGAAAAATACAAGATAGATCTTCATTAGCATAATATGGGTTCTACTTTATAGGAACTCCAAAAAATTCTTCCACAACTGCAACTATCCCATTCAAGGTGCTCAATCCGTACAGAAAATGTTGGTAAATCAAGGTAGAGTGACTGCAAAAATAACACTAAAGACTTACAACAACATACGTGGCCCAAAAAAAATATTTGGATTTGAGCGCATTGATTAGGACTGATATGAGATCCACATTTTCATATTTTTTAATTTGTTTGAGTCCTTTTATGATCTAATCGAAGTTGGGAAACTATGCATTGTTTTTGGTGGCATAGTGAAGGAAAAAAAACCCAAGCTAGAACCACCTTAAGAACTAATGAGAGATATTCCTTTTCATTTCATCCACTATCAAGGTATGTTTGAAAGATGATCCAATATTTCCTCTCTAATGCTTTGATTTGAAAATTGTCAATGAAATCGAATCTAAAAATCTAAATTCCAATGTTGATGTTATTAGTGTGGTTAGTTCCACCTCCCCTTACTTTACTATTCGATGAAGACATGGAACTGAAAAAATTAGAAAAAATCTTGCATTAAAGGACATGTTAGGATTTGGCATTGATGTAACACCATGGGGAGAGCATTGCGACTCTAAAGGAAATAATATTGCTAAATTATTCTCTTCTGTGAACTCATGATTCCTTGCAATCAAATGAGCCTCTGTATTTGAATTCAATGAAATAATCATAGTGACTCTCTCCACTAGTGATATTTTCATTAACACAAACATTAAAAAAGATAATGGAACCAAACTTGACTAATAATGCCATTTCAATGCTGCTGAATGGATCTGCAAAGATGGATGATGCCATTTCTCTATATGATCGAAATCGACTTTGTTACCTCGACAAGAACTACATCCTAAAACTTCCACATTTCTCTCTTTGATGTAACACATCAACCCCAGACATTTCCTCCATCTACATATACTAGACATATTGCATTGGGAGACACACAACTTGGCTTTATTTTTCAACTAAAAAAAGTAGTTTGCACAATTTTCCAACACTCTTCGTAAAGCCAAACATTTTCCTTCACTCTCTTTCAAAATTTTATCTCTTTTCTCTCTTTCTCCATTTATTAATAATGATAATAGATTCTACATTATTGTTTTCTTTGCTAATTTTTGCAAGGTCTATAAGAATTATTGAACTTGAGGTCATGAATTGTAAAGAAACGTCGATTGGAAAATCATCATCTCTTCTACGTGAAAAGGCATGCACAATCCAGGATAGTTCTTCATCAAAACAAGCGAGGTTTTTCTCTATAGAAACTCCAACAAATGGTTCCACAACTACAACTATCCCACTCAAGGCACTCAATCTCTATTGAAAATATTTTTCAATCGAAGTATAGGAACTATAAAAACAACACTACATACTTACAACAACATACATGTCTCAGGAAAAGTCTTTGGATTTTACCTCATTAATCAAGACAAATGTGAGATCCATATTTCCACATTTTCTGATTTGGACGAGCTTTTTTATGATTTAATATAAGTTGGGAAAATATATATTGTTTTGAGTTGTACAATGAAGGATACAGACCCAAACTCCAACAACCTTAATAAAAAATGGGATATCTTCTTGTTCATTGCATCCACTATCAAGATGTGTTTTCAATATGATCCAAGATTTCCTTTCCAATGCACTAATTTCATAAATATTAATGAAATAAAATATACAAATCTAAATTCCAATGTTGATGTTATTGGTGTGGTTAGTTCCACCTCACCTGTGTCAACTATTTAACGAAGAGATGGAACTGAAGCACTTTGAGAAACTCTCACATTAAAGGACATGTTAAGATTTTTGATTGATTTAACACCATGGGGAGAACATCACTCTGAAGGAATGAATATTATTGAATTGTGATGTTTTTCCAGCCCACCAATCCTTGTAATCAAATGACCTTGTGTATCTGAATTCAACAAAAACACCATAGGTATTATCTCCGCTAGTAATATTTTCATGAATATGAACATTGAAAAAAGATCATGGAACCATCCTTGACTAAGAATTCCATTTCTATGTTGATTACGGATCTACATAGATTCAACCATTTCTCTAGATAATCGACATTAGCTCCATTACCTCAAAAATAACTACATCCTCACTCTTCCACATTTCTCTCTTTGATGGAACACATCAATATGATACTTTGATACCATCTACATATATTAGACATGTTTCATCTGGAGACGTCCAATTTGGATCTATTACTCTACTAAAAAAAGTAGCTTGCACAATTTTCCAACACTCTTTATAAATCCCAACATTTTCCTCCACTCTCTTTCAAATTTGTGTATCTTTTCACTATTATTTCATTTATTAATAATGATAATAGAGTCGACATTATTTTCTTCTTCATTCATTTGTGAAAAGTCTATAAGAGTGCTTGAACTTGAGTATGTGAAACTAAAAGAAACATTGATTAGCAACTTGTCAAATCTTCTAAATGCAAAGGAATGCATCATCCAAGCTACCTCTTCATAAGCACAAGAGGGGTTTCCATTTATATAAGCTCCAAAAAATGCTTCCACAAATACAACTAAACCATGCAAGGCACTCAATCCCTACCGAAAATATTGGTCAATCTAGGTAGAGAAACTACAAAGACAACATTATAGACATACAAGAACACACATGGATCAAGAAAAGTAATTATTTTTGAACTCATTGATTAGGAAATATATGATATATATATTTCCACATTATTTTATTTAGTCGTGTAATTTTGTGATCTAATCTAAGTTGGGAAACTATACATTGTTTCGAGTGGCACATTGATGGAAAAAAACCTGAACTACAACTACCTTAAGAACACATGGGAGATCTTCTTGTTCAGTGCATCCACTATCAATTCATGTGATCTAAGATGATCTAATATTTCCTTTATAATGCTTTGATTTGAAAACTAATAATGAAATAAAATCTACAAATCTGAGTTCCAATGTTGATATTGTTGGTGTCGTTAGTCCCACCTCACCTGCCTTGAACATTAGATGAAGAGATGGAACTGAAGCACTTAGAAAAATTCTTAGATTAAAGGAAATTTTAGGATTTGGCTTTGATGAATAACTTTGGGAGAGAAATGCAACACACAAGGGAAGAATATTTTTGAATTGTGTTCTTTTTCCAACCCACTAATCCTTGCAATCAAATGAGCATGTGTAGCAACCTCCTCCCACATTTATCCACTTTCATTAGCCTTTCTGGGGTAAACATGAGTTGAGGGTCAATATGATAATACTAAACCTCCTAAGTGACCTAAAGGAAATGGAGTCGAAAAATTATGACCTTACTGGCTTCCCTCAGGTGCCATAGGACCTCCAGGAGTAGCCCAACCCCTCCAGTTGTCCAACCCTTGAGACAAATCACATTTTCCCTAACCTAGAACCAAAACCACTCCCTTTCTAAGGCCTCCATGTGACTATGGTTTTTCATGTGCACTCATAAGCCTATCTCCATGCGACTATGGTTTTTCATGTGCACTCATAAGCCTATCTCCATGCGACTATGGACATTTTTACACAGTTATATGTGAGGATTCTGTCCCACTTTTTCAAAGCCAGGACTCAGGTCTCTACCCATAACACAGTGAAACTTCCAGAGTTGATGAATGACATAGAAATAATTCTTGTAAACAAAAAAACTAAAACTAGTACTTGACTTGACCATCCCCAATCGAGATTGACATTATGTAAAACACTTGGTGAATATACAACCTACAGGTCATGAATGCAAGTCTGAACATAAGTGACTGAAAAATTATATAAGGTTTAATAAGAAGGGTCACTACCTTCTCACATTAGCTTTCATAACACCAATTACATCTTGCATTCATTATTCATTCAGCTAAAAGTGAAAACATGAAAAGATCCATGACGAAGATTTGTGATTTGAATGGAAAGTGGCCTACACCCATGGTATCTATCCGCTCATGGTATTGTAAGTGACATCTGTCCATCGTATTAATTCACCCATGTTATGTATCCACCCATGGTATTCATCCACATATGGAATTTACCCATGGTATTGTAATTGCATCCACCTATGGTATTCATCACCAATGGTGTAAGTGACATATGCCAATGGTATTCATTCACCCATGGTATTCACCCACCCATGGAATTTACCAATTGTATTGTAACTAAAAAATGCTATAAATAACAAGTCACATCTTGTAAACTGACAAAATTCTGCTTTAATTTCTTTGTGGTTTTATTTACTGTGTGTTCTCTCATTTCGTTGGCATTTCAATTTTTCAGATCTTGGGGGCCTCCCCATAAGATATGGATTAGTGGTATCAGATTCATGTTACAAATCCATTGGAATGATGGTTTGAATCATATTTTAGTTTCATAATTTTTCAGCCATCTTTATAAAATTCCATGCAAGTTCCACAACCTCCACGGAGCAATTTCTTAGGAAAAGCGGGAAGACTTTTTTTTTTTCAATTTTATGCAGAAATTTTTTGGGGGGCGAGTTTGTAGAGAAGATATGAAACTATTGGTGAAAATGTTTTAGAAACAAATAGTATGTCTTTATTTTTTGAAAAAAATAGCTGATTCCAAAAACAAATTAGTCGCATCAGAGTCTAGATGAGGGATATATCGTCGATTTAAAATCAATTGTGTTGCAGAAATTCTTCTGACACCAATTTGTGGATGACGACTCTCCTGTCATTTTTTGCAGTTTTTAGTGAAATTTTTCAGATAAATGATTATATATATGAGCTCTCCTTGAAAAATCACCCAACTTTAAAAAACAAATTGGTTGAATCAGAGTCTGGACGTGGGAGTTATTGTTGATTTAAAATCAGCTATTGTTTTAGACATTTTGTGACGACAAGGCAGTTGCAGCGCAAATATGAGTTTCCAGAATCTCCAGATAGCCATTTCAAACATCGAGGAAGATGCACAATGATCATTCTAATTTGAAAATAAGGTTATACTAAATATTATGAGTTATTTTGACCTAGTCATTCCCATTTTAAATATGGAGCAGCATTTAGAGTGGGTTCCTTTTGGAGACGTACCCTCCCACCCCGCTTTAGTAGGCACCTTCTTCACATTCATCAGTTTCAGTATAGCAGCATTCAGCTTGGGTTCCTTGGAGACATACTCTCCCACCCCATGCTATGTAGGCACATGTTACTTCATCAACAGTCAACATCATGGTTATGGGTCAACCACACAAAATCCTTCTCATCAAAGTCCATTTGCTTGGTTGCACACTGTTAGTATCACAGTTGGTCACAAGAATTACAGGGTATCTCTATCCTCAGATATTCATTTTCATGGCTTTGTGTCATCCACAAACCCACACTTCATTGAAGTCCATTTTCTAGGCTGCTCACTGTTAGTATCATAGTTGGTCACAAGAATTACAAGGTATCTCTATCCTAGGATATTCGTTTGTCATGGTTATGGGTCATCCACAAACCCACACTTCATCTAATTCCATTTTGTAGGTCGTACACAATTAATATCAGAGTTGGTCACAAGCATTATAGGGTATCTCTATCCTGGGATCTTTGTTGATCACGGTTATGGGTAACCTACACAAAACTCTTCTCTTCAGTGGCTCTTCGTATTCAACAAAGGCTTCTCAGGAGGGAACTTCAAGCAATGGGGACCATTGCTTCTTAAGGAGTGAGGAATGATCTAAATGGAATGTGGCCTACATCCATGGTATTTATCCTCCCATGGTATTGTAAGTGACATCTATCCATGGTATTCATTCACCCATGGTATGTATCCACCCATTGCATTTATCGACAGATGGAATTTACCCATGGTATTGTAAATGGAATCCACCTATGGTATTCATCTCCCATGGTATTGTAAGTGACATATTCCCATGGTATTCATTCACCCATGTTATTTACCCACCCATGGAACTTACTTATGGTATTGTAACTACAAAATGCTATAAGTAACAAGTCACATCTTGTAAAAGGAAATATTATCCACCACAATGTATCCCTCACATTTATTCTCTATGTTAAGAAATATTTTTTGCGGTTTTATTTACTGTCTTCTCTAATTTTGTTGGCATTTCAATTTTTCAGATCTTGGGGGCATCCCCCCAAGATCTAGATCAATCTGTCATATAATAATCCTTATAACCATCATATAAACAGATAAATAAAAATAAGGGAACAACCATTAAATCCACATAATAATCAATACAATTCCTCATCAAAATCGAGAGAAAATTAGCTTTTAGTAAACATAGGAAAATTTCGACCGGGTTCGAGACTTCCACGTTCCACCCAACCATATATTGGATGAACCAAATATTTCTTTCATCCAATCACCCATGTGCCATGTTCCAAGAATGAATGTGGGATCTCATGGGATAAGCCAATCCATTCAAAACTAAGGGAATCCAAAGGTTAAACCACCTCCACCCTCTCCATATCGTGATCTCACCCAAACCAATGCCAAAATCACAAAACCAACATGAGATTGGATGCCTCATAATTTCTTCTCCAACATCTTGAGGAATTTTCCTTTCTCCACCATTGGGATTTAATATGTATCCTTCCATTACTGGTCAATGGATTTCCAGGCCTCTGGGAATTATCCTAAGACCACCTCACTCGTATCAAAAATCTTCTTGAAATCCAAAGCGTAAAATTAAGAACAATACTATCACACCATTACTATCCAGAAATGGTAAGGCTAGGCTAAAATCCAATATCAATACCCGGAAAAATCCATGCTAATGACAAAAAAAGAACTAAATACGAGCATGCACATACCATGTATGTCAAAAAAAAAAAGGAAATCATACATGAAACTTGTTACCTACAAGTATTCTCGATGAAGTTGCTTGATCCTTACCTTCCTTTACTTTGTTTGTCCTTCTTTTATTTTTCCTTTCCTTTCCTTTACTTTTCCTTTCCTTTTCTTTTCATTTTTATTCTTACCTTATTTATTTCTCCTCTTTTTTCTCTTCTCCCCTCTGAGACTAATTCTAAAACTGAACTAAAAAAAGGATACCAACTATTTCTCGGAGCTATTTTTATTGATGACACCTCTATTCATTTAATTTTACATTATTTTCCTTCATTTTCCCCCTCACATGAAACCATTGAAATTTCACTTTCCTTTTCTCCTAATTTCCTTTTTTTTCATAAATAATGTGCAAAAAATACATTTTTTCCTTTCCAAAGACTTGCTAATTGCCTTTGCCAATTTCCCTAGCCATAAGCACAACAAGTGATTCCCTGTTGTGTAACCAGCTCCAAAAAGAGAAGAAAAGAGATATAAACGCCTTAGAAATGAGCGACTTCGAGGGGGAAACCTCCAATACATTACATAAATGAAAAATTCTTGGATGATACAATTTAAAAAACCTCCTTTCTATATATAGGAGTCCATGGGGCCATAATGTAATCCTAGTGGGCCACAATGTAATCCTAGCCGACCTAACAATAATAATTTAAGGGCACAATAATAACAAAATGGGGGTTATAAGGGTACAATAATAACAATAAGGGGTTTACACTAACAATAATAAGGGGCTATACTAGTGATATAGGGACCTAACATGCCCCTCTCCTTCAAAAAGTGTTGTCCTCAACACTTGAGTAGCTCCGGGTGCTTCTGTATAAAATTCTCATCCTCCCATGTAGAATCTTCAGTGGGTAAGTTCTTCCACTTGATGAGATACTCTGAAATTGATCGATTTCGTAGTTGTCAAGTTCTTTTTTCCATGACTGCTTCAGGTTCCAATATGATTTTCCCTTCCCCATCAAGTTCTGGCAATACTGTTTGAACTGGAAGATCTTCACCTATAACCTTCTTTAAGCATGAAACATGGAAAACTGGATGTACTCGCGAAGAAGCAGGAAGCTCCAATTTGTATGCCATAGTACCAATCTTTTGCAACACCTTGTAAGGACCATAGTACTTTGGCGATAATTTATTATCCTTCTTAGCTTGCTTGAGGGACATTTGTTTATATGGTTGTAGTCGTAAAAATACCCAATCTCCTACATCAAAACTTCTCTCGCTACGATGTTGATCTGCCTGTTGTTTCATTCGATTTTGTGCCAAATTCAGGTTATCCTTTAAGAGTTGGAGAACTTCTTGTTGATGCTTGATGTGATCTTCCACTACTTGAACCTTTGAATTTTCCCTTAAAGATGATGTGATTGATGGTGGATGATATCCATAAAGTGCCATAAATGGGGTCATTTTTACTGCAGTATGGAAGGAAGTGTTATAATTCAGTGAGAAGTAACCACTTGACCCATTGTGTTTGTTTATCATATACAAAACAATGAATATATCATTCCGAACATTTATTTACTATCTCAGTTTGACCATCAGATTGAGGATAGTAAGATGAGCTATGAGCTAATTGAGTACCCAAACAAGAAAATAACTCCATTCAAAAATTTCCCATAAAAATGGGATCTCTGTCGCTCACAATAACCCTTGGGCTTCCATGTAGCTTTTGAATTTTGTCCACAAATGTAGTAGCAACTGTACTTGCTTTAAATGGATGAGATAATGCACAAAAGTGTGCATACTTGGTAAGTCTATCAACTACCACCATGATGACATTCTTTCCTTCGAACTTCGGTAAACCTGTGATAAAATCCATTGAAATCTCCTCCCAACGTTGACTTGGAATGGATAAAGGTTGTAGAAGTCCCGGGGTCTTAATTGTCTCCACTTTATTTTGCTAGCAAACCAAACATTCCGCCACAAACTTTTGAATATCAGATTTAAGGCCATCCCAAAAAAATTCTTTCTTCACCCTGTGGTAAGTTTTTAAAAATCCTGAGTGTCCTCCTAAAGGAGAAGTGTGCAATTCCAAAAGAATCTTTTGTTTTAGTTGGGAACTCTTACAAAGATATAAGTGATCTTTGTACCATAAGGAATCATTTTTCCAACTAAATGTATCAGATGTACTAGGATCTTGCTGCAAATTTTGAATGAGTGTCCATACATCTTTGTCCTTCTTCCATTCATCTCTTGCTTCAGTTATCCAATCTGGCTGGATAATAGAAATGGCACAAAGCAATGCTTCCACCTCTTCATTCTTTCTTGAGAGTGCATCTGCAACAACATTAAGCTTTCCTTTTTTGTAGATTATTTTAAAGTCATAACCCAACATCTTTGTGACCCATTTTTGCTGCTCTTCTGAAGATAGTCTTTGTTCCAAAAAGTGTTTAAGACTATCATGATCAGTTTTTACCTTTAAGTGTCTTCCCATTAGGTAAGTTCGCCATTTCTTTAGTGCATGCAGTATTGCTAACATTTCCTTCTCATAAATAGGTTTCTGTAAATACTTTCCCTTGATTGGATGACTTTCAAAAGCAATGGGTCTTCCTTCCTGCATTAAAACAGCACCAATTCCATTTCCTGAGGCATCACATTCCACAATAAAGGTTTTTGTGAAGTCTGGCGTAGCTAAGACAGGCGCTAGGCACATTGCCTCTTAAGATGTTCAAAGGCCTTAGTTGCTTCAGGAGTCCATGAAAATGCATCTTTCTTCAATAATGTTGTTAGAGGTGCTGCTATTCTTCCATAATTCTTAAAAAACTTGCGATAATAGCCTGTTAACCCAAGAAATCCTCGCAACTTCTTTATCGTCTTAGGGAGTTTCAAACACCTTGGAATGATTGTCCAAGACTTGTTGGAGATCTGCAGAAATAGATGATTTTGATGTTGGAACTTCTAGTGAGCATAATTGTGCAATGACGCCTCGTTGTTCTTTTTTTAGAAGCTTTGTCATGACATTAGAGCTTATTATCTTTCCCGGCTTCCCCGCAATACCCCGTAATTCAACTTCCTTTCCTTCTGAAAAAAAATTCAAGAAAAGTTCTTGAAAATTAAAAGCTACCGTCCCCAAAGATTGTAACCATTGTACTCCTAGTACAACGTCAGCACCTCCCATAGGAATGGCAAGCATTGGACTAGTCAATACATATTCCCCCCATGGTTAGCTTGATATTATGGCATTTTCCAGAGCAATTTATAGTTCCTCCATTTGCAACCATCACTTGACATTCTGGTGCTGGGTATAGGAAACAATTTAATTCCTTGGCTACCTTACAATGAATAAAATTATGGGTGCTACCTGAATCAATCAATACTATTACCTTTCTCTTCTTGATTTGTCCTTTTATCTTGAGAGTTTGAGGAGTGGTAATTCCTGCCAGTGCATTACACGATATGGTTGGATTCATTTCTTCCTCTTATGGGGTTGGTTCCTGGTGTATATCCTCTTCTTGTTCATTTTCTTCTTCCTCTTCACAATCTATGTAAAATAATTTCTTCTCAGCACACTTATGACCTTTAGTGTATTTCAAACAAGACTTATGAAATATGTTTGAATAATTAGGGGTTTTACAACAATTCGTACATGGGTGAATATCAAAACAGTGATCTTTCATATGGCCAATTTGGTCACAATGTTGGAATTTAACATTCTATTGTTGTTATTGTGGAAGAGGAGTATAATCTCGAGCATCTGAAGGTGAAATGTCATCAAGGAATCCAACACTCTGAAACTGGATGGGATTTGAGTAATCTTGAATATGAAAGGCATATCCAAGACCAACTCTATGCTTGTTATGGACAAGGTCTTCCCAAGATCTGACGATGGGCTTGGGATGTGCGAACTGAATTTATACATCTACAATAGAATGTACTCTTCAACTAGGAAATGAATGTGAATGAACCTCAACTTTATACTCTTATTATTGATGGGAGTCTGTCTCAATGTTCTGAATAGAAACAAGTTTAGAATGATGAATCCACTACAATAATTCTTCTTGCCGACGTTGATATTCAAGCTACAAAAAGACAATATTGTCTTGGGCATTTTGTAAACATGCTAGAATATCATAGACATTGTCCTGGCTGATTTGGACCCTATTATTATCGATGGATATGATTAGAGTTCTTAATAACTGTAATAATCCATGAATGTTTTTCATTTTCAAACATATCTAGTAAACAAATGATAAAAAATGTACTTGAAATATTCTTCAAAATCAAATGTGCTCAATGATAAGAGGTAAATATACTCAATAAATAATATTTTGCAAGAAAAAAGTATTATCATTGAAAATGTGATTCTCCTTGTGTCTGGCTTTCAAATAAGTTCCTCTACTCTATGTCAACAAACAAAATGTTCATTAAGGTATCCACATGGAGAGCATATCCAAACTTGTACCTATTCAAGTGAAGTTATGGGTTCTAATAGTGTCCAACCTTCTTTAGCTTCATCAAGAAAATAATTTCCTGTTTTCCCAATGTTAGTGCGAATTATAATCGCAAGCGTACGAAAAAAACTCAATTTATATGTGCATAAAAAACAAACCTAACATCAAATGTGGCTGCAAATTTCCCTATATCTACAGTTAGTGATAAGAATAAATGCTAAAAAAATCTAGATCTATGTAGTTAAAGGCATTAAACAACAAGAATAAGCAAGAGTTTCTCCATGCATCCAATGAACAAGACAAGAAATTTTAAAGATTTTTTTCTATTATGACACTTGGGAAGAGAACATAGAAAGATGTTACCAATCCCCCTCAATGGAATGGGTTTTTGTATGTCCTGAATGTTTCAAATCTAAGATCTCTCTCTCTTTTTGGTGTATAAAACCAGACAAAAACAAGCGAAAAGTAAAAAAATATGACAATGGTGGGAGGATCAAAGTTAGACCAAAAGTATAGATAAAGAGTGATCTCTAGGCAAAAAAAGGTAGTGAATGAATGGAAAAACCCTTCTATTTATAACAAAATATTGAGTTAGTCTAGAAATTGGTGCATAATTAAAATATTATTAACCCAATCTAGATCCAAATTTTAAGAAATGTTTTATTATTTTTGTTGGAGGGAAAAAGAGTTTGAATTTGGTCAAATCCCTTTATTTAGAAATAATAAATAAATGATTTATTTATTATTTTAAGAATGTGTTTGAGTAATATTTAAATAAATAGTGATTTATTCAATTATTTCTAAATGATTTAGTCAAATTTAACAAGGAATATTATTTAAATAATTATTCCTAGAAAATAATAAGATAAATAATGATTTATCTAATTAATTTTCCTTTTTTGAGTTAAATATGACCAAGAATATTAATTAAAACGTGGTTTAATTAATTATCCCTTGAGGAAAATCAAACAAATAAGGATTTATTCAATTATTCCTCATGGGGTTTCATGTTTAGACCAAAAATAACTTAACAAATTATGGGTTATTAAGTTATTTTTCATAGTGAAAGCAATTCTACTATGGTGAAATTTGTCTTAAATGGTGTACTTCAGTCCATCTAATAGTAACAGGTTAGATGACCAAAAATTGGTGTAACAGATTCCCCCCCAACGTGCGAGCATTAGGAGGTAATTGTATGACCAAAGTACGTTGTAAGAACTCAATCACTAGACACCGAAGGGGGGGTCACAGAGAGAGAAATATGATGTGGATTGAAGTGCGAGAGGACAAGACCCTGAGGAGGCAAGATTTACACGTGTGGAAACTCTCTTTTATGAGTGGGTACCTATTCTACATGAGGCGGGGGATGCATACTTATGCTCGCCGATATAACATAGTACAAAGAATAATGATGCATCCAACAAACATGGGACTGAACTATATAGTACATGCTAGCATAAACATGGGCCAGATAATGGATCCCACCTACATATTGTGGCTAGGACAACAACCAAGACTTATATAATAATATTTGAGTACATGAGATATAAGTACAACCGAAGAGACCCTGTAAAACAGGAAAGGGCTCTGAAAATTTGAATGATACATGAAAACTAAAAATGCATTCCAAGCGACTGAGGCTGGACCCATCAAATCTATGGAGCTGCATCCAAGGATGTAGTAGAAAGGTTATACGGGTGTGTGGGGGGCTACCTGAAGGGCCACCCCCACATGGGGTCTGAAACATCTCACACACACTCAGGAATCACTGGTATAATCTGCTGCATCACTGTACCATCAGGTATATGGATCTCGATCATGCCATAAGGAACTGAAACTGAGAAACAATCAAGTCAAAGGGAAATAAAGGGTCCCTTTGCCTGATCTGAGGCACCTAACAAGGGTGGAAGCTGGAACCAAGGTACACTGCCCTCAAGACCTGTCTTTTGGAATGAATAAGCTGATGTCAACAGAAGGAGGTCTGCCATAGGTGAGGCAATGAGGAATACTCAACTAAGGCACGGGGCATAATAGTAGAGCGATGGATAGACTAACACCAGGGATGATGGTGGAATGGGGGGTACTAAGTAGCAGACAAACGACTTCCCTTGTTAGATCATAAAGGGCATGAATGACCTGGTAGCTACTGACTCGACTCTGAAGGGGATGGGGGACAGTGTGACTGGAGGAAAAAATGTGTGACATGAGAGAGGGAAAAAGAAATGAAGGTTGGAGGACTGTATCGGGAGACAAAAGGGACTCGGGACAGACTCCATGGATGCGATGATGACTCAACTCGGATGCTCTAAACAAGGGAAATCGATGATGCTGCCACATAGAATAGGCCTGGTGGGGGCCATAAAAACATGAGTACAATATCGTTACTCATGATGAAAATCGACACGAGCATGGACAAGTATGAAGGAAAGGTGGTGCCCCAAGCACAAGTGTTTCATGTGAAGAAATTTGATTTTGAGGAGTGGTGAAGTGACCTTTCTTGGAAAAAATGTGTCTGGGTGAAGTATCAAATCACCAAAACAAAAGCTGCCTACCTAAGAGAAATAAAAAATTCATTTTAGGAGGGAAATGCTAAGGGTAATACTTCTTAAGATAGAGTGCATTACAAGGATTAGGAAGAGGGTGGCCTTCGAAATCCTCTAGAAGGTATGCCCCTTTAACCAAATGCTTACTGATGATGTAAGGGCCTAGCCATAATGAGTCAAAATTCCCATGACTGAGGACATCATGAGCTTGCTCATACACTAGAAAAAGATCACCTTCATGAAAATTACGAGGGTGGACTTTGCGATCATATTAAGATTTGGTTCGTTTCTTGGCCACCTCGGTGGTTTGTAATGCAACACGGTGGTCCTCGGAAGCGCACTCAAGCATGATAAGTATTTGTTCTAAAGGTTGAGTGTCAGGGAGAAGTTCAACGACTGGATGAAGGGAAGGGATTTCACACTCGATTGGTAGGACTTCCTCCACATCAAAAAGAAGGTGGAAAGGAGTAAACCCAGGGGCAATTTTAACATAAGTTCTATAGGCCCATAAATTAAGGAAGAGCATAAGGTGCTAGTTGGTTTTATGCTTATTCATTGTCCATCGAAGCATGGTTTTTAGGATTTTAATGACCGCTTCAACTTGGCCATTACATTGGGGGTAATAGGACGATGAATATTGGTTCTCAAATCCCAACAGAGAGGATAGCTCATGCTATATCTAATCTTCAAAATTTTGGCCATGGTCAGAGCCCAATTTTTTTGGAACCTCAAATCGAATGATAACATGGTTAAAGAAAAAGAAGGCTGCGGTATCTATCGTGTTGTTGAACATTGGCATGGCCTTAGCCCATTTTGTGAAATAGTAAACTGTCGTGATGATATACTTGTGGTTACTAGCAAATGTCAATCGACACTCCATAAAGTCTATGGCACACTTATATAAGGGACCAACTGAGATGACAAGATGGTGGGGAGCCATAGGGGCTCGAGCCTTTGCGGAGAAATGTTGGCAATTGGAATAGTGTCTAAATACTTTAATGCAATCACCGAAGAGAGAAGGCCAAAAATATCGGGCGTGCATGATTTTCTGGGTAGTAGCGAGACTGGAGAGGTGGCCACTGCAAGCGCTACTATGGAAGGCATTAAGGACTTGCTCAGCTTTAGCATACGTGAGACAACAACAATGGACAGTATATACACCATGATGATAGAGGTCATCACCAATGATAAGGTAGTAGGGGGCTTGGTGTCAGATACATCATCGATCATCACGGTCAAGATGGAGGGAAAAATTTTGAGTTCGTAGATAAGTGAGGATGTCACCATACCAAGGGTCATCCAAAGTAATGGAAAAAATTTTTTATTGGGAAAATCGTCATTAATTGGGGGGTCCTGCATACCAGTATGAAATTCATATATGAGTGCAATGAGGGCTAAACCTTTCTTACTCTTTGGTGTGACAAATTCAAGATCGAATTCGTGGAGGATAGCGATCCAAAGGGCATACTTCCCATTGATGATACGACGGCTCAATAGGAAGGCCATAGGGTTGGAATTAGTCACAACCTTTGTGGAATGCATGAGGATATAATGATGAATTTTTGGGACTAAGAACACGACAACCATCACCAATTTCTCTTCTTGTGAGTAGGACACAGGGGGGCCTACAAGGTTCTTACCCACATAATAGATTACATGCTCGATTCTGTTGTCATATTCCTTAATAAGGACCCTAGCGACTGAATGGGTGGAGGCTAAGATGTAGAGGATGAAATCCCTATTAAAGTTATGGGGACGAATCCAGGATGCGAAGGTGAGAGCATGTTTCAGGGCATCGAAATAATCTTGAGCATAGTCATCCCAAATGAATGTAATGTTAGATCTGAGTATTCTA
Source organism: Pinus albicaulis (assembly GCA_034641835.2). Classification (NCBI taxonomy): domain Eukaryota; kingdom Viridiplantae; phylum Streptophyta; class Pinopsida; order Pinales; family Pinaceae; genus Pinus; species Pinus albicaulis. The sequence goes on from CM076583.1 coordinate 999,625,097, forward strand.
AGGAACCCATGCACGGTGGTGGCATAGTCAAGTACGAACCGTCGATGGAAATTATCTTTTCCTTGGAGGATTTGTAACTGGCGTAAGGTACAAGGAATAGGAAGCTCAATAATGGCTTGAAATTTCAAGGGGTCAAGCGTTATACCATCCTTAGACACAATGAAGCCTAGAAGACGACATACAGGGAAACAAAAGACACACTTCAGCGGGTTGAGGTGGATATTACACTTATGACATCAGAGAAAGAAAGTACACAAATCATGGAGGTGTTGCACCCGATGTTTAGAATGTGAAGTGAGGTCTTCTAAGTAAGCAAGGATAATATGACCGAGGTCATGAAAACATAATGACATGGCTCACTAAAAAGTGGCTCCAGCATTCTTAAGGCCGAATGGCATGACCCTATAAGTGAAGGTTCCCCATGGACTAATGAACGCAGTCTTAAGCTAATCAGCACAACAGATAACAATGTAGTTGTATCCATAGAAACCATCCATGAAGGAGAGAACCTCATCCCCCACACACTCGTCAATGATTTGGTCAATGAATGGTGTGGGGAAGTTGTCTTTGGACAAGCTTTGTTTAGGTCATGAAAGTCAGTGCAGACACAAATGGTGCCTTATTTCTTGAGAATGAAAACTGAATTGGACACCCAAGTGGTGTATTCAATGGGATAGATAAAATCAACCTACTTGAGCACATCGATTTTGGCTTTGATAGCCTCTCATCTAGAAGGATTAATGGGTCTCAACTTTTGACAGACATGATTGGCCTCGGGCTATGTATCGATATGGTGTTCGACAATGGCAAGATCAAGTCTGAGCATTTTTGAATAGGATCAAGAGAAAACATCGTGAAATTCCTTGAATAACTTGTGTACACCTCAATTTCTTTGGGGGTGCATTGGGCGCCCAAGGTAATGTTTTCTTCTACCCCTGGTTTGTTAGAAATTTTAATTTTAATGGTAGGAGAGATATTGGCCATATTTCCTTCTTCCAAAGCATCGGGTGCAGGGATGGGATTTCTAAGCCGATCGACCTCATCAAGAATGAATTCTTTTGTTTCTACAACATTTTGGTCATGGGATTGTTGTGAGAGGAAGTATGCATGTTGGTGCATATCATCCCATGGAAATTTAGGGGTGGTCATCGCTTCCATAATGTCTTCATAAGAATGGAAGATGGGGTGACTCATGGAAGAGAGAACGCATGACGCGGCAAAGCTACCTGACTAATCATCATGAGAAGAAAGGTTCACATTCATATCATCCCAGGGTGTGACCGACAAACAAGTAGATGAGGGATCCACCGATGTTGAGCCTAGGGTGATCGCTGAAGCGAGGTCAGGCGAAACAGAAGGGGAAGTCCCATAGGAGTCTTCCACTGTGGATCTCATAGATGATGATAGGTATAAAATGGTGGATGAAGGCTCCGTCATCTTGCCATCGAGAGGGGGAACATCAATGGGAGCAGATGTGTCCTCTGGTTCTACTGAAGAAAAAATCACAAATAAGGGAGAGGTGGACTCGTTGTGCTTGGCCTCGAATTGGAGGTCCGCTTCCAAAGAAGTGTGGTAGTATTCAACGTAGGTACATAGGTGAGTATAGTGGCCATGGAAATCACACAAAGCACAAGGTTGATTTTTTCGCAAAGAATTGAGTTTCAGGGCTGAATCAGGTAAAGTGACATGGGCCTCTTGGATATCAGACTCAGGAAATGCTTCATTGACCATGGGATTCAGACGAGACAATTCAGTACAGGTATGGGTGGCATGACTGACAACATCACACAAAGAACACGAAGGGGTGTTATTTGGAGGCCAAGAAGGAGTAGGGGTTTTCTGGGCGACCTTGTCCTTAGGTGCCTTCTTGTGGGCTTTTCCCCCCTCACCCGAGGCTTTCACAAAAGTAGTAGGGTCCTGTTGAGGTGGATGAGGCCCATAAGGAAAGGGAGGGTTCATGGTGACTAGTTGGACCGGGGTCAAAGATGTATAAGGTTTGTACCAGACTGGGATCCCTAGGGTCATGTTAGGAAGAGACAAGGTAGCCATAAGAGGTACCGAAAATACTTCAGGAGGGGGAGCAAGAAATTATATCTCACCAGAGGGGTAATGACCGGGCGAGACAGCTCGGAGATGGTTAAGGCCAGGGGGAACCGTTCCAGGAGGATTGATAGGATCATGGACACCAACTCTAGATGAGGGGCATCTAGGAGAGGGTCCTGAAGGCTGAGTCGAAGTACTAGGAGTAGGTTGCAGAGGGCGGGGCTGCTGGCTAACCGAACCAGTCTGTTAGAGGTCGGACCGAGACGATAGCATCATGAAAACATTTGATGAGCTAGGGTCAGATATGAGAGGGGGGAGACCAGGGAATGAACGAAGAAAAGAGGATTATTTATATACACTGGGTGAGACATTGGTCGAAGGTTTGAATATTTTTTTATTATCCATTGAAGAGATAATGGAATCTGGATAGGTCTGGGACTTCGGTTCGTAATATGTCAAATGATCGATGGTGACGATATTTCCGTTGTGAGAAAATCACATCTTACGGCAAACCATATATGGGACAACATATATTGCATAAGTGTAGCTACGACCCAATATAATGTTGTAGTCTCTTAAACACACCTATGGTGAGCACAGTAAATAAACAAGACACATGAGAAAGATAAACATTTGATGCACTATTACTCACAATGATACATATTTATCATACATGGAGTGACCCTTGGATTCCATATTCCAGGGTCTCTTGGACTTCCTATGTCCGTTCGTCCTCTACACCTACCCATAGAGGATTAGGTGTCCAACATTCCCCCCCTTAATATGAAGGGGTATGCATGAGTCCAAGAAGAGATTTTTAATACAAATCTGCAAAGTATGCATGTCAACACTTAGGTTGAATCAACTCTTTGAAATGTTGGCATAAAGAGATGGTTTAAGGATGACCACAAACATTGGAACACTTAGTGTAGTTCCCAGAACTCTTCCAAATCTAGAAATAAGGTGAAGGCTTCTGCTAGAGGAAGTGTCCCTCATATTTGAAGAGGGAGACCTTCAACCTAGAAGAAGGGAGGTCTAAAACCTGTGATTTTTTAAGGATGACCACCAACACTGAAATTCTTAATGCATTTCTTGGAACTCTACCAAAGCTGGCAAGAAGCTGAAGTCTTATGTTAGAGGAAGTGCTCTGAATTCTTTGAAGAGGAATAATATGAACCTTGCATAGATGGTTTAAGGTTGTCCATCAACCAAAGGCATGCTCATGGGCATCTATGTCTCTGGCTACAAATATGAATCTGGAATGACAAGTTGTTGCTCAGGATCGCTTGAACTGTTGTGTCTCTGGCTACAACTCTGAATCTGGAATGAGAGACTGTAGCTTAGGCTCGATTTATGTGTCTTTAAAGCTTGTATATGACCACCATTTCCCCCCCTGTCAGGTACAAGGTGAGATGATGGTGGAAACTCAGCTACAAGTTTGTTCAATATTTTAGAACAATTGCTGACACGTGACTTAAACATCTTCTTGGTTGTTGATGGCCATTGCCAAGAAGCGATCCATCCAAGATGAATCTTTTTTCTTGCAAGGGGCTTGTTTCTAAAGCATATGTGTGAAGAATGGGTGTGCCTGCCACACTGCTTGCATGGGTGAAGATCACAACAGTGATATTTCATATGACCAATGCGATCACAGTGTTGGCATTTTTGAATATTTTATTGTTGTTGTTGTGGAAGAGGAGCAGGATCTAGAATAGATGAAGGTGAATTGTCATAAATAAATCTGGCACTCTAAAATTTAATGGGCTTGGAGTAATCTGTAATATGAAAGGACAACTCCTTGTCATATCCAAGACTAATTATGTGCTTGTTATGGACAAGCTCTTCCCAAGGTCCGATGATGGGTGTGGGAGGTGAAGTGTGAAAATCTGCATCTGCATACAAATATGCTTTTGAACTAGGCACTGCATGTGAATTGACTGCAACATCATTTACTTGCTTCTTATGGGAGTTTGTTTCAATGCTTTGAACAAAAACAGGTTCAGAATGATGACTCCACTATTGTAATTCTTCTTGCTGAAGTTGAGAATCCAAATACACAGATTCAATCTTTTCCTGTGCATTTCACAGACATATTTGAATATCAGAAAGAGTGTCCTTATGTATTTGGACTATGTCGTGAGCAACATATCGCATTAGAGTGTTTAATAACTCTAAAAAATCATTAAGTCTAGCCATATTTTAATCTCAAGAATCAAACAATAAATGAAAATTTTCAGCTTCACATTCTCAAGTAAATTTGAAATAGATATTATAATACGAAAATAAGAAGCTTCTCCTTGAATTCAATAATGCACTTCCAAGATCAACGCCCACACATCTCACAAGAGTATGAACTTCATCAATTATAAGAATCACATCATCTTGCCTTCGTATTTCATCAAGAACCTGTCGACTATGGTAGTGGCGCAATCATCTTATAACTGTGAGGTGGTATGACTATGCTACTATTTTAAAAGTATCCTTAATATATTATGTGTCCATCGCTCTTTAAAAATTCAATGGAACACAACTTCACAACTTGTATAATACATGGTTCAAAAATGGTTGAACGCACACATGAACACTTCAACACATAGGTATGCACATATCGAATTTCCAAAAAACAGGTTAACGAGCACATAATATGTCATCTACACACCATGAAATATATCTATCACCTATAATAATGGAGCACGCCCTTTTCATAAGCTTAAAAAAACACTATTCATTGCCCACTAGTCAACAGAATGCATACCGGGAAGCCAATGAAGTCGAGGAGTGTAGTTTTCACACCAGTCCTAAACCATGCTTACTGCACCAATTTTCCATTCCAATACAGCAATTAAACACCTTATATTATGATCATCATAAACATACAACACATAATACCTTGTGACTGGTGGAGTGAACTGTGCAGACGTGTAGCAGTGTAGCGGTGTATGAGGAACCGGTGAAAGGTGTTAACACCGATTTATCACACGTGATCTGGAGGTATTAGAGCATCCTCTTCACACAGTTTGCCATCCTCATTGTGGCATCGCTCCCTCTACACTACCTACACCCATGCTTCATCTCACAGTGAGGTATGAGAGGGTTATTATCAGTCATGGATAAGGGGTGTCGACTATTCAACAACAGTGGCTAACACAAGTGTGATGGAGTTAGGATGGGCTGGAATGGAGCCACGAGAAATTACAGGAGTGGGAGGAGTGTGTGGACAACGTATTGCATAGGAGATGAAGTGACAATGCTTTCCAAGAAGCCAAAATAAGGCAACGGTTTCATGGAATACCAAGCAGCGTGTAATGGAGGGGAAGAACGAACTATTGTGCTGTAAAGTGCAAGAAAAGTGACAAGCCACAAAAGCTGTGATATCAGGGATTACCCCAAGGAGCATGGCCGTGTAGTGGGTATGTGAATGGAGGAAGCCAGTGGTATGAACTGCACAAGGGTATGACCTAGAGTATTAACGCAACCACACAGAATTTTGGGGAATCGATGGTGGCAACTGTTTAACACAGAGCTGAATCAAGGGTCGATAGGATTATACTAGGAGTTTTTCTCGTGAGTTCCATTGAGAATCCCTTTTATTTGTCTAAGAATTTTAGCATAACATGGTTGCCAACAGTACTGAATAAATTTCCACCAAAAATAACACAGTGCGATCATTGTGTTAAAAAGTTGTTCAATTTCTGGGAATTGTCACTAAGCAGTGGAACTGTGGCTCTTCCTTGGCCTTCATTCAATCCCACTTGTAACATGTTCCTCTTGATTTTCTCCTCGACACATTGGCCTTGACTCCAGTGGATTGGAATAACATAAGGCACAGAAGCCCATGAGAAGCCCGTGAGAACGGTGACGGGAACGTGAGGCACCAACAGATGGTATTACAGAGTCAGAGCAGCCCATAGATAGTGTGGAGGGGAGGATATACTAGCAGTTAGTGGTGTCGATGCCAAGTTAATGTGGAAATGGTGGATCCGAGCAATGATGGAGTCATATAACTGTCGAGATATATGACTGTCAGGTCTGTAAACATTATAATGGATGTATAGTGCATAGTAAAGATAAAACAATGCCGCATGAGATCGACACCAAATATGAATGTCTTTCAAATGAAATTGTTCAATTGAAGAATAAGGTGTTTTTGATAGAGACAAGAACAAGAGTGTTTGAAAAAATGAAATAGTCAAATGCAGGAGTAGAATGTGCAGGCTTGACAGGCCTGGAGAGATGCAAATGCGCTATGGACTGATAAGCTCAGAGAATACAGCTAGAATTTAGCTGATTGGAGGAGGGCACTAGAAGAATTTAGCTAATTGGAGGAGAGTAGGAGAACGCCTGGTTTGATACCATGTTAAACACACCTATGGTGAGCATGGTAAATGCACAAGACACATAAGAAATATAAACATTTGATGCACTATTAATCATAATGGTACATATTTATCATACATGGAGTGACCCTTGGATTCCATATTCCAGGGTCTCTTGGACTTCCTATGTCCGTTCGTCCTCTACACCTACCCATAGAGGATTAGGTTTCCAACATAGTATAAGGGGGCATAAATGACCTCAACGTCAACATAAACAGTCGTTCCCGCAAGAGTAATAGGAAAATAGCGGAACATGCCAAGGAGTTGAGAAGAGTGGCCATCCCATGCACGGAGGGTGATAGTGGAAGGGACTAACTAGGGAGATCCGAGTTTCTTCCAAACAGAAGCATAGATCACACAATTGGATGAATCCTCGCCAATGATACAATGAGAGACGTTGGCATTCCGAATCTTGAAAGGTATTTGTAAGGTGACGGATGCAGGAAGGGGGGATGCTCTGACTTGTCAATGTCGAATACAATCAAACGATCATCTAAAGGATCAACAACGCCCATAACAGTTAGTAGAGCTTTTCGTTGTGAAGGGAATGACTAGAGGACTTCCAGCATTGACATGGTAGCAGGGGATTGCACCAAGTCATCTACTATACTGTAGGAGTGGGCGGCTTTACTGGAAGTAGTGTTTCAGTGTAATGGTCCCTTGGGGATATTGGTATGGACCTCTGACTTAGGCTAAGGGATTACTAAAGGACTATTGGATGTAGAAAAAGGCTCTGTGGGACCTGAAGATGGGGGCTCGGTGGTAGACGTTGCAGGGGTCTTGTTGTACTGGCGGGACCGAGTCTGAAGGTTGAGGTCAGCAATATTGGGTTGGTTAGAGTTCATCATGAGGATCTGGTAATCAGGGGGTTGGGAAACCACATATCCTTGCTGGGGGAAACAATTGGTAAACACAACCGATTGGATGGGCACAACATTAGGAGGAACCAAAGGGGAGGCTTGTTTTCCTTAGGATGCTACTTGAGATTCCCACATCTGACGAATTTGAGGTAAAAGAGTAAAATCATGGGTATAGTGACCATAGACACCACAACAAGAACAAGATTTATTCATGAAAACATGCATGTCCTACTTGGGCTGAGTGTGCTATTACTAGGTTGCAGTGTTATATGTATTCCCTTGGGGATTGTTTCCTCGATTACCTGGGGAAGATTGGTTTTGGTTTAATTTCCTCTTATTTTTGGAGGTAGGAGGATTAGTCACACTCTGTTGTGCATACACCTTCCCATGAGGGGGGGGGGGGGTGGTTTCTGTTGCGGAGCTTGAGAAGGAAAGGGAGACTGAGGTGCTAGTTCTAAAGGAGATGGAGCACCAGGCTGCAGATAGGGATAACAAGGAGGTTGGGAAACATTGGGGTAAACATGCTGGAAAAAATGAGGAGGCATGTCGTATCCTGGATACATGCTACTGGGAGGGGGAAAAGTGTTGGAGGAGTTGGCCCCTCCCTGAGAGAAGCCATAACCCATGGGAGGATGAGTGTACGGATGTGAAAGGGATCCAATGATACCATCGGCAGCATGGGATGCCCCTTGTTACACCATTTTTTGGTCATCTAATCCATTGTTATTAGATGGACCCAAGTACACCAAGTAAGAACAATTTTACCCCAAGTTAAATCGCATTCACTATAAAAAATAACTTAGTAAACCACCTTTATTAAGTTGTTTATGGTCTAAACAGGAAACCCCATGGGAAAACATTAAACAAATCCATATCTGTTTGACTTTCCTCAAGTTTAATTCACATTCCTGATTATATTTAACCCAAAATAAGGAAATTAATTAGATAAATCATTATTTATCTTATTATTTTCTAAGAATAATTATTTAAACATTACTTAAATAGTATTCTTTGTTAAATATGACTAAACCTTCCTTAAATAATCAAATAAATCATTATTTATTTTATTATTACTCAACCATATCCTTAAAATGATAAATAAATCATTTATTTATTTATTATAACTTAATCACATCCTTAAAATGATAAATAAATCATTTATTTATTTATTATTTACAAATAAGGGGATTTGACTCAAGTCAAATTCCTTTTCCTTCGAACAAATATAATAAAATATTCCATAAAAGTTGGATCTTGATTTGGTTAATAATATTTTAATTATGCACCAATATCTAGACTAACTCAATATTATGTTATAAATAGAAGGGTTTTCCCATTCATTTGTCACCTTTTGTTTCCTAAATATCACTCTGGATCTCAACTCTTGGTCTGGCTATTGATCCACCATCATAACCATACTTTTCCATTTTTTTTTGGGTTTTCTACACCATCAAGAGAGAGGAATTCTAAATCTGAAGTGCTAAGGACTTACAAGAACCCATCCCATTGAGAAGAACCGAGAACACCCTCTTGTGTTTTCCTCCCAAGTACCATTAATACAAAATTCATTTGATATATTCTTGTCTTGTCTATTGGATGCATGGAGTAAATCTTGTTTTTTCTACTGTTTAATGTCTTCTAATGCATAGATATAGATTTTTGCAGCATTTATCTTGATCACCTAACTGCAGATCTAAAGATATTAGTAGTCATTTCTGCTGTTAGGGCTGTTTGTTATGCACAACTAAAGTGGTATTTTTTCGTATGCTTGGAAGTAAGATTCATACTAATAACTGGTGACTCCACACAGGTTTATGATTACGACCGCTGTCATTTTTATGATCCTTGCATATCTATCTGCTTCAAACCCTAGGATTTCTCTTCAGCCCCTTTTTTTGCTTTCTTGATGTTGTTTTAACCTATAAAACCCTAAAACGATAAAAATTCTGACTTTCGTGTGTTTTCGGACCTATTGCGTAGGTGACAGACATCAGCCACAGCTGAGACGAAAACTTTTTCTAAAATCTTCTGCCGAGAGTGCCGGAAGTGCAGGTCTCACTTTTCAGCCCAAAACCTGTGACCTAGACCTCCAGGGCACACTTTACAACGGACAAAGTGCGACCACTACTGAAAACAGGTCAAAAATTGCGACCTGGACTTTTTGTAGGGATTTTTATGAAAGTTTTTTGGGTTTGTCTGAGCCTCTGTTCAGGGTTGTCTGACCTCCGTCTCCACCTGTTTTGGACCTGTAATTGTTCTTTTTTGCTCAACTAAGTGGGAACCTAGCCCCCTAGGGCTTCAGTACCCTCCAATTTTTGTGGAAGAGTTTTTGCTGTTGCAGGTCGTCTGAAATTTCAGAGTCTTCAGCCATTTTTTTAGATCTGATACCTCACCTTCAGAGCCACTTCAGATCGGCCTGTTATCCATCCAAATGTCCTCATTTACGTGCACTTCACTTCCCTCCAGGAGATAACCTTTCACCACCTCTTTTTACAATAATTTTCCTTTGATCTGTTGTTATTTCTGCACCACTTTCTAGCATATTTTTTCCTTTAGATCCCTGTCCCTTCTGACCTTAGATCTATTGGTTGTTTTAGTGTGTTTTGATTAGTTTTTTCACTCACCTATAGACTATTTGTTGAGAGACCCGCCTCCTTGGGTTTAGATTATTGCATTATTAACTGTTTATTTTTCTGTTTTGCAAGCCTATATATTGTCGTTGCAGGTTTATTTACAACTATACATCACACTTTTTCTTTTTCTCTACAAACGTCTGGGTTTAAAGATTAAAATTTGCACACTTTTACACACACACTCTAAGCGAAAAAGGGCTTGGTTAACAACGCCAAGAAAAGACTCTAAAGCATTGAAATCAATTGATCTTGCACCTCTCTGCCCTTGTTTTGACATTGTAATTAGTTGATCCTGCACCTCCCTGCCCTTGTCGGTCTCTTTTTCCCTTGTGTCGTGTTTGTGTCGACATCATTGTGCCACCAAGGCATTTATCCCGAAGACTTCTTGGCCTTCATCCTCAGTTTCTGGTAGGACAACTCACTCCTCCGTGTAGGGTTCGAGTTAGTCCCTCACTGATTCCGCACACTGACTCTTCTTCTGGTCCTTTGGGTTCTCCTTCTCATTTCGCCTTCAGTTCTCCCCGTGACACCTTCACTATGTCTGGTGTAGGACCTAATACTGGTGGTAACCCCGGTCCTCCTGCCGGGAATACCACTAGTGGGACTGCAATGGACAATACCCCGGCTGCACCCTTTCTCCCTTTCATGGCAGGCCTCGGCCTCCCCGACTTCGACCAGTTGATAAATGACCCTATACACCATGACACTAGTTGGCCTGCTATGCCAACAAAGCTCCCTTCAGACATCCCAAAGTTTGAAGGCCTTGCTGGAGAATATCCTTCAAATCATATTCGATATTTCCACATGTGGTGTTCATCTAACTCAATTACCGATGACTCTGTCCATCTTCGGTTGTTCCAATGAACGCTTACAGGTGAAGCTTCTAAGTGGTATTTTTATCAAGCCCCTTCCTCCCATACCACCTTTGCGACTCTTTCCTGGGATTTTTTGTCTTATTTCCAGCTTCCCCTTCACTATGACACTGGTACCGAACTGTTCACCTCTTTTCGTCAATCGTTTGCGACCTGCCTATCCGACCATGTTTAGGAATGGAAAAGAAGAAGGAGCCTATGTCGAGCCCCTACCTTCGAAGACCGTGTATACATGGATTGGTTCCTTAGGAATCTCTTGCCGCCTATCGGGAAAGACGTCGCATCGCACTTTCCTCAAAGCGAAGAAGCCGCTCTCCAAATTGCATTAAAATATGACCTGATCTACGCTTAGTTGGGTTATGTTTATACTGTTCTACCTGATCTTCCCAGACCCGGTGGTGCCAATGCACCGGGGGCATCTCACGCTGCCGACGGTATCATTGGAGCTCTCTTTAATCCATATGCTCAACCTCCCATGGGCTATGGTTTCCCTCAGGGAGGGGCCAGCACCCCCTGCAATTTTCCCACTCTCGGTAGCACGTATCCAAGATACGACATGCCTCCTCTTTTTGCCCAACCTCCTGTTTACCACACTGCTACCCAACCTCATTTTTATCCGTATCCACAGCCTAGTGCTCCAGCTCCTCCAGCATTAGCACCTCCTCCTCTCTTGCCTTCTCAACCCCCGCAACAGCAACCACCACCGCCTCAGGGATAGGTGTATGCATAGCAGGGCGCGACTAATCCTCCTCCCTCAAAAAGGAAGAGGAAAGGCACTCAAAATCAATATGCCCCTGGTAATCCTGGACATAGTCAAGGTAATGCTCCTAACACTACAAACCAGCAATAAGGCACTCAGCCCAAGCAAGACAGGCCTATTCGTACGAACAAGCCCTGTTCTTGTTGTGGTGTTTATGGTCATTATATGCATTATTGTCCTCTTCTACCACATATGCGACAACTATGGGAGTCTCAAGAAAATTTTAGAGGACAACAAGTCGTCCCTTCTGTTCCTCCCAGTCATGCACCTATTCAACCGGTTGTGTTTATTGATCCTTTCCCTCAGCAAGGATTTGTGGCTACCCAACCACCAGAAGGTCAGGTGGCCACTCAACCTCTTCCATCTGGTTCCCCCGATTACCAAATTCTCATGATGTCTTCTGATCAGCCTTCTGAACCTTCTTCTCCTGGCCCTTCACCTTCAGTTGGTGCTCATGACCCCCTTTACCCTCCTGGAATGGTTCCTCCAGGCCTTAACCATCTTGGAGCCGTCCTGCCAGATCATTACCCCTCTGGTCAGATACCGTTCCTAGCTCCCCCACCAGGATTGTACACAGTACCTATTATGGCCACCCTCTCTCTTCCTAACATGACACTTGGGATTCCCGTATGGTACCTCGATCCTCCAGCCGCCACCTCGCCTGGTCAACCTAAACCTTATCTTGCTTTGACCCCAGTTCAACCGGTCCCTATGACTTCTCCCGCTGCAACAGTGCCTCATTCACCTAAATAGGAACCACCTCCCATTGCAACCGCTTCGAGTAAGAAGGGAAAAGCTCGTAAGGGGGCATCAAAGGACAAGGCTACCCTGACAAACCCTGCCCCTTCTCGGCCTCCAAAGCATACCATATAGTGTGTTTTGTGTGATGTTGTCAACCAAGCCACCCATAATTGTCCAGAGTTGCCTCACCTCAAGTCCATGGTTAATGAGATGTTTCCAAAATCTGATATCCTAGAGGTATATGTCACTATACCTGATTCAATCACGAAAATCAAACCATTGCACACAAATCACCCTTGTGCTTTGTGTGATTTCCATTGCCACTACACTCACCTTTTTCCTCAACTCGAAGAGTATCGTTCCTCTTTAGAATCCTTATGCCAATTCGACGCTGAGTGAAATGAGTCAACTGCTCCCTTATTTTCGCATCTTGCTTCGACACCACCAGAGGACACATATGCTCCCATCGACATTCCCTCTTATGATGTCGAGATAATGGGGCCTTGGTTGGAATTCCTCGATGAGACCTCCCCTGATGTTTCGCCTGACCTCCCTTCAACACCCCCCCTAGTATCAACATCGGTAGATCCTCTGTCTGCTTACTCTTCTGTCACCCCTTGTGAAGATGCACATGCGAACCTCTCCTCTCATGATGAGGATTAAGGTAGCTTCGCCATGTCAGGTGGTATTTCTTCCATCAGTCACACCATATTCTATTACAATGACGACAATGTGGAAGTAGCCGCCACTCCTGACTTTATCTATTCCCCCTGACATCGAACTCATGCATTCGAGCCACATGCACCTTGTGGCCATTACATTGACACCCAATGTTTGGGTAAGGGGGCACCCATATTTGAGAGACCAAGAGAAGCAATTCTCCACCACTCTCCTAGTGAATCTAGTCGTGTCGACTCTAGTCCCATTATTCTTCCACAATTAGAAGAACCTCTAGAGGCCCATATCACTTCAAGATCGCTCTAGGGATGACGCCCCTCATCATTCCTTCATATTTCATCAGCAACCTAGTCTCATAGACATTGTGGTTGACCAACCTATGGGTTTTCTAGGAGAACATCAGTTCATTATCCCAAATCCTATCTTTGGGATAGTAACACCATGTATGCCAACCCAGAAACTTAAATTCCATTTGATTCATATATGCAGTGCCAAAAGAGATTGGTAATCATCTATTTCCTTTCTCAAACTGCATAACCATACCGAAAACAAGTGGCACACCACATCATTAAAATGTGTTTAGATTTCCCTTTTTCTAAGTACATTTTTGCATGTCCATAACATGCCTGGAGGCACCCATGCCCCTCAACCATAAAATCCCAGATCTCAGCCCATAACAGCACTAAAACCCCATTTCTCTGACAGGTCACACTTTCCAGGTCATTCCCTGGGATAGGTAGCAGTTTTCTGCCCAGTACCTACTACCCAGGTCGCAGAGCAGACCCCAAGAAAGTGTGACCTTGCCTGTTCATGAGCTTGGGGTACCTAAGCTAAAATTTCAACCCACTAAAATGAAAGAGTAGGATTAGGCATCTTACCTACAACCGTCGGATCTTAGATTCCAACAGTCAGTTTATTTGCTACAACCGTCGCAAGATTTAAGGGCTCCTCTCCTCACGACATTCACCACATCTCCACCGAAAAATGAGTGAATCTGGAAGGAAAATGCCTTATTAAGAAAACCCTTGATTTTTCTTTCGCTTACTGCAACCAAACCATAGCTCAGTTTGACGAACCGTCTATACCATTGGAAATATCTCACCAAGCCATCAAATGGGTATCTATTAGCTTTTTGTGATTTTATATTTCACTAGGACACATTTTTTCTAAGAAGCGCCGCTTCACCCTTCCTGAAAATCGAATTTCTTCACTTGCAACACTCGTACTGGGGGCACCATGTTGCCTCCATACTTGTCCATGCTCGTGTCGAATTTCGTCATGAGTTACCATCTTGTACTCATGATTTTATGGTCCCCATTGGACCCTTTACATGTGGCAGCACCATCGAGTCACCCTTGTTTAGAGCATCCGAGTTGAGTCATCATTTCTTTCATGGAGTCTATCCCGAGTCCCTTCGCCTCCCACTCTAGTCCTCCACCCTTCATTGCTTGGTCCCTCTCTCCTGTCGCACATTATGGCCTTTAGCCCCACTGTTCCTAATTCCTCATGATGTTGTGTCAGTTGCTGCCAGGTCATTCATGCTCTTAATGATCTAACAAGGGAGGTCACCCATTCGCTACTTAGTCCCCCCATTTCATCATCATCATTGGTGTCAGCATGTTAGTCGCTTTACTATTGTATCTTGTGCCTTATTTGAGGATCCCTTATTGCCTCACCTATGGCAAACCTCCTTATGTCGACATCAACTCATTCATTCCAGAAGACAAGTCTAGAGGGCGGTGTACCTTGGTCCCAGCTTCCACTCTTGTTTGGTGCCCCGGATCAGGCAAAGGGACTCCTTACTTCGCTTTGAATTGATTGGTTCTCAGCTGCAGCTCCTTTCAACATGATCAAGATCCGTAAACTTGATGGTTCAGTGATGCAGCAGCTGATATCGGTGATTCCCAGGTGTGTGTGAGATGTCTCAATCCTCATGAGGGGGTGGCCCTATAGGTATCCCCCCACATACCTGGATGACTTCTTCACTTCAGCCTTCGATGCAGCTCCATATATTTGATGATACCGACAGAAGTCGCTTGCAGCACCTTCTTGATTACATATATCAGTCAGATTTTCAGAGCCCTTTCCTATTTACAGGGGCATCTGGGTTGTTTTCATATTTCATGTACTCAGATATTATTGTAAAAATTCTTGGCTGTTATCCTAGGCACAATATGTATGTGGGATTCATTATTATGTTATTCATATGGCTCATGTTTATGCCAACATATGCTTTATTATTTCGTCCCGTGGTTTTCCGGACGCCTTATTATTTATACTATTGCCTCGGCGGGCATAGGTATGCCTCCCTCGACACCTATAGCAGGTACTCACTTATGAAAAAGACTTGTCACACTTTCAAGTCACCTCCTCAGGGTTTATTTCTTTCAGCACTTAGGTCTACCTTACACTCCTCTCTCTTTGACTTCCCCTTTGATGTCTAGTGATTGAATTCTTACAACTTACTTCAGTCATACGATTAGCTCCTAACACTCACACGCTGGGGGGCAATCTATTACACCGTTTTTTGGTTATATAATCCATTGTTATTAGATGGACCCAAGTACACCAAGTAAGACCAATTTTACCCCAAGTAAAATCGCATTCACTATAAAAAATAACTTAGTAAACCACCATTATTAAGTTGTTTATGGTCTAAATAGGAAACCCCATGGGAAAACATTAAACAAATCCATATTTGTTTGAATTTTCTCAAGTTTAATTCATATTCCTGATTATATTGAACCCAAAATAAGGAAATTAATTAGATAAATCATTATTTATCTTATTATTTTCTAAAAATAATTATTTAAACATTACTTAAATAATATTCTTTGTTAAATATGACTAAACCTCCCTTAAATAATCAAATAAATCATTATTTATTTTATTATTACTCAACCATATCCTTAAAATGATAAATAAATAATTTATTTATTTATTATGACTTAATCACATCCTTAAAATGATAAATAAATCGTTTATTTATTTATTATCTACAAATAAGGGGATTTGACTCAAGTCAAATTCCTTTTCCCTCCAACAAATATAATAAAACATTCCATAAAAGTTGGATCTTGATTTGGTTAATAATATTTTAATTGTGCACCAATATCTAGAATAACTCAATATTTTGTTATAAATAGAAGAGTTTTCCCATTCATTTATCACCTTTTGTTGCCTAAAGATCACTCTAGATCTCAACTCTTGGTCTGGCTATTGATCCACCATCATAGCCATAATTTTCCATTTTTTGTTGGGTTTTCTACACCATCAAGAGAGAGGAATTCTAAATCTGAAGTGCTTAGGACTTACAAGAACCCATCCCATTGAGGAGAACCAGGAACACCCTCTTTTATTTTCCTCCCAGGTGCCATTAATACAAAATTAATTTAATATATTCTTGTCTTGTCTATTGGATGCATGGAGTAAATATTGTTTTTTCTACTGTTTAATGTCTTCTAATGCATAGATCTAGATTTTTTTAGCATTTATCTTGATCACCTAACTGCAGATCTCAAGATATTAGCAGTCATTTCTATTGTTAGGGTTGTTTGTTATGCGCAGCTAAAGTGGTCTTTTTTCGTAAGCTTGGAATTAAGATTCATACTAACACCCCTGGTGCGTTGGCACCACTAGGTCTACGAACATCAGGTAAGACAATATAAACATAACTAGATTGTGCGTAGATCAGGTCATATTTCAACGCAATTTGGAGGGTAGTTTCCTTGGTCTAAGGAAAGTGAGACGTGACATATTTTCCAATAGCAGGCAAAAGGGATTCAAGAAACTAGTCCATGTAGACATGGTTTTTGAAAACAGGAGCTTGACATAGGCTCTTCCTTCTGCGCCATTCTTGAATATGGTCAGATAGGCGAGTAGTAGAAGTTTGACGGAAAGAGGTCAAGAGTTCAGTACCAGTGTCATAGCGAAGGGGAAGCTGGAAGTAAGATAGAAAAGCTTTCGCAAGGGTCACAAAAGTAGTATGAGAGGAGGGGGCCTGGTCAACATACCACTTGGAAGCTTCTTCCGTAATTTTACGGTAGAATAACTGAAGACGGACATATTCATCGGTGATGGAGTTAGACAATTACCACATGTGAAAAGAATGAACATGGTTGGTAGGATCCTCTCCAACATTTCCTTCAAACTTGGGGATGTCTAAAGGAAGCCTGGTTGGCATAGAAGGCCAACGAGGATCATGGTGTATGGGGTCATTAATTAACTAGATAAAATCGGGAAGGCTTAGGCCTACCATATAAGGAAGTAAGAGAGCAGTCGTAATAGTTCCTGTTGCGGCATCACTAGTAGCATTTCCAGCATTAGGGTCGGGGCTGCCACCAGTGTTAGTTCCTGAACCACACATGATGAAGGTGAAAGGTGGAGGAGAGCCAGGGATAGAACCATAAGGGGAACCCGATGAACCAGAAGTAGAGTTAGAATGGGAACTCGGTGGAGGAAGAACACGAACCCTATGTAGTGGGGTAAGTCTTCCTAATGGAAACTGAGGATGAAGGCATTGGAGTCTTCGGGATGAACTTCTTGGGGGCAGAATGATGGTAAAGAGACATGGAACACAATAAGGAAGAGAAGTAAATAAGGGCAGGGAGGTGCAGGATCAATTAATTACAATGTTTAAGTCTTGGCCTGGCAGTGTAAACCAGGCGCTCTTCACTTACGGTGTGTGTGTATGTGATAAGTGTGTCAATTTTAACTAAGACCAGACATGTGTAGAGAAAAAAGAAAAAATATGATGTATAACTATAAAGGAAACTGAAAATAACGATAATGAAAACTGAATACGATAGTAAAATAAACAACTAAAGATGCATCAATTTAAACCCAAGGAGAAGGGCTTCCCAACGACTAGTCTATGGGTGGGCGAAATATAGTCAAAACACAAAAAATGGCCAATGGATCTAAATTTGGGAGGGACAGGGATCTAAAGGTCAAATCTGCTGGAAAAAGGGGCAAAAAACAACAAAACACTAGAGGGGATAAAGCTAGAAAATAGGTGGCGAAAGTATGCAACCTGAAGGGAAATGGAGGGAACCTTAAAGGAGGACCAAAGAAAAATGAAAAGAGGTGTTTTGGATGGATAAATAACCGATATGAAATGGATCTAAAAGTACAGGTTCAGATTTGAAAAAATGGTTGAAAAACACTCAAATCTTAGAAGGCCTGCTTTAGCTAAACTCCTCCTAAAAAGGTGGAAGCATATTGAAGCCCTCAGGGGCTTGGTTCCTACTTCGATGAGTAAAATTAAGCAAGTACAGGTCCAAGACGGGTGAAGAGGGAGGCCAAACAACCTTGAACAGTGCCCCAGGAAAACTTAGAAAAATCATAGAAAAAATCTCGCGAAAAGTACAGGTCGCAGGTTTTGACCTGTTTTCTGTTGAGGTCACAGTTTTTAGGTTGTTATCTACTACATAAGAGCTGAGGTTGTAGATTTGGGGCCAAAAAGTACGACCTACACTTCTGGCTATCTCAAGAAAAGGTTTCAGGAAAAAGTGTTGTCTTTATTGCGACTGATACCTGTTACCTACACAATAGGCCCATAAACACAGGAAAGTTACAATTTTTACTATTTTAGGGTTTTAATGGTTAAAAACAACATCAAGAAATGAAAAATAGGAAGCTGAAGAAAAACCCTAGGGGTTGAAGCAGTTGGTCATGCAAGGATCTGAAAAATGACAACGGTTGTAATTATAAACCCTTGTGGAGTCGCCAGTTGTTAGTGTGAATTTTAATCGCAAGCGTACGAAAAAAGCTCACTTTAGTTCTGCATAAAAAACAATGCTAACATCAAATGTGGCTGCCAAATTCCTAGATATGCAGTTAGTGATCAGAATAAATTCTACAAAAATCCAGATCTATGCAGTTAAAGACATTAAATAGCAAGAATAAGCAAGATTTTTTCCATCCATCCAATGAAAAAGATAAGAATTTTTAAAGACTTTTTTGTATTATGACACTTGGGAAGGGAACACAGAAAGATGTTACCAGTCCCCCTCAATGGGATGGGTTATTGTATGTCCTCAACGCTCCAGATCTAAGATCTGTCTCTCTCTCTCTCTTGATTGTGTATAAAACCCAGACAAAAATGGAACTCAAAGAGAGCTCACAAGAAAAAAGTAGAAAAAAATGACAATGATGGGAGGATCAAATTCAGACCAAAATTACAGATCAAGAGTGATCTCTAGCCAACAAAAGGTATTGAATGAATGGAAAAACCCTTCTATTTATCACAAAATATTGAGTTAGTCTAGATATTGGTGCGTAATTAAAATATTATTTACCAAATCTAGATCCAACTTTTATGGAATATTTTATTAATTTTTTTGGAGTGAAAAAGAATTTGAATTTGGTCAAATCCCTTTATTTAGAAATAATAAATAAATAAATGATTTATTTATTATTTTAAGAATGTGGTTGAGTAGTAATTAAATATATAATGATTTATTCAATTATTTATAAATGATTTAGTCAAATTTAACAAGGAATATTATTTAAATAATGTTTTAAATAATTATTCCAAGAAAATAATAAGATAAATAATTATTTATCTAATTAATTTTCTTTTTTTGGGTTAAATATGACCACGAATATTAATTAAACAATGGTTTAATTAATTGTCCCTAGAGGAAAATCAAACAAATAAGGATTTATTCAATTATTCCTCATGGGGTTTCCTGTTTAGACGAAAAACAACTTAATAAACAACTTAATAAATTATGAGTTATTAAGTTATTTTCATAGTGAAAACAATTTTACTATGGTAAAATTTTTCTTACATGGTGTACTTAAGTCCATCTAATAGTAACATGTTAGATGGCCAAAAATTGGTGTAACACCCAAAATAACAGGTCGATGAAGCTAGCAAGGATCAAGTTAATATGAAAGAGCAACATCCATTGGTGGATTGATCAATCTCTCAAGTACATATACCATCACATGGAAACCATGTTAAAATTTTTATCTCACCGCACCAAAAAATATGACCAGCCTGTGGCTATTTGAAGCACCCCACCATCAACACTTTCATTATTTTAATGAATACACTGACCAGGAAGAAATATAACCAAAATTTCATCCAAAAAGGATGTAAACTCGTTCCTTCACTGGTTTAGGGAGTTATATAAATGTAGTTCGGTTTCTTTTAGAGATAATTGTGGCTTCTAATGAGTCCTTCCAAATTTCTTCTATAATGTTCAGTCCAGTTTGGCTCTATTCGAGGAATCAAACTTTTATTGGCCAAATAATCTCCATGGAGGGCCAAATATGAAGTTTCCCACCTTGTTCGATGCATTTGGTGCTTATCAATTTTTTTCTTTGAGAGGAAGCACAAATATTTAACTGGTTCATGATTCCTTTCATAGTTCCGGTCTAGCCTTGGCTTAATTCGAATGGTAGGTGGCATAATAGTGTTATTGGTTATGGAGAAAAGCCTACGATGGCCCCTTCCTTCGACACCTGATGGCCTCGGATCAGCACATGGATCAATCCTATGATTACCTTGCTGAGAATTGATGACTTGCGATTTATAACTTTGTTATGGAAATTTTATACCAAGATCCATGCTCGTGCCCTTGAATAGTGGAATCATTAATCCTCAATATCATGACTTCAATCACTATGTTCGACCCAATCGTGGGCTTTGACCAGGTTCATCCCTGCCTCTACTCCTCCTCTTGAGATGCCTCCTGACCTCAGTCTCCCTGACTTGAAACCTTGTTAGAGGGGGAACTCTCGATTTCTATTTGGAATTGGAAGATTCAACACAGGAGGATATATATATGTATATAACACCATTTATACTAACATAAACACTCTCCCTTAAAATAGAGGATTATAGGGACTTCGACAGAGAATTGTGCACAGGGACGATATTCACATTCTCCCCCACAAATCAGATACAAGGCTTGGTGATTTATAATAGAGACTGACCTTTTCTGAGTTATCCTCCGTGATTTAAACCATTTGCGGCTCTAAGAGAAAAACAGGACATTATTGTACATTCACATGAAACACATTGTTCTAGGAAAAGAATTAGGACCGCTTGGAAAATAATTTAGGAGTATTTGATGACATTTGTGGAACAAGAGAATTAAAATATATCAAGAATATGCAGGCTTCACCTCGAGAATGATGTGTTCAGAGAGCAGGAGGAGTCGAGTGTCGAGGGTGGCAGAGTGGAGTGCTCTACGTGGAGCAGAGTGTGTGGAGTGCAAAAAGTTGTTAGCTCCATATATAGAAATTATATGTCGAAATTTTTTTTCTCTGAGGCTGATATGTGGTGTCATGGGACCAAGTGTGGACCAAAGGAGAGGGTTGATGTCAAACAGGAGGAGGAGGAGAGGCTTGATGTCAAACGAGAGGAGGAAGAGAGGCTTGATGTCAAAGGGGAGGAGGGTCGACTGTGAAGGCCATGGTGGAGGAAACATATTACAGGAAATGTAGCGAGTATGAAGCAGTCTGGAATGAAGATGGAGGAGTTGATACCAGGTCGAGACTGTGGTGTGGGAGGAGAGATGAGTGCCAACTGCGCAGCACTATGAGCATGATCGTGGGTAGCACTATGGGTGCAAGTATAGAGAGGAGGCCTGTGGGGATGAGGGAAAAGAAAATTAAATTTTTTGAGGGAAATGTAGGAGCATTTTCATAGTACATAGTGCCGAGAGCTCTAGGAAATGCATTTTGGTGAACCAGGCATAGTAAATTTCTGACACCATCATCGTAATAGTTCTGACATCAATAACGCAACATATTAGGAATACTTTTGTTGAATGTTACAGTATTTTAATAATATCAAAAATTTCCCTGCATGCTCTAAAACTTAGAATTTGTACAAACAATTAATGAGAAGACGTTATCGAAAGGCCTGACAAACACACAGAAAATGGACTAGGAAGAGGCAGAGTTGCAACAATGAAATAGGCATAACAACTCAAATTGTAGCTAGAAAAATCTGAAAATGCCAGGGCTTGGCCTGCGCTTTGATACCATGTAAAACATATATATGGAATCAAAAAAATATATGAAATATAAGCATTGGATCATTTATTATTCACAATGATATACATTTATATTACATTGGTGTGACTCTTGCATTCCATATTCCAAGGTCTATTGGAATCCCTTTGACTGTTCGCCTTGAACCCTTAGAGGATTAGGTGTCCAACATAATAATTCTCCCTTGCATGTGGTCTTATTTTACCTTTATTAACTTTTATTACATGAAATTTTAACCTAGGGTTGTTACATACCCCTCCCCCTTAGGGTAACACTATCCTTGGTGTTAAACCACACCTATTCCCAACAAAACGACTGAAAACAAAAAAAAACATACTTCCTATGGAGCTTCATAACCCAACTCATTGCAGTATTTACAATAACATCCTGCTCAAAATCAAAACCATCATGTAAAACATTACAACATGAGAACCATACATCTTATTGGAGCTTTATAGCATAGATCATTGCAATATTTAAAATAACAACCATACATAAATATGTACAAATACCAAGACTCATTTTCCTTCAACGACAAAGGATGAAGGATACACATCCCGCATCTAATCAACCATCTCCCATGTAGATTCATTTGGACCAAAGTGCTTCCACTACACTTTAACTTGCTCCAATGCTCTGTTCCAGAGCACGAGATGTTTTTGTTGTAATATGCATTCGGGTTTTAGATGGAATTCTCCTTCTTTTTCCAATTGCAATACAAACCAATAAATAAAATGATCAACATCCTTTACATTTATTGCAAGCAATGAAACATGAAAAAAATCATGGAATTTCACCATATCGGAGGCAATGCAAGTCAGTAGGCCACTGTTCCAAACCTCTCAAGGATCTCAAAAGGCCCGCAATACTATGGTGTCAACTTGGCAAATGATCCAATCCAGAAGGAGACCTTCTTGGGCTTGATGTGTAAATACAAATTCTCCCCAACCTAAAACTCCTTAAGTTCCTTATGCTGGTATGTATAAATCTTATGCCCATCCTCTGTCGCCTTGAGATTATACTTTATAAATTGCATTTCCTATTCCATGTCTGCCAACATGTCTGGTACAATAAGTACCATGATCACTAAATCACTCCAGCTAATGGGAGTGTTACAACTCTGCCCATACAATGCCTCATATAGACTCATCCTTAGTTGATCTAGATCTATGCAAGAATGCAACATAATACACATATAATCATAAATAAAAATATGCAATGGAAATATCACTTCATTTCATTAATATCAAAAAAATGAAATTTGTTTACAGACAAAATAGAAATAAACTAGCTAGGGCGCGGGTAGCTTATCTCTGAGAAGAGATGTGGTGGCTACATGATCCGGGTTATTTTTAACACTTACTTAAACAAAAATACTCATTACAAGATCTTTTACTAACATGATTTTCCAAACATGAATGCCACATTCTTTAAAGAAGGATTTACCATCACATCAAACATTATTCAAAGAAAGCCAGACAACTAAGGAACAGTCAATACAAAAGACCATGAACACTCATAACATTGATATGATAACGGAGTTCACCCTTGGGGGGAAAGGGATACATCTCTGGATTTGTTTGGAACTACAAATTGCTTTATTAATTTTGAGATATTATCCTCCTTACAATGGGCTGAAACATCTCACAAATATGTGGATCATGCTCCTTCCAGAGCTTCCTTGTCAAAAATGGGCCAAAGGCACTCACATAAAGGATATTTCCTCATCACCCAAAGGGCTACATCTTCTCTCAGAATAAGGCTACAAGATCTTACAAATCACACCAAAAAACTCTCTAAAAGACCCCCCCCCCCCCCCCCTTCAAAATATCACCTCATGAGTTTATATAATTTTTCCCCATAACTCCTCAATCCACAATAGTAGGATCTCAAGGCGTTTTAAGGAAATACAAGCTCCATGATTCTGGGGTCTGAAACTTACTTAGCGAAAAAATGGTAAAATACAACTTCAAGGATCTCAACCATGCCAAGAGACCTTAACCTCTCATTGAAAAATAGAAAATTAGTTGTGAGTTCAATTCTTACATAAAACTAATTTCTCAAATGGAAAATAAGTGAATATTTTATGAGTCATTTTCTACCCACTTACACATTATCCACTTTATAATTTTAAATGATATAAGACATAAAATTATTAATACCCTTTACTCTCTTATTCCATGCTTTGTCACCTATGAAAAAATTTCTTCATTTCTATGTGTATGATATCCTCATGGATCAATCCTCCCAATAAAAAAACTTTTGGTCTGCCAAAATTAGCAATTTGAACATGTAGGACTCTGTATTCTTCTTTCAATTTGCAGCACTTTGACTTAAGTTGCGATATCAAGCTGCAATTTCCATTTGAGGTTGAAGATTCATCAACATGCTCGAAGCCTTTGGCTTTTGAGCATAAAATTACGTAAGAACTTCAAAACGAGAAGAAAAGGTAATGAGTACCATGCTTTATGCCATCGTATTGATACATCATTGTCACGCAACATGAATAGGTGTTGTCGGAGCTCTCCAAGAGGCATTCAACTTGTTTTAGACATCCATTCGGTCATGCGGTCCCGGCATAGCACGTGTCGCTTTCGTGTCCATGCCATGACAGTTAGGGCCCCTGACGACATCAGTCAGAACATTACATACATGGAGGCCAACACTTCATTTCATTGGCCCAAGCCCATGGAATAGTTCCTCTAGCGCTTTGTCCAGTTGGGAAAATTGGGTCGCCTCCCTGCACTTGCCCGCCAGAGCCGACACATCGTATGGGTGGTAGTGCACGATCTTGTCCTCCATGGGATCGAATGGCTGCAGGACTTTGCGTATGCGAGCACACAACTCCTCCCACCCCTACACCATCACCCACTTGCTGGCTGTGGCTGACCCTAACATTATTTGCAGAGGCCGATCTCGGCTGGTCAGGTGTGGGGGCACCTGCATGTGAACTAGCCCCAGCTGCTGGTAGTCAGTCGGTTCGCACATCCCGGGTGCTATTGCGTCACTTGTATAACAACGTGAACCTCTCACCATGGCCATGGTTGCACGTGTTAGCTTTTGAATGAGGGTTGATTCTGGATACAGGTTGTGTGCAACAATACGTGTAAGTAAATCCTTTGAAGTGAGAATTTCTTGAGGCTTACTCCCAGTTGTGACGATGATGGAATTGGCTCGAAGTTCACGCATCTTATTTGCTGCCATATACACATATTCAGATGATGAAACTGTTGCTACCTTGTACTTTCCGCGATGACTATTGATAAAGTGGACCTGAATACTTGTTCCTGTAGTGTTTCAATAAAAGAACTCGAAGTGTTTCCAGATTTTCTTTCGATGGCTTTGTTTCTTTCCTGGCATGATTTAAAACTCCTATTCGTTGAACAAAAACAGAATCAAGCTTTGTTAAGCTCTCAAATCCTCAGTTGAAACGATGAATACGCCCCTTAGAATTACGCAACTTAAAATTCGGCTGAAACGATCCCCCATAATCCGCAGATGATCTCAATGACCTTGGCGGAGATTCGAAATAACATCTACGTGCTGATCACCGGAGAAATCCTACCAAATATGGCCATAATCTCTGCCACTTGTGTGACAACACATTCCACTTCTCTGCCCTTGGCCGGGTTACCCGTTTGGATCACCTTGTTGCCCATCTCGAACTCAGATGTCACCATATTCACATTCCCCATCACGTACAGGTTGTTGATAGAATTCAAAGCCTTCGGTCCCCAACTTGCAACAATGTATTGTTGAATAATATACTGAGCCAATGAAGCTTCAGAAGCAACTGCAGATCAGTTCTTCTGCAACAAAAAATTGGCATGGAAGCCTTTCCCAGCCTTTCCCAGCTGGGATGAGTCAAGCGGTGAAAGTCTGCTAAGAATTCAAGTTATACTTGCTGTGAAAAATTTCGTGGTGGCTCTTGTTCGTCAGTCACCTATGGCCTATACCATGTTGCTACCTATTCTACAGTTCAGTACTGATATAAATAGTCCAGATGAACTCAATCTGCTAGAAGATGGAGTGCTGTTATGGGAGGCTACCCTCAATCATGCGCCTTCAATGGTTCCTCAACTGTTGGATCTTTTCCCAAATATTATAGCTATTATTGATAAGAGCTTTGAACATTTACCGATCAAAGGTGAGATCAGAAAGCCGTTATATTGTGCATTGCTCGGTTTTCTTCAAGATAAGGACTTCACTATGAAACTTGCGTCTTGCCGATATTTGTGTTCTCTCATGGAGGACGTTCAGTTCCTGAAGAGACCGCGGGCAGTATGATGAATCCAAACTATATACCTTTGAGTCAAACTCTTGCACATTCTGCATAGTCTCCAAGCACATATCCAAGTATGCTGGTACATACTCCAAGAAAATGAACAAACTATCAGCTCCACAGTGCACAGTCGCCATCACCGTTCTAGGGCCTAGTTTATTTTATTTTTTTTAAATTCTATATACACATAAAAACAAATTTAAAATAATTTTAGAAGGCCTGATAGACAAAATCAATTATAGGGATATCCCATCCATTTATCATCAAACCACTCGAATTGACTCTCCCTCGAATGCTTTATAGGTACCACATGTTCCATCACAGCTGTTTTGACCTCCTTATTTGTTTCATTTTGTGCCAAACTTATTTTTCTCTTTGCATATACTTGCATGGTTCCCTTTCTTTGGTTGGGATGGAGATACGGATGAAATTTCCAGCACTTATCAATCCAGTGACCACTCATTTGACCATGAGTG
The DNA here is from genome assembly GCA_034641835.2 of Pinus albicaulis. Classification (NCBI taxonomy): domain Eukaryota; kingdom Viridiplantae; phylum Streptophyta; class Pinopsida; order Pinales; family Pinaceae; genus Pinus; species Pinus albicaulis. The sequence continues at coordinate 999,651,830 of CM076583.1, forward strand.
CAGGAATTCTTTTTGCTACTCTCTTTCTTATGACATAGAGAATTACCCCTTGTATTTGTTGATAGGATATATCTGTCTAGAGATAATATTTTCCAACATCTTGCACTACAATGATTATTTAACACACAAAATGTACAAGGTTTCTTATACTATAAATTCTCCTTTGTGTTTTTAGTTTGCTTGTAATTGAAAGGAACCCTGGCATACCTGTGTGGCTCATACGTCGTAGATATTTTCTTGGATGGCTTTCTCAATGGCTTTGAAGCTTCTACTAATTTTGATCCCATCGATGATGCTTGATCATTGGCTTTGGCCAGCTCTCCTTTGTTGGTGGAACAACTTCCCATTTGTTCCTCCACATCCTGCTCCAACATAAGCCTCAGCTTTCGCTTTTCTTCTTCTGCATCTTGGAGAAGCCTTCGAAGCTTTGCATTCTCAGCTTGAATGCAATAGTTGATCTCCTCCAACCCTTCAATTCTTTCTTTCTTTAAGGCTCTACCCATGATGATATTTGCAATCCTAAAAATAGTCAGACCGCTCCGATACCACTTTATCCAAGTTATTTTGATAACACTTACTTAAACAAAAATACTCATTACAAGACCTTTTACTGACATGATTTTGCAAACATGAATGCCACATTCTTTAAATAAGGATTTACCATCACATCAAGCATTATTCAAAGAAATCCAAACAACTAAGAAACAATCAATACAAAAGACCATGAACACTCATAACACCGATATGATAACGGAGTTCACCCTTGGGAGGAATGGGCTACATCTCCAGATTTGTATAGAATTAAAAATCGTTCTGAGATATTCTTCTCCTTACAATGGGCTGAAACATTTCAAAAATATGTGGATCATGCTCCTTCGAGAGCTGCCTTCTCACAAATGGGCCAAAGGAACTCACATAAGATATATTTCCTCATCACCCGAAGGGCTACATTTTCTCTCAGAATAAGGCTACAAGCTCTTACAAATCACACCAAAAAACTCTCCAAAAGACCCTCCCAACCCCCCTCCCTTCAAACGCTCACCTCATGAGTTTATATAGTTCTCCCCCATAACTCCTCAATCCACAATAGTACGATCTCAAGGCATTTTAAGGAAAGACAAGCTCCATGATTCTAGGGTCTACAACTTACTCAGGGAAAAAATGGTAAAATACAACATCAAGGATCTCAACCATCCCAAGTGTCTTTAACCTCTCATTGAGAAATATAAAATTAGTTGAGTTCAATTCTCACATAAAACTAATTTCTCAAATGGAAAATAAGTGAATATTTTATGGGTAATTTTCTACTCACTTACACATTATCCACTTAATAATTTTAAATGAAATAAGGCATAAAATTATTAATACCCTTTACTCTCTTAATCCGTGCTTTGTCACCTATGAGAAAATTTCTTCATAGTGTACAACGTAAACTTCTGCGTGTATGGAGATCCTCCTAGATCAATACAAGTATCTGAACTGTGTTACAATGAGGCTCGAGTGCCTATTTATTATTAAGAAATAATGGAAAACCCTAAAAATCCAAAAACCTAACGCTAGGAGATGAAGCGTCAAAACTATGGGACTTGTTTGGGTAAATTGGTACATCAACTTCTCAAGGACGTAACTTTGGCATAAAATCTTCGTTTGACACGCTCAATACCTTGTTAGAAAGGTCTATCTGAGGACTAAAACTTTTGAGTGAGAAACATCAGTTCATGGACCCATGTTGCTCCTCGTTTTCCCAAAAAAAAATTGTTTTCCCAAAATACGTTGCTTTCCCAAAATACGTCGTTTTCACAAAATACGTCATCTTCCCAAAAAACGTCGTTTTCCCAAAATAGTAAAATATGCTATAATTAAGGAAATTGAAAAACTGAAAGAAACAGTGGTGGGGCCCCAAGTGGAATAGGCGGGTGGCCACCAATACCCACTTGGATTATTCCTCCCCCCTTAAGAAGCAATGGTCCCCATTGCATTGATTTCCTCCATGAGATGAGGAAACTTTTGCTGAACTTAGTCCTTGGTGAACCACTTAATCTTGTGCAGGATTTTACCAGCTTTTACAACCCGATACAATTGGATCTTCTGTTGGCGAGTGTTCTTGGTTTTCATGTCCATGATATAATCTATGATGGCATGTTCCATGCAGTATGGGTTTAACTGTGTTGGTGTGATTTGTTCTGCAATGTTGGAGGTGTCCAATAGACGTGGGAAGTAGGGACAAAGGAGGCCCACATTGGATACTGGGTGTTGAGAGTTTTAATTGGTGAATTAAAGCTTTTATTATTTAATTTGTCAATCTGGTCTCTTAAACATGAGCTGAACTGTACTTCTTGATTCAGTTTCTGAGTCAAAGGTTGAATGATTCCTTATGACAATTAATTAAGAATTAATACACACAAATACTCATAAACACACAAATTGCCGAAAAGAGATCAGTTCATCATTCCAAGAAGGATCAATAATTGAATTTGACTTGACCACTTAACCCTTTACTTAATTCATCCCGTGATTGAACTGAAATCAAAACCTAATTATTCTAATGCAAATACCTAGTATTCAACAAACTTCAATTTAACAGTTCAATATTTCTTGCAAAAATTCCAAAACCCTAATTCTAAATTTCATAAGCCACACCTAGAAGAAGCTGATTAATCTAAATGCACCTACAAATTGATCTTATGCTCACATAATGAATTTGACAGTTAATAATGGTTTCCTTACTTAAACCCTAGGATAAGGCACTTTATACCAATTCCACTACTTTAACATCAAATAAGAGATTGCAACATCAAAATTGTTTGAGATGTTTGTTTCACACACTTGTCAACCAAAGTGGATAACTCAGACTTTTATGCTTGATCTATGATTTACTCTATGGAAATTCCATTCATAAAATCCTAATTTTACTTTTTAAAATAAAATGAGGTAAACCTGAACTGTTTAAGCATGCAACTGTACTCAATAAATCAAATTATAATTCTAGTTGACATCAATCAAATCATTAAACCGAACTCTGGAAAATTTACTCAAAAAAACCTTCAGCAATCAACACTCTACTTTCCCAAATAACAAGATAAGGAATGCTAATATAAGCAAGTGCACAAACTACACTTAGATATCGTAATGAAGCTAATTCAATCGAGGAACTAAGATTTTGATTAACACGCTAATGCAAATCTCAATTGGAAATCATTCACCTATTTCAATCTAATTGCAATGTAGCTAATTTAGACAATTCTCCAGAGTCTCAAACGAACGATCAATTCTAAACTAAGTTGTAAAGGCTAAAATCACTTCATCATACTTCACTCTTATATGCTGGAAAAATCCCAAATTGCATAGAAGACTAAAAATCCTAATTTGTTTTACAAATTCAGAAAAGACCTTAAAAACCTACCTTGTTCACACACAGAGAGTTAAACAATCTTGCATTCAAAATGAAACCATAAGCTAGTATTCCTATTGACTCAATGCTTTTACTGACAACAGAAATGAACACTGTCACTAAGAAATAATGGAAATATTCTGACATAATTAACATAGTGAAAACATGCTTTAGAAATCCTTTTTCTAGATTACTGTTGACAACTAATGAAATTCGATTGCTAGGTTTAAGTGACAGAAGGCAGATCCTATCGAACTTATCGTGAATTATGCATAGAAAATGATGGTAGATTATGTTTTCACAACGAGTATGGAGACCGTTTGATGCTTTGACTGCTCCTTCAGTCCACACTTTGTTTCATAAAACAATTTGAATTCAAATCTAATTTATGAAATCAATTCTGGTATCGAGTTCGAATGGAAGTCACAGATCTTTGTTCTCACTTGAAATTATGCCTATGATTCTAGTTTTCATTCTGGCTTCTGGTGACAATTCAGGAAATGAAATTAACAAGACCAATACGCACTTCTCAGCATCGATTTCTCATGGCTAAATCACATTCCGTGAAGGGGATTCATGTTCTATTATTGAATTTCTTCCATCATATTCTAATTAACCAATAAGAATTTAAATCTGATGCATTCAACTGCATTCCATCTATTCACGCTTGATAAATCACAGAGACTTGTCCTAATTCGATTCATTTTCCAAGAGAGATACAAGAAGATTCATTCAGGTTCAAGACTAATTCAAGTAACAAAATCTACAAATGGAATTCATGTCTAAAAAACAACATTGGCAAAGTTTTAATTCAATTTATTAGGAGAAAAACTTGTAAACGAATTAAACACACACCTACAATAAGTATTCTTGAAACCTCCAATATGCAACTCTACAATGTAAACACTCAATTTGTTCAGCTAAAACTATCATATGAAATCATTTCTTTCATAAAAATGTAATCTGATCATCAACACAAATGATAAAGAAAAATTGATCTTCAAAGAAAAACTGGAAAAAAAGGAAATTAATCAAACACACTTACAGAATACCTCTAGCTATAGTTACAGGAGTTGATCCAGTTGTGGTGGGCCCTTTCCACACCTGAAGAATATTATTATTTACAGAGACTAGCTACGCTTCAACAGATCTAGCTCACGAACTCATACAAAATCCACAACACTCCAAAATCAAAATTAATAACACAACATGTTAAATCACAACTTCGACTTTCATTAACAGGGGATTAAATCTCAGTCTTCAAGTCTCGATTACAAAATCAGATTGCAATACCCACGCTGTATGTCTCGATTTTTAATATGTCTCTGTTGCAAGCTTTATAATCACAGCCTTAGAATTACAAATAGAAAGTGATCTATGCGGATCAGATCAAAAGATCACTAGGCTACTTAACTCATATAAATCTGATTACATTGTCCATTCCAAGCTTTGTTGCTCAACAACGCTCCATTCATGGCCATAGAGATAAGATGAAATTGATTCTAAAAGATGTGATGTGCTGATTTGTATTGGTTTCACCTTCCTTTTACCATGAATGAAAAATAGTGTTGTTTTGGGTGTTTTTGAGAAATCTGGAAATTCCAAATTTTACATAAATTAGCCTCAAGACCCCCCAAATATCTCCAAAACCGTAAGGGATTTGGAAAAAATATTATAATGTTACTAAATTGGCTATACTGGATCAAAAACCGTGTGACCGAATTTCTTCCTTCTCCTTCATTTGCACGGAAATCGAGGCAGAAGTTGGCAGTTTAGAATTTTTTACAGATTTGGACAAATTGGGTAATTTCCTTTTAGAGGCCCATATGAGTGAGATGGGTGGAATCCAAATTATGGAGATGTATCATAATATTATTTGAGGTATCATAATATTATTTTTGATAATAACCTCTCTCGGTTTCTCCAGAAGCACGCCAAAAGTGCCAATCCCTAAATTAGGCATTCTCATACTTAGTTGGCTTGTGAGGGATTTCAGCGATGGAAACCTGTAATAATGTACTTCAAAAAAAAATTCATCAGAAAAACATGACATAATCATTTTTAATCATAGGGCAGTGAATAAAGCTGATGATAATCAACCATAGAGAGTATTTGGCTGCAAGTGATAGAATTAGGATATAGAATGAGCTAAAAACCTAGGGTTTTAGGGTATAAACAATGATGTTTCATGATGAAAGCATGGGCATATACGAAGCCAAACATCCCACCATGCCTGAGGTTTTGCATGTCCTCATGCAAAAAAAAAACTTTGCTCATATTTAGGTTTTGATGGCATCATGGATTTTTAGGTAGGGTTAGGTCTTGTGGAGCAACATTGCATGAAGATTTGATTGTAATAGATTTGATTTTAAGAGCGGTAAAAATAGAGGAAAAAAAATAGCTATGGTAGGAGGATAGTGATAGATAGGATGATAAGTTAAAATGGAAATGGTAGATGAGATGAGGTGGTGATGGAGATGGGAAGACATGTGCTTGCATGCTCTATTTTCACGAGGCCAATGCTCCTGGATGGCTTCTTCATGAAAGGCAACAATGAATTCATCCTCTATTGGATTCAACTGACAATATGTGTGAATGTAGGAGGGGAAGGAATTATAGTTACTGCTTTTGTTTACATGAACCATTATGATTATGACCTAGAGTAACATGCAAATGGAGGGTATATGGGGAACCATATATATATAATATGTGGTGGCTAATCATCAAAGCTTTCTTAAATCTCTTAATCAATTAAAGAATCTTAAGCCACCTCTACCTCAAGTTTTACCATTTTTGTTGATGTCCTTGGTGCTGCAAGATGAATTAAATGATGGAATCACTTGAGATGATGTGATTGTTGATATGATCTGCTGAAGAAGGATAAAGGTCTCAATATCCACATTATCCTGAAAATATTGATGCATGTGTGATTTCATACGGCTTCCTGAAAAGAAACACAAGCACCATCATCAATATTTCTTTTCATGCAAATCTTATCGAAATAAAGGAAATAGGTTAAATAATGAACGATTACCTGAGCATTCTACAAGCCCAAAAATTATGAAAAATGATAGTGAGAACCATGAGTAAGCATAGGGTGAAAATATGAATCAAACCTGACAATTCTCATCATTTTTTTCATAGTGTACAAAGTAAGCTTCAGCGTGTATTGAGATCCTGCTGGATCACTACAGGTCTCTGAACTGTGTTACAATGAGGCCTGAGCACCTATTTATTATTTAGAAACAATGGAAAACCCTAAACATCCAAAAACCTAACCCTAAGAGATGAATCACCAAAACTATGGGCCTCGTTTGGGTAAACTGGTATGTTAACTTGCTGGGGATGTAACTTTGGCATATGATTTTCGTTTAACGTGCTCGATACCTCGTTAGAAATATCTATCTGAGGACTACAATTTTCAAGTGAGAAACATCAGTTCATGGACCCATGTTGCTCCTCGTTTTCCAAAAAAAATGTTGTTTTCCCAAAATACGTTGTTTTCCCAAAAAATGTTGTTTTCCCAAAATACGTCGTTTTCCCAAAATACATCATTTTCCCAAAATAGTAAAATGTGCTATAATTCAAGAAACTAAAAAATTGAAAGAAACAGTGGTGGGGCCCCAAGTGGAACAGACGAGTGGCCACCAATACACACCTGGATTATTGCTCCCCCCTTAGGAAGAAATGGTCCCCATTGCGTTGATTTCCTCCATGAGATGAGGAATCTTCTGCTGAACTTGGTCCCTGGTGAACCACTTGCCTTGGTGCAGGATTTTTCCAGCTTTGACAAACTGATACAGTTGGATCTTCTGCTGGCGAGTGTTATTGATTTGCATGTCCATGATATAATCTATGGTGGTCTATTCCATGAACTATGGGTTTAACTCTGTTGGTGTGAGTTGTTCTCCAATGTTGGAGGTGTCGAATAGAGGTGGGAAGTAGGGCCGAAGGCGACCCACATTGAGTACTGGGTGTTGAGAGTTTTAATTGGTGAATTAAAGCTCTTAATATTTAATTTGTCAATATGGTCTAGTAAACATGAGCTGCACTGCACTTCTTGATTCAGTTTCTGAGTTAGATTTTCAATGATTCCTGATGATATTTAATTAAGAATTAAGACACATAAATACTAATCAACACACAAATTGCAAAAAATATATCAGTTCATCATTCCAAGCAGGATAAATAATTGGATTTGACTTGAGAACATAACCCTTTACTTAATTCATATCGTGATTGAACTTAAATCAAAACCTAAATACTCTAATGCAAATACCTCGTCTTGAACAAAATTCAATTTAACAATTCAATATTTCTTGCAAAAAATCCAAAACCCCGATTCTAACTTTCATAAGCCACACTTGGAAGAAGCTGATTTATCTAAATGCACCTAAAAATTGATATTATGCTCACATAATGATTTTGACAGTTACTAACGGTTTCCTTACTTAAACCCTATGATAAGACACTTTATACCAATTCCACTACTTTAACATCAAACAAGAGATTTCAACATCAATAATGTTTGAAATGTTTGTTTCACACACTTATCAACCAAAGTGGACAACTCAGTATTTCACGCTTGATCTATGATCTATTGTATGGAGATTTCATTCATTAAACCCTAATTTTAATTTTTAAAATCAACTGAGGTAAAACTGAACTATTTAAGCACGCAACTATACTCAAGAAATAAGATTATAATTGTAGTTGAAATCATTCAAATCATTAAACCGAACTCTGGAAAATCTACTCAAAAAAACCTTTAGCAATCAACACTCTACTTTACCAAATAACAAGATAAGGTATGCTAATATAAGAAAGCGCACACACTACACTCAGATATCGTAATGAAACTAATTCAACCTAGGAACTAAGATTTTTATTAATAGGATAATGCAAATCACAATTGGCAATCATTCACCTATTTCAATTGAATTGCAATGTAGCTAATTTAGACAATGCTCCAGAGTCTCAAACCAAACATCACTTCTAAACTAAGTTGTAAAGGCTAAAATCACTTCATGATACTTCACTCTTATGTCCTGGAAGATTTCCAAAATTGTATAGAAGACTAAAAACGCTAATCAGTTTTAAAAATTCAGAAAAGACCTTAAAAACATACCTTGTTCACACACACACAGTTCAACAATATTGCATTCATAACGAAACACTAAGCTAGTATTCCTATTGACTCAGTGCCTTTACTGACAACAGAAATGAACACTAGCACTAAGAAATAATCGAAAGATTTTGACTTAACTAACACACTCAAAAAATTCTCTAGAAATCCTTTTGCAAGCTTACTGTTGGTAACTAATGAAATTCGATTGCTAGATTTAAGTGACAGAAGGTAGATGCTATTGACCTTATCTTGAATTGCGCACCAAAAAATATGGAAGATTACCTTTTCACAACGATTATGGAGACTGTTTGATGCTTTGACCACTCCTTCAGTCCACACTCTATTTCATAAAACAATTTGAATTGAAATCTAATTTAGCAAATAAATTCTGGTATCGAGTTCGAATGGAAGTCATAGATATTTGTTCTCACTTGCAATTACACCTATGATTCTAATTTGCATTATGGCTTCTAGTGAAAATTTAGGAAATGACATTAACAAGACCAATACGTACTTCTCAACATCGATTTATCATGGCTAAATCACGTTGCGTGAAGGGGATTCATGTTTGATTTGGATGCTAAGGAGATGGAGTTATGATTCTATCATTGAATTGCTTCCACCCTATTCTAATTAACCAATAAGAATTTAAATCTGATGTGTTAAACTGCAATTTTTCTGTTCATGCTTGATCAATCACATAGACTTGTCCTTATTTTATTTATTTTCCAAGGGAGATACAAGAAGATTCTTTTAGGTTCAAGACTAATTCAAGTAAAGAAATCTGCAAATGGAATTCCTGTCTAAAAAACTACGTTGGAAAATTTTGAATTCAATTTATTAGGAGCATAACTTGTAAATGAATTAAACACACGCCTACAACAACTATTCTTGAAACCTTCACTATTCAACTATCCAATGTAAACACTCAATCTGTTCAACTAAAACTGTCATATGAAATCATTCCTTTCATAAAAATACAATTTCATGATCAACGCAAATGAGAAAGAAAAATCAATCTTCTAAGAACAATTGAAAAATAAAATAAGAATTTAATAAAACACACTTATAGATTACCTCCAGCTAGAGTTACAGGAGCTGATCTGGTTGTGGTGGGCCCTTGCCAGACCCGAAGAATATTAGGATTTACAGAGACTAGCTACGCTTCAACAGATCTACCTCAATAACTCATACAAAATCCACAACACTCCAAAATACAAATTAATAACACAACATGTTAAATCACAGCTTCGGCTTTCGTTAATAGAGGTTTAAATCTCAGTCTTCAAGTCTCGATTTCAAAATCGAATTGCAATACCCACACTAGATGTCTCGATTTTTAATATGTCTCTGTTGCAGGCTTTATAATCACACCTTAGAATTACAAATAGAAAGTGATCTCTGCAAATCAGATCAAAAGATCAGTATGCTACTTAACTGATCTAAATCTCATTACATTGTCCATTGCAAGCTTTGTTGCTCAAGATCGCTCCATTCATATCCATGGAGATAAGATGAAATTGATTCTAAAATTTGTGATGTGCTTATTTGTATTAGTTTCAACTACCTTTGGCCAAAAATCCAAAACAAGGCTGTTTTGGGAGTTTTTGAGAAATCTAGAAATTCTGAATTTTACATTAATTAGCCTCAAGCCCACCTGAATATCTCCAAAACCATAACGGATTTGGGAAAAATGTGATAATTTTAGTAAATTGGTTATACTGGAATCGAAACACATGTGCTCAAATATCTTCCTTCATCTTCATCTGCACAGAAATCGAGGCGAAAGTTGACAGTTTAGATTTTTTTAAGATTTGGACAAATTGGGTAATTTCCTTCTAGAGACCCATATGAGTGAGCTAGGTGTAATCCAACTTATGGAAAGGTATCATAATATTATTTTTAACAATAATATCTCTCGGTTTCTTTGAAAGCGCACTAAAAGTGCTAAATCCCTAAATTAGGCATTCTCATACTTTGCTCGTTTGTGAGGGATTTCAGCAATGGAACCCTGTAATAAATGTACTTCAACAAAAAATTCATCAGTAAAACACGACATAATCATTTTTAATCATATGGAAGTGAATAAAACTAATGATAATCAACCATAAAGAATATATGGTAGCAAGTGATAGAATTAGGATATAGAGCGGGCTAAAAAACTAGGGTTTTAGGGTATAAACAATGATCCCCATGCCTGAGGTTTTGCATGTCCTCATGCAAAAAAGGAATTTTCTCATAGCTAGGTTTTTATGGCATCATGGCTTTTTAGATAGGTTTAGGTCTTGTGGAGCAACACTGCATGAAGATTTGATTGTCATAGACTTGATTTTAATAGCGATACAAATCGAGGAAAAAAAGTAGATATGGTAGGAGGAAAATTATGGATAGGATGATAGGTGAAAATGGAAATTGTAGATGAGATAAGGTGGTGATGGATATGGGAAGACATGTGCTTGCATGCTCTATTTTTGCGAGGCCAATGTTTATGGATAGTTTCTTCATGAAAGGCAACAATGAATTCATCCTCTATTGGATTCAACTGAGAATATGTGTGAATGTAGGAGGGGAAGGAATTATAGCTATTTCTTTTTTTTACTTGAACCATTATGATTATGACCAAGAGTAGCATGAAAATGGAGGGTATATGGAAACCTAGATATATAGAATATCTGGTGGTTAATCATCAAAGCTTTCTTAAATCTCTTAATCAATTAAAGAATCTTAAGCCACCTCTACCTCAAGTTTTACCCTTTTTATTGATGTCCTTGGTGCTGCAAGATGAATTAAATGATGGAATGGCTCGATTTGATGCGATTGCTGATATTATCTATTGAAGAAGGAAAAAGGTCTCAATATCCACATTATCTTGAAATTTTGATGCATGTGTGATATCATACGGCTTCCTGGAAAAAAAAACACAAGCACCATCGTCAATATTTATTTTCATGAAAATATTATTGAAATCAAGGAAATAGGTTAAATAATGAAGACTTACCCTATCATGTTCCAAGCCCAACAATTGTGAAAAATGATAGTGAGAATCATTAGTAAGAATAGGGTGAAAATATGAATCAAACTTGACAATTCTCATCATTTTTTTCCTAACATCTCTCTCACCCCCCCCCCACCCCCATGCCTATCATCTTGCATGTCATCATGCAAGAAAAAGCTCTGATAGAGACCAAAGACTGAAGGGCTAGGGTTTATATATTAAATTCATGCTTCATTGACTTAAACCATAGGGCTAATTGTGAGAGCATGTAAGTAAGTTTCATCGGATGTCATATTCCTTTGCATCAATAAGATAAGAAAAGTAGTCATGACCAGGGATCCAACGACGTTAAGACTTAGTTTTATTATTCCAAAAGAGTAACTAATTCTAGGGCTACTAAAGGAATGCTTAACAATGCTATTACTGCAGAGACAATGTCATCCTAAAATGATTAACCATAAGAATTTTCACAAAGAAGAGTAATCCAAAGCAGCATGTCTTTACTTTCAATAGCCTCATTATTACAAGTAAAAGTGAATTTATTTAAAAACCAAGGCCTTAAAATGGATTGAAATTAGGGAAAAATAAATATTACAAAATGATACCTTCCAAGGATTATTGTCTTAACATTACCCAAGCATATAGTCAAAGCTTCTCTTATTCAAGAAAAATGAATCACCTGCACTAAGGGTATCACATCCATAAAAAACAAATTATTTCTGAAAGACAGAACTCCAAAGAACACTGCTAAAGGATATTAAAGCCATTCTCAGAGAGATATGTTAGCGATTTCAGGGGAAAAAAAAACAACCAAGTAAATCACAGTGTAGAATTAACTTTGATACCAGAGGCATGGCCCTGCTGCCAGCAGGCGTCTATAGCCTCGACATGGATTCCTTTTAACCTAACTAAATGTCTGTGTCCCACATACTAGATATGGATTCAGAGTTAGCTTATTTGACTTTTAGATGAAGGCCACTATCCTAGCTTGGTAACCGGCTGATGGCAGTGCCACTCACAAGAAGTAACATGGATGAATAGGCCGACTCATGATGAGACCTCTTGTCTTCTAGCTTTTTGGGTTGAAAGCCATTAATCTGGTTTGGTGACCAGGAGCAGTAATGTCATGCATGTTAGGTCTCATGATCATGGTAGGTCAGCTCATTACAATACCTCCTAGCCTCCCCTAAATATTTTTGTAGACTCTAATTATGATTAACCTTAGAGTTACTTAATAAATGGGGAGACAAATCTATTCCTTAAGAGTGCAGGATGGCGTGAAATTTTTTTAATTACTAATCTTTATTGGTTGATCCTTCTACCCTAAAGACTTAAGAAAAGAAAATAACTCAGATAATGACCGAAATATTCCTCTGGTAGTTCATGCTAGGGTTCTTATGAGAGCTCATGATGGTTTTATAGGAGTGGTCCACCATAGGAGGTTTTTCATCAATACCTTCAAAATGAAACTTGAAAATATTTCTTGGATGATAGTATGTTAATCTTATGAATGGGAATTATAAAAATAACTATTCCCCTAACTGACCCTATGAATAATCTCGGCCAATAATCAGAGCCACTTTATAAAATATGAGGCATTAAGAGTGAGTTGCTTCTGACAAGTCTTACCACAAGAGTGCATAATGACAAAAAATTTAATGGTTATGCCTTAGGAATTGAAATTTCAAGAATGATAATGTAACAACAATTTTATTCATTTCTACCCTACCCTAATCTTTAGAGAGGAAAGTCTCCTTCAAGTGTAGGAGTACTTCTAATGCAGCCATGTTCCTAAAAACATGTTAAACATACTCACACTCAGTTTTAAAGAATAAACTTCAAGACATACCAGAGTATGATAAACTAGTTGCTTCAATTGATATGGTACCAAGAGTATTTGAAGATGAGAGTGGTATTTTTATTGGATTGTGACCTGGAACCAACGCTTGATGTAATCCTGGTGGTATTGGATCATTTATTCATTTGGACCACTCTGAATGTCCTCCTTGGTCATGCCAAAAGAACTTGGATAATCGGTCTTTGGAATGCACACAAGGCTTGTTGTTGGGCATGGTGAAATCTCAGGTTCAGCTGGATGCTCCCCATCAGATTTGGTATACGATTTATCGATCTCCTTGGTAGATAGGCAAGAGGAATCAAGGGAGAATTCCAAATCCTTTTCAAGCTATGGAGAGACATATAATTTCTTGAATGTGGTGAAGATGAACTCTTCTTGAGAGGCAAATATCCCAGTTACTGCTAGGACTTGAGAAAGTATTTCGAGGGACAATCTTCAAGCTCTCGGTCATTCTTGAATTTCTCTTGTTGGTTGATGTTCCTTGTTCTCAACATGGATTAGTACAAAAAGAGGGTTCTTACAGCACCCCGAAAATGTTTTTTCATTCAAATCTTGAATTTTTGATCTAAATGAATTAAAAATTGCTAATTGCAAGAAAAATAGCACTCGAAATAAATCTATCTTTACTTTTACGCACAAATAAAAAGGAAATAAAAAATCAAGAACAAGAAGTAATCGGTCAGACTTTGGAGCAACCCCACAAAAGTGGATGTGTGGCTCTTCACTCACGTCTTACCATACACTCTCTGCCCTCTGACAGCCCTGCAAGATCTTGAAACTCTGATAATAGTTACCTGAATAAAAAATTGCAACTCCCCGGCAATGACCCCAAAATGTTGAGAGATTTAATTGGTGAATTAAAGTTCTTAATATTTAATTTTTCAATCTGGGCTCGTAAACATGAGTTGCACTACATTTCCTGATTCATTTTCTAAGTCGAAGTTTGAATGATTCCTTATGATAATTAATTAAAAATTAAGACACAAAAATACTCATAAACACTCAAACTGTAGAAAAGAGATTAGTTCATCATTCCAAGAAGGATCAATAATTGAATTTGAATTGTGCACTTAACCCTTTACTTAATTCATCTCGTGATTAAACTGAAATCAAAACCTAATTACTCTAAAGCAAATACCTAGTCTTCAACAAACTTCAATTTAATAATTCAATATTTCTTGCAAAAATTCCAAAACCCTAATTATAACTTTCATAAGCCACACTTGGAAGAAGCCGATTAATCTAAATGCACCTACAAATTGATCTTATGCTCACATAATGAATTTGACAGTTACTAATGGTTCCCTTACTTAAACCCTAGGATAAGACACTTTATACCAATTCCGCTGCTTTAACATCAAACAAGAGATTGCAACATCAAAACTGTTTGAAATGTTTGTTTCACACACTTATCAAACAAAGTGGACAACTCATTCTTTCATGCTTGATCTATGATCTACTCTATGGAAATTTCACTCACCAAACCCTAATTTTACTTTTTAAAATCAACTGAGGTAAACCTGAAGTATTTAAGCACGCAACTGTACTCAAGAAATCAGATTATAATTGCAGTTCACATCAGTCAAATCATTAAACCGGACTCTTGAAAATTTACTCAAAAAAACCTTTAGAAATCAACACTCTTCTTTCCCAAATAACAAGATAAGGTATGCTAATCTAAGAAAATGCACAAAATACACTCAGATATCGTAATGAAACTAATTCAACCTTGGAACTAAGATTTTGATTAACAGGCTAATGCAAATCTCAATTGGCAATCATTCTATTTCAATCGAATTGCATTGTATCTAATTTAGACAATGCTCCGGAGTCTAAAACCAACCATCCCTTCTGAACTAAGTTGTAAAGGCTAAAATCACTTCATCATACTTCACTATTATGTGCTGGAAAATTCCCAAATTGCATAGAAGACTAAAAACCCTAATCTGTTTTACAAATTCAAAAAATACCTTAACAACCTACCTTGTTCACACACACACACAGTTCAACGATATTGCATTCAGAATGAAACCCTATGATAGTATTGCTATTGACTCAATTCTTTTAATGACAACATAAATGAACACTGGCACTGAGAAATAACCTAAAGATTCTGACTTAATTAACACAGTGAAAACATGCTCTAGAAATCCTTTTGCAAGCTTACTATTGGAAACTAATGAAATTCGATTGCTAGGTTTTAGTGACAGAAGACAGATCCTATCGACCTTATCCTAAATTATGCATAGAAAATGATGGAAGATTATGCTTTCCATGACTAGTCACACGTGGGGGGGCGACAACCCCCCTTGTACGTTGCGCCAAGCACAATGGGGGGGTCAGAAGGTAGCAGTAGCCCCCCCTATTGGGGTCCGGGGCAGCGCCCTGGGAAAATTTTTTTGGACCTTGTTTTTCAACGGGTGGAGTCAGCCATGGTTTTTTGCATGCGTTTTCACATGGTTTTGGGGCATGATGGTTTTCGGCCCCTGGTATTTTGTAGATCCGGTCAAGGGAACTACGATTATGTTCTAATTTAGGGTTAATGGATTGGGATTTATGTATGCTTCGACATGTATATATATATATATATATATATATATATATATATATATGTTGTAACAATAAAAGTAATATAATGAAAAATCAAGCTGGTCATCCTGATTTGGGATCCAGGGGAAAATCTCTGTGTATATCTGTTTTATGTTTTATGCTCTCTCTATTGGTACCACTCTCCCACTTGTTGTTTTCTTTCCGCAGGGGTCCATAGGAGAGCTTAGTTATTAGCCTAGCTTTGCAACACCCATTGTTTCTCTACACAAAGAGAACTTCTGAGTGCTCCCAGACTTCGTCAATGCATCTGCAACATTCTTCAAGGTGTCCACCTTTACTAGCAACACCCTTTTATCCTCAACCATATCTCTTATGAAGTGATATTGAACATCAATGTGCTTTGTCTTTGAATGATAAGCAGGGTTCTTAGCCAAGAAAATTTCACTTTGGCTATCATAGTCTATCCTTATAGCTTGCTGCACCAACCCCATACTTGAACACAATCTCTACAACTAAACTGCTTCCTTGCTTGCATGAGTGGCTGCTATGTATTCTTCCTCTGTAGTTGAAAGAGCCACTACCTACTACCTTTTACTCATCCAACTGACTGCACCTCCAAATAGGCCAAACACATACCCACTTGTAGATCTTCTTTGGTCCAGATCTCCAGCCCAGTCTACATCAAAAAAACCATCAATGTCCAACACTCGTTCCAATCCTGGTCTTCCATGGTAGCACAAGCCATAATCACTAGTGCCACACAAATATCTGAAAACCCGCTTCACGGCTATCCAATGCTCCTTCCTTGGGTTTGACATAAACCTGCTCAACACTCCCACTGCATGTGCAATGTCTGCTCTAGTACAGACCATTGCATACATCGGGCTACCCACTGCAATTGCATAAGGAACACATGACATATCCTCCTCTTCTTCTTGTGTCTTGGGACATTGTTCAGCAGAAATATTCACACCTACAGGAATCTGAACATTCACTAGTTTACTATCCTGCATATTGAACCTCTGCAATATAGTGTCGACATAGTTCCTCTGGTTTAACCAGAGCTTCCTATTTGCCCGATCTCTGTTAATTTCCATGCCCAAAGTATAGTTTGTAGCACCAAGATCCTTCGTGTCGAATTTGGAGAACAGTTGGGTCTTCAAATCTTGGATAATTTCTTTGTCATTTCCAATCAACATATCATCCACATACAAGACCAAATAAATAATATGGTGACCAATTAGTTTAAAATAAACACAGTGATCCTCCTTGCTTCTGGTGAAGTCAAGTCCCTGTATATAGGTATCAAATTTTTGATACCACATTCTTGGTGACTGTTTTAACCCATACAGAGACTTCTTTAACCTGCATACCAATTATTTCTTCCCCTTCACCACAAAGCCTTCAGGTTGTTTCATGTAGATCTTCTCTTCTAGATCCCCGTGAAGAAATGTTGTCTTTACATCCATCTGTTCTACCTCAAAATCAAATGCAGCAATAACAGATAAAAGTAATCTAATAGAAGTAACTTTGGAAACAGGAGAAAAAATATCACCAAAATCAATTCCCGAAACCTGGGAATAACCTTGTGCTACCAATCTAGCTTTGTATTTCTCCACCTTGCCTTCTGCATTCATCTTCTTCTTAAATACCCATTTTCTCCCAATGGGATTCCTTCCAGCCGACAACTCCACCAGATCCCATGCCTCGTTTTTATGTAAGGATGCCATTTCATAAACCATGGCCTCCTTCCATAGTTTTCCATCCTCTGAATCTATGGCCTCCCTGACGGTTCTGGGATCATCATTAGTTACAGTTAAAGCAAAATTTGAACAGAAATAATATGGAATATACCTTTCTGGTTGTCTTCTTTCCCGGACTGATCTTCTCACAGCTGGAGTTTCTGGCTCTTCCTCTTCTGAGTCTTCTTCTGTTGTAGAATCTGATTCATCCTCCTTTAGCTAAAACTATATCTTCTCAGGTTCTTTTGGTAGGAACTCATGTTTAACAACATCTTTTACCTCTCTAAACACCACATCTCGATTGTAAACAACCTTCCTTGTTTCCGGGTTCCAAAACTTGTAACCCTTTAAACCATCCTTATACCTAATAAAGATGCACCTTTTAGATTTATTATCCAACTTGGTCCTTTTCTCCTTTGGAACATGTACATGTGCATCACATCCAAATACCCTTAGATGTGAAAGAGAGGGTTTTTTACCAGTCCATACCTCATGTGGAGTCTTATCCTCCAATACTGATGAAGGTGATTTGTTAACCAAGTAACATGCAGTCTCCACTGCCTCTGCCCAGAATTCTTGTTCTAACCTGGTACCACTGAGCATGCTTCTTGCCTTTTCCATCAGCATTCTGTTCATTCTTTCTGAAACTCCATTTTGCTGAGGTATGTATGGATTAGTATTCTTCTGTGTTGTACCACACTTCCTACAGAACTCTTCAAATTCCTTCTTGCAGAACTCCGCACCATTATATGTCCTTAGCACCTTTATATTCTTCTATTTCTGCTTTTCCACCAGAGCCTTAAATTCTTTAAATCTGTCAAATACTTTAGATTTCTTCCTCAAGAAATATATCCATGTATTCCTTGAGAAGTAAACTATGAATGAAACATAGTACACAGACTTACCCAATGATGGAACCGACATAGGTCCAAACACATCACTGTGCACAAGCTCTAATATCTTGTTTGTGCTTTTAGCACCAAAAGGAAAAATCACCTAATTCTGCTTCCCATATACACAATGTTCACAGAAATCGAAATCCAGAGAGCTATTAGAGATACCTTCTACCATACCGTTTCCATGCAATATCCGAAGGCCCTTCTCTCCAATATGTCCAAGCCTTTTATGCCATAGCATGGTCTTTTCTCGAGAGACCGCTAGGCTTTCTGCTCCACTTTTGGGAACCATAGAACTATTGCACCCATCAATAATAGTGCTGCCTTGAAGCTTGTATAGATTTACAATTCAAACTCCTCGCATTAATACCAGTGCTTCCCGAACCATCTTACAGGCATCTTTCGTGTACACTGTTTTTACACCTACATCATCCATCTTGCTTACAGAAATCATATTTCTGGCCAACGTAGGAATGTGCAGAACACTAGGAAGTGTTATAATCATTCCACCTTGTAGATTCAACTTGAATTTTCCACTTCTGATGATTCCAGCATTCCTATCATCACCTAAGAAGACATCACCACCATCATATTTCTCATACTCGCAAAACCACTCCCTATGGGGAGTGAAGTGAAAGGATGCACCCGAGTCAATCAACCATGACTCATGATCTACATGTGTATTTTAAGAAGAAGCCAAATACACATCCCCACCTTCATCCGAGGTGGTTTTTTCCTCTGCAGAAGAAGCATCAATAGATCCCTTTCCTTTCTGAGGAGCTTTAGATCTGCAGTCATTTTTGTAGTGCCCTTCCTTTTCACATTTCCATCACACCTTTACAAACTTTCCATGAGATTTAGATCTTGCTCTAGATTTAGATCTCCCACTCGAAAAATTATTCTTCTTTCTGTTTTGGGACCTTCCTCGTACAGATAAGGCATCTCCATTTTGACCCTCCATATTTCTCCGTCTCATTTCCTCCAATAGAAAGGCTGAGACAATGCCATTAAAAGTCAAGGTAGTTGTATTGATACCTATTGAAATAACCAAACTGTCCCACGAGTCTGGTAGATAACACAAAAAATTGATGCACTTATCTTCATATGAGATTTTAATATCAACAGATGAAAACTGACTTACCGCAGTATTGAAGGTGTTCATATGCTCTTTCACTGAGTCTCCATCCTTCATCCTTAGGTTATACAACTTTTTCCGCAGGAAAAATTTATTCACTAGAGACTTAGATTGGTACAAAGTCCCTAGCTTGTCCGACAAGGTCTTCGCCATAGCTTCCCCATATACATTCAAAAATAATGAATCTGAGACACACAACCGTATTGTGCTCTTTTCCTTCCAATCCATATTCTTCCAGTCTTCATCTAACATTGCCGTTATTTTAGTACCTGGATCTACCACGATCCAATGGTGTTTATCCACCAACAGATCCTCCATCTTGAGATTCCACAACTCAAAAATATGACCATTAAATTTCTCGATCTCTATCCTCCCGCCGTGTGCCATCATCTTTCACTGCAAGAATCAATCCCACATATCTCCCACTGAATAGGGTCTACCTCAGGCCTGAGAAAAAAACCCCTCAGCAGCAAAGGCATCCCCTTGAAGCCGAAACTTCTCTGATACCAAATGTAGGTTTTAACCTTGTACAGAAATTATCTACAAACGAATCTTAAAAATAGAAAATAAACAATAGCAAGAGCATAAAACATAAAAAAAATATACACAGATATTTTCCCCCGGATCCCAAATTGGGATGACCAGGTTGGTTTTTTTTTTTTAATATTCGTTTCCAGATAATTTCTGTACAGGGTTAAAACCTACATGGAGACCGTTTTATGCTTTGACTGCTCCTTCGGTCTACACTCTACTTCATAAAACAATTCGAATTTAAATATAATTTAACAAATTAGTTCTAGTATCGACTTCGAATGGAAGTCACAGGTCTTTGTTCTCACTTTCAATTACGCCTATATTCTAATTTGCATTCTGGCTTCTGGTGAAAATTCAGGAAATGAAATTAACAAGACCAATACACACTTCTTAGTGTCGATTAATCATGGCTAAATTGCATTGTGTGAAGGGATGCTAAGGACATGGATTTTATATTCTATCATTGAATTGCTTCCATCCTATTCTAATTAACCAATAGGACTTTAAATCTGATGCATTCAACCACACTTTGTCTGTTCACGCTTGATCAATCACAGAGAGTTGTCCTTATTCGATTAATTTTCCAAGGGAGATACAAGAAGATTCATTCAAGTTCAAGACTAATTCAAGTAACGAAATCTGCAAATGGAATTCATTTCTTAAAAACAAAGTTGGAAAAGTTTGAATTCAATTTATTAAGAGTAAAACTTGTAAACGAATTAAATGGACACCTACAACAAGTATTCTTGAAACCTTCACTATGAAACTCTGCAATGTAAACACTCAATCTGTTCAGCTAAAACTATCATATGAAATCATTACTTTCATAAAAATACTATCCGATCATCAACGCAAATGAGAAAGAAAAATTGATCTTATAAGAACAACTGAAAAATAAAATAGGAAATTAATCAAACACACTTATAGATTACCTCTAGCTATAGTTACAGGAGTTGATCTAGTTGTGGTGGGCCCTTTCCACACCTGAAGAAGATTAGGATTTACAGATACTAGCTACGCTTCAACAGATCTACCTCAGGAACTCATACAAAATCCACAACACTCCATAATCAAAATTAATAGCACAACATGGTAAATCACAACTTTGGCTTTCATTAATAGAGGATTAAATCTTAGTCTTCAAATCTTGATTACAAAATAAAATTGCAATACCCACACTGGATATCTCCATTTTTAATATGTCTCTGTTGCAGGCTTTATAATCACAGCCTTAGAATTACAAATAGAAAGTGATCTATGCAGATCAGATCAAAAGATCATTATGCTACTTAACTCATCTAAATTTGATTACAGTGTCCATTCCAAGCTTTGTTTCTCAACAAAACTCCATTCATAGCCATGAAGATAAGATTAAATTTATTCTAAAAGATGTGATGTGCTGATTTGTAGTAGTTTCACATTCCTTTGACTAGAAATGCAAAACATGACTTTTTTGGGAGTTTTTGAGAAATCCAAAAATTTTGAATTTTACTTAAACTAGCCTCAATACCCCTTGAATATCTCCAAAACTGTAAGTATTTGGAAAAAATATTATAAGGTTAGTAAATTTGCTATACTGGATCAAAACCCATGTACCCAAATTTCTTCCTTTTCCTTCATATGCACAGAAATTGGGTAATCGAGGCGGAAGTTGGCAGTTTAGAATTTTTTACAGATTTGACCAAATTGGGTAATTTCCTTCTAGAGACCCATATGAGTGAGCTGGGTGGAATCGAACTTATGGAGAGGTATTATAATATTATTTTTGATATTAACCTCTCTCGGTTTCTCCGGAAGCACGCTGAATGTTCCAAATCCCTAAATTAGGCATTCTCATACTTAATTGGCTTGTGAGGGATTTCAGCGATGAAACCCTGTAATAAATGTTATTGAACAAAACCGTCATCAGAAAAACATTAAATAATCATTTTTAATCATAGATAAGTGAAGAAAACTGATGACAATCAACCATGGAGAGAATTTGGCAGCAAGTGACGGAATTAGGGTATAGAATGGGCTAAAAACCTAGGGTTACAGGGTATAAACAATGATGTTTCATGATGAAAACATGGGCATATGCGAGGCCCAACATCCCCCCATTCCTGAGGTTTTGCATGTCCTCATGCAAACAAATACTTTGCTCATATCTAGCTTTTTATGGCATCATGGTGTTTTAGGTAGGGTTAGGTCTTGTGGAGCAATACTACATGAAGATTTGATTGCCATAGATTTGATTTTAAGATTCATAAAAATCGAGGAAAAACAATAGATATGGTAGGAGGAAAATGATGGATCAGATGATAGGTGACAATCGAAATGGTAGATGAGATGAGATGGTGATGGAGATAGGAAGACATGTGCTTGCATGCTCTATTTTCGTGAGGCTAATGCTTATGGATGGTTTCTTCATGAAAGGCAGCAATGAATTCATCCTCTATTGGATTCAACTAACAATATGTGTGAATGTAGGAGGAGAAGGAATTATAGTTACTAATTTTTTTTACATGAACCATTATGATTATGACCTAAAGTAGCATGAAAATGGAGGATATATGGAAAACCAAATATACAGAATATGTGGTGGCTAATCATCAAATATTTCTTAAATATCTTAATCAATTAAGGAATCTTAAGCCACTTCTACCTCAAGTTTTAACCTTTTTGTTGATGTCCTTTGTGTTGAAAAATGAATTAAACGGTGGAATGGCTTGAGCTGATGTGATTTCTAATATGATCTGTTGAAGAAGGAAAAAGGTCTCAACATCCACATTATCCTAAAAATGTTGATGCATGTGTGATTTCAAACGACTTCCTAAAAAAAAAACAGAAGCACCATCATCAATATTTATTTTCATGCAAATATTATCGTAATAAAGGAAATATGTCAAATAATGAACACTTACCTGATCATGCTCCAAGCCCAAAAATTGTGAAAAATGATAGTGAGAACCATGAGTAAGGATAGGGTGAAAATATGAATCAAACCTGACAATTCTCATCATTTTTTTCATAGTGTTAAAAGTAAACTTCTACCTATATGGATATCCTCCTCGATCACTACAGGTCTTTGAACTATGTTACAATGAGGCTCGAGCTCCTATTTATTATTGAGAAATAATGGAAAACCCTATACATCCAAAAACCCAACCCTAGGAGAGGATGCACCAAAACCATGGGCCCTATTTGGGTAAATTGGTACATCAACTTCCCGGGGACATAACTTTCGCATACGATCTTTGTTTGATGCGCTCGATACCTCATTAGAAATATCTATCCGAGGACTATAACTTTTCAGTGAGCAACATCAGTTAATTTCAACATTTTGCTCCTCAGTTTCCCAAAAAACATCGTTTAGGGCCTCAAAACAGCTCCAGAAGTTCAAGACCCGAAAAAATTGATAAAAATAGTAAAATGTGCTATAATTAAGGAAACTAAAAAACTGAAAGAAACACTGGTGGGGCCCCAAGTGGAATAGGCGTGTGGCCACCAATATCCACCTCGATCATTCCTCCCCCCCTTAGGAAGCAATGGTCCCCATTCCGTTAATTTTCTCTATGAGATGAGGAAACTTCTGCTAAACTTGGTCCCTGGTGAACCACTTTCCTCGGTGCAGGAGTTGGCCAGCTTTGACAACCTGATACAGTTGGATCTTTTGTTGGCGATTTTTATTGATTTTCATGTCCATGATACAATATGTGATGGCCTATTCCATGCAGTATGGGTTTAACTCTGTTGGTGTGATTTGTTTTGCAATGTTGGAGGTGTCCAATAGAGGTGGGAAGTACGGTTGAAGTTGACCCACATTGAATACTGGGTGTTGAGTGTTTTAATTGGTGAATTAAAGCTCTTCATATTTAATTTTCCAATATGGGCTCATAAACAGGAGCTGCACTGCACTTCTTTATTCAGTTCTCGAGTCGGAGTTTGAATGATTCCTTATGATAATTAATTAAGAATTAAGACACACAAATACTCATAACACACAAATTTCAGAAAAGATATTAGTTCATCATTCCAAACAGGATCAATAATTGTATTTGACTTGATCACTTAACCCTTTACTTAATTCATCTCGCGATTGAAATGAAATAGAAAACTAATTACTGTAAAGAAAATACCTAGGCTTCAACAAACTTCAATTTAACAATTCAATATTTCTTGCGAAAATTCCAGAACCCTAATTCTAACTTTCATAAGCCACACTTGGAAGAAGTTGATTAATCTAAATGCACCTACAAATTGATATTATTCTCACATAATGAATTTAAAAATTACTAATGGTTTCCTTACTTAAACCCTAGGATAAGACACTTTATACCAATTCCACTACTTTAACATCAAACAAGATATTGCAACATCAAAACTATTTGAAATGATTGTTTCACACACTTATCAACCAAAGTGGACAAGTCAGTATTTCATGCTTGATCTATGATCTACTCTATGGAAATTTCATTCATCAAAGCCTAATTTTTCTTTTTAAAATCAACTGAGGTAAACCTAAACTATTTAAGCACGCAACTGTACTCAAGAAATCAGATTATAATTGTAGTTGACATCCGTCAAATCATTAAACCGAACTCTGGAAAATTTACTCAAAAAAATCTTCGGCAATCAACACTCTTCTTTCCCAAATAAAAATATAAGGTATGCTAATCTAAGAAAGTGCACACACTACACTCAGATATCGTAATGAAACTAATTCAACCTTGGAACTAAGATTTTGATTAACAGGCTAATGTAAATCTCAATTAGCAATCATTCACCTATTTTAATCTAATTGAAATGTAGCTAATTTAGACAATGCTCCGGAGTCTCAAACCAACTGTCACTTCTAAAATAAGTGGTAAAGGCTAAAATCACTTCATCATACTTCACTCTTATGTGCTAGAAAATTCCCAAACTTCATAGAAGACTAAAAAACCTAATTTGTTTTACAAATTCAGAAAAGACCTTAAAAACTTACCTTGTTCACACACACTCACAATTCAACAATCTTGCATTCAGAATGAAACAGTAAGCTAGTATTCCTATTGACTCAATGGTTTTACTGACAACAGAAATGAACACTGGTACTAAGAAATAATCGAAAGATTCTAACTTAATTAATACACTGAAAACATGCTCTAGAAATCTTTTTTGCAAGCTTATTGTTGGTGACTAATGGAATTCAATTGCTAGGTTTAAGTGATATAAGGAAGATCCTATCGACCTTATATTGAATTAAGCACAAAAAATGTTGTAATATTATGTTTTCACAATGAGTATGGAGACTATTTGATGCTTTGACCGCTCCTTCATTCCACACTCTATTTCATAAAACAATTCGAATTCGAATCTAATTTAGCAAATCAATTATGGGATCGATTTTGAATGGAAGTCATAGATATTTGTTCTCACTTGAAATTATGCCTATGATTCTAATTTGCATTCTGTCTTCTCGTAAAAATTCAGGAAATGACATTAACAAGGCCAATATGCACTTCTCAGCATCAATTTATCATGGCTAAATCACATTACGTGAAGGGGATTCATGTTTGATTTTGATGCTAAGGAGATGGAGTTGTGAGTCTATCATTGAATTGCTTCCATCCTATTCTAATTAACCAATAAGACTTTAAATATGATGCGTTCAACTACACTATGTATGTTCATGTTTGATCAATCACAGAGACTTTTCCTTATTTGATTCATTTTCCAATAGAGATACAAGAAGATTCATTCAGGTTCAAGACTAGTTCAAGTAACGAAATCTGCAAATGGAATTCATGTCTAGAAAACAACGCTGACAAAGTTCGAATTCAATTTATTAGGAGCAAAACTTGTAAACGAATTAAACACAAACCTATAGAAACTATTATTGAAACCTTCGTTATGCAAATTTGCAAGGTAAACACTCAATTTGTTCAGCTAAAGCTATCATATGAAATCATTCCTTTCATAAAAATACAATCCGATCATCAGCACAAATGAGAAAGAAAAATCGATCTTCTAAGAACAAATGGAAAAAATAAGAAATTAATCAAACACACTTAAAGATTACCTCTAGCTATAGTTACAAGAGCTGATCCATTTGTGGTGGGCCCTTGCCACACTCAGAGAAGCTTAGGATTTATAGAGACTAGCTACACTTCAACAAATCTACGTTAGGAACTCATAAAAATCCAAAACACTCCAAAATCAAAATTAATAACACAACATGTTAAATCACAACTTCGACTTTCATTAACAAAGGATTAAATCTCATTCTTCAAGTCTCGATTACAAAATCGAATTGCAATACCCATGTAGGATGTGTCCATATTTAATATGTCTCTGTTACAGACTTTATAATCACAGCCTTAGAATTACAGATAGAAAGTGATCTATGTAGATCATATCAAAAGATCACTATTCTACTTAACTCATCTAAATCTGATTACATTGTCCATTCCAATCTTTGTTTCTCAACAACACTCCTTTCATAGCCATGGAGATAAGATAAAATTGGTTCTAAAATATATGATGTGCTTATTTGTAGTAGTTTCAACTTTCTATGACCAAAAATCCAAAACAGGGTTGTTTTGGGATTTTTTGAGAAATATAGAAATTATAAATTTTACATAAATTAGCCTCAATCCCCCTTGAATAACTCCAAAATTGTAAGGGATTTGGAAAAAATGTTATAAGGCCATAAATCTAGCTAGACTGGGATCAGAACCCATGTGCTCGAATTTCTTCCTTCACCTTCATCTACATGGAAATCGAGGCGAAAGTTGGCAGTTTAGAATTTTTTACAGATTTTAAAAAATTGGGTAGTTTCCTTCTAGAGACCCATATGAGTGAGCTGGGTGGAAGCCAAGTTATGGAGAGGTATCATAATATTATTTTTTATAATAACTTCTCTCGGTTTCTTCGAAAGTGCGTCGAAATTGCCAAATCCATAAATTAGGCATTCTCATACATACGTGACTTGTGAGGGATTTCAGCGATGGAACCCTATAATAAATGTACTTCAACAAAACCGTCATCAGTAAAACATGACATAATCATTTTTAATCATATATAAGTGAATAAAACTAATGATAATCAACCATAGAGAGTATTTGGCAGCAAGTGACGAAATTAGGGTATAGAATGGGCTAAGAACCTAGGGTTTTAGGGTATAAACAGTGATGTTTCATGATGAAAACATGGGAATATACGAGTCCCAAAACTAGGTGAAGACCAAGGAATGGTGGAATACTAAGCTTGAAGGCATTGGTCCCTACAGCCTTGGTGATGGTGTATGGCCCATATTGGAGTGGGCGAAGCTTGCAGTGAGGTCCACTGAGGTGCTCCTTATGAAAATGTAGCCACAATTTTTTACCCACATGGAAGTTGTTTGGCACATGATGTTGATCATGTAATTTATTGTACTTAGCATTGGATCTGTCCAATATGTCATGAACCTATTGGCGAATGTGCTTAATGTGCTTGATGAAGTTGTTCGCTTTGTCAGCTTCAAACTGGACATGAGCTGAATCAACATGAGTAGCCACAAATGGCATGGCTACATCAATGGGACATAGTGGATAGAATCCGAAGCCCATCTGAAAGGGGCTATGGCCTGTTAAGCTATGGAGAGCCTGGTTATAACTGTGTTGTACAAAGGGGAGGCTTTGATCACATGTGCATGGATGCTTTGAATTATACATGTGCAGGATGTGTACAATCATCCTGTTGACGACCTCTGTATGGCCATCCATTTGGGGATGGAAATTTGTGGACTTGGTGAGCTTGGTGTCTAGCATTGACTAGATTCTGGACCAAAATTTGTTGAGGAACATGCTTTCCCAATCTGATATGATAGACTGTGGGATCCCAAAGTGCACCCACACTCATTCAAAGAAGAGTTTAGCAGTGGCTTTTGTCGTGATATTCTTCTTGCAGGTAACCATAAAGTCCATCTTTGAGAATCTATTAACGACCATGAAAACATAGTCATTTCCATGCTTAGTAGAAGGAAGGTCCCACATTTAATCCATGGAGATGGATTCCCAAGGTCGACTAGGGGTAGGTATCGGAGTATAGAGGCCTTGCTTATTGATGGTCGGTTTGGCAATGGCGCAAGCAGTGCAAGATCTGATGTACTTCCCGACATCTTGTCGAAGGTTTTTCCAATAGAAATACTTCTGCAATAATTCCACTATTATCTTGACCTTGAAATGCCCCACGACTTAGCTATAGTGTTCTTCCCAAATCATATTTGCACGCTCACTTGAAGAAACACAAAGGTGTACCAGGTGACATAGCAGTGCATCTTGAAGGTGAAAATTTGGAAATTGCGTACCCTCCAAGAGTGTCTTGTATGTGTGGTTGAATTCTAGATCTCTTTTGTAGATAAGTGTCTAATCAGAAGTCGCGTACCCAAAAGAGTTGACAACGGTGATTAGTGCCACGATCAGTGGTCAACTGAGGCAGTCTGCAACATTATTGGTGTTTCCCTTCTTGTACTTGATGTTCAAATGAAATTGTTGTAGATATGTGGACCACTTCTGATGGTGATCGTTCTACAACTTCCCTTTGTTCTATATGAACACAGGGGTCAGTGGTCTGTGTGGATGATTGTTTCCTGCCCCAAAATGTAATGCTTCCATTGTCGACAAGCTTGCACAATGGAATAAATTTATTTGTAATAAGTGGGATACTTTCGGACTATGTTGGACAATGTATCACTACGATATGCCATTAGATGTCCCTGTTGAGTAAGAACTACCCCAATAGCATAGTCAGAGGCATCTGTCTCGATCTCAAATGGTTTTTGCAAGTCTGGTAATGTGAGCACTAGGGCAGAGTGGAGGCGATGTTTCAATTCTATGAATGCCTTCTGTTGAGATTCTGACCAAAAGAATTTTTCTTTTTCTCCTTCCTTGGTGACTTGACTGAAGGGCCAAGTGAAATGAGAGAATCCCAACACAAACCTGCGGTAGAAATTAGCAAGACCCAGAAATTTGCGAAGCTCTGTTAGAGTGGTTGGGGTTGGCCAATCCCAAATGACTTGGATCTTGGTTGGATCCACATGCACCCCCCGTTCATCAATAATATCCCATATACTGAACCTGGGTCATGCCAAAAATTCACTTCCACAAATTGGCACACAACTTGTGTTGCTGTAGTGTTTGGGGGACCTGTCGGATGTGGTGGAGGTTCTCTTCCCAAGTGTCATCGAAGTACACTAATAAAAATTATTTTGTGAATGGAAGCAATATGCCATCCATCAACCTCATTAAGGTTGCAGGAGCATTCTTCAACCCGAAAGGCATGACCAACCATTCGAAAAGGCCCTCCTTGGCTTTGAAGGTAGTTTTCCACACATTGGAGGGTTCGATTGGTACCTGGTGATACCCATAGTTCAAGCCAATATTCCTGAAATATTTTTCACCTTTTGAGTTGGTCGAGAAGGTCATCAATCCATGGAATTACATACCTATTCCGAACAATGATCCTGTTCAGTGCTCGATAATTAATACAAAGTCTCCAAGTCCCATCCTTCTTTTGTACCAACATGATCGGCCTCCCACAAGGAGATAAGCTTGGCCAAATGTGACCTTTTTGCAGCAGCTCCTGAATCTGCCTCTTGATTTCATTGTTCTCGAGAATAGAGTGTCGATAGATTGGTCCATTGAGAAGCGGTGCAACTGAGGTTAGATCAATGGGGTGCTTGACCTAAAAGTGCAGAGGCACCCCTGTGGGTGAGGTGAAGATGTCCCTGTGCTCCTCCACGACCTTTTCCATTTATTGTTTTCGTGGAGAGGAGCCCTGTTTGGAGGTCGAGGCCACAATATTATTCTTTCCCTGGGGGTGGATCACCAGGAAAAAAAAATTCCCGGTTTTGGAAATGAGCTTACTGCATTGATTTACATTAACCAAAGAGATAGCGGTAGGTGGTGGTACCTTTGGTATTCTATACATATTATTGCTCAAAGTAAAAATAACAGGGTGAGGTCGGGACTGATACACAACATTTCGGGGAACCCTTTACCCACATCTAGGAGTGGAAGAAACGCTCCTCCTCCTCTGGATCTTCTGGTTCCTCCTTCTGGATCTTCGTAGTGGAAATGGAGGTGTTGGTATCTGCATCAATAATCTACTTGCCTTTATCATTCCCCTTGTCGCATTCTAAATCAGAAGCCCTCATCTAGGCCACCAATGACTTCTTGGCCCGATACTCACTTATGTTGTGAATGGATCTCTTATGGAACTCACACTACTTTCTCGTGTCCTTCTTTGGCTTCACGGTGCTCTTATTTGCTTGCGGCTTCGGCAATTTGTCCTAGTCTGCCATGCCTTGTATTTGTCCTTTGTTCTACGGTTTGGGGGAACCTTTCCCTTGCTTTTGATTTGCAGATCCAAAGTCTCAATTCTTCTGTTTGAATTTCTCCTCAATCTTGGTAGCATACCAGTATGCCATACCAAGTGAGGAGATGTCGAGAAACTCCATTTATTCCTGAATGTATCTATGCAGACAACTGTGGTACTTTAGCACTAAATGTTTCTCTAAATATTTGATACTCAAATTTGTACGCAGGGTATGGAACAAATTCGTCATCTCATGCACATCTTGATCCATTTGTTGCTGCCGCATACTCATTGTATGTACTTTTCCTCTTAGCTCCCCAAAGGATAGTATTGTTCCTAGATGGTGTCTCAGAAAGAATTCCTAGTGGGTATGACTAAGAATAGAGAGGGTTTCATCTCGTCCTTTTCCTCACAGTAAGTTTCCCACTAGTCCTTGACATGGGGGGTAGATTTGAGGAGTGCAAAAATAATCTTCTCCCAGTCGGAAAAGTCATGAACCGAGAAATATCCTTCTAATATATTCAACCATATATCTACAATTTCTGCATCTATTTGGCCCTCGAATATGGGAATGCCAAATTTTACTTGTACCTTAAAGGGATTTGCACCTCCAGAGTGGCTGTTGGATGCATATGTGCCACTGATGGGCAGGTGTTTAAGGATATGGGAAAAGTTATCCATCATTGCATTCCTTTGTTTTTCGAGGGCCTCCTCGAGTAATATTTTGATAGGATCCCCTGCTCCCTCATCTTTCTTTTCTTCCCCCATGGGCAGCTATCGGGGTTTTCGAGGCTCATCTTGAAAAGGTTCAACTAGATCGAGCCCTAACTCCTTATACCCCAACCTCATTGGGGACATGAAAAGAAGGATAGAGTAAGTAGAGACAACTCTGATATCACTGATTCGAATTTACGTAGGAACGCAAAAGAATACATATATAACCATAAATACAAATATGTAGTCTAAATAACACTTAATTTCATTAATATCAAGGAACTTAAATTTGTTTACAAATAGAATGGAAAGAAAATAGCTAGGGCACTGGTAGCTTATATCTAAGAAGAGATGTGTGGCTATAGCCTCTGAAATGTGTTACAATGAGGCTCAAGGACCTATTTATTATTGAGAAATAATGGAAAATAAAAAAAATCCAAAAACCTAACCCTAAGAGATGAAGCGCCAAAATTATGGGCTCCATTTGGGTAAATTCGTACATTAACTTCCCAAGGACGTAACTTTGGCATACGATCTATGTTTGACGCACTCAATACCTCGTTAGAAATATATATCTGAGGACAACAACTTTTGGGTGAGCAACATCAACCAATGGACAAATATTTCTCCCGGTTTTCCCAAAAAACATCGTTTAGGGCCTCAAAATGGCTCCAGAATTTTAGGACCCAAAAAACTGCTAAAAATAATAAAATGTGCTATAATTAAGGAAACTGAAAAACTAAAATAAATAATGGTGGGGCCCCAAGTGGAATAGTCGGGTGGCCACCAATATCCATGTGGATCATCAGTGACTCCTAATAACCATTACTATAAGAAAACTCAACCAATGGAAGGTACTCATCCCATCTCCTATGTTGATGCATGACATGCATCCTCAACATATCTTCTAGTATCCTATTGACTGTATTTGTCTATCCATATGTCTGTGGATGATAAGTTGTGTTGAAGGAAAACTTTTTCCCGAATAATGCAAGCAGCTCCTTCCAAAACATGGAAGTGAACACGGTATCCCTATCCAACAAAATTTTCTTTGAAACACCATGCAATATCACTATCTCCTTGATGAAGACCTATGCTACCTAACTATCTGAACAAGTTGTCTTTATTGGAATGAAGTGACCTCCCTTTCTCAAATTTTCTACCAAAACCATGATATAATCATGCTACCTCGATGTACTTGGAAGAACTCTAATAAAATCCATGGAAATGACCTCCTGTTTCCACTCTGGAATCAATAGGCGGAAACAACCCACCTAGATTCTTACACTCCTCTTTGAACTACTGACAGTCCAAACATCTCACCACAAACTCTACCACTTCCTTATTCCAATTCAACAAATAATAGAACTTCTTCATTACTGTCAACGTATTCTGATATCTTGGATGACCTGAATATGGTTTAACATGAAACTAATTCAAGATACGCTTCTTGAGTTCATTGTCATATGACACATAGATATTATCCCTAAATCTCACAAAGTCATATATTGTGATATGATAGTCCACATCCTCATCACCTATACCATGTTGTAACATATGCATAATCTCCATGTACTTATAATAATTTTTTCATTCCTGTAAGATTTGATCCTATAAATCTATCCCATATGAGCTCACTGCTACAACATGGTTCAAATCCACTTTCCTGCTGAGAGCATCTGCAACCCTATTCTCCTTTCACTTAATGTGTCTAATCTCAAAGTCAAATTCACTAAGTGTAGCCAACCATCTAGCTTGCCTGGAATTCAATTTCGGTTGGTCAAAAAAATATATCAACCCACTATGATCTCTCATCAATACAAACCTCCTTCCAAGAATATAATGTCCCCGCATTTTCAAAGCATGAATAATGGCTTCCAACTCAAGATCATGAGTCACATAGTTCTACTCCTTCTCATTCAGTTTCCTGGACTCATATCATATCACTTTTCCCTCCTGCATAATGAATTTACCAAGCCCTATGTTGCAAGAATCTATACACAATATGAACTCTTTATACATATCTACAATATTTAACACTGGATCATTTGTCAACAACTGCTTCAACTGCTCAAAATTAGTTTCACACTCCTCTGTCCATTCAAAATTTTTACCTTTCCTCTGAAACGATGTAATATGATATGCAATGTGTGAGAAATTCCAGATGAACCTCCTATAGTAACCTGATAACCCCATGAATGATATGAATTCCTCCACATTTCTAGGATCTTCCCACTCCATGATAGCCTTTATCTTCTCTAGATCTACTTTTATGCCATTCTTGGAATCAACGTGTCCCAAGTAGTGCACTTCTGTTTGAAATAAACTGTACTTGATAAGCTTAGCATATAACTGATGCTCTCTAATCAATATCAACACTACTACTAAATGATCAACATGATCTTCCTCATTCTTAAAATATATCAAGATGTCATCAATGAGCACAATAAAAAACTTGTTCATATAAGGATGCAACACACTATTCATTAAGCACATAAAAGTATATGGAGCATTAGTCAAACTGAATGGAACTACAAGAAACTCATAATTCCCATACTTGGTCCTAAAGGAATTCTTGTATATGTCCTCTTCTTTTATGAATACATGATGGTATCTTGATCACAGATAAATCTTTCAGAACATTGTTTCTCCCATCAACTGATAATACAAGTTATCAATCCTCCACAGTGGGTACCTGTTCTTGATCATCGCCTTGTTGAACTGCCTGTAATCAATGCACAATCTAATAATACCATCCTTATTATTCACAAACAACACTGGTGCACCCTAAGGCGATACACATTTCCTAATGCATCCCTTATCAATAATTTCCTTCAACTACAAATCCAACTCTACTAAATCTGGAGTGCTCATCCTGTAAGGTTCCTTTGATGCTGGTGCCTCCCCTGGTATCAAATCAATAGAAAAATTTACTTCCTTGTGTAGAGGCAACTCCGAAATATATTATGCAAACACATCTTGAAACTGCTGGAATATAGGGTACCTCTTGAATATTTTTGCATCCTCAACATCCTTACCCTTGTCACTGGAAATTATATGAACTATAAACATCAGACACCCTTTGCTGCAAGTGCACTTAGCCTGCATAGCGATGACCATCCTCACTAATGTAGGCTTCTTCTTTACCTACAAAATTTTCTTTTTTCCATTATCATCCGGGCACTCAATAGCTTTATCATAGCAATATAATTTGGTCCTGTGAAGATACAACTAATCCATACCCAAAATAATACTATACGATCCTAATGGTAGTAAATTCAAATGTGTTGTTGTAGCCATACCATTGAACTCAAATGCACAAAATTTTACCCAATGATGAGCTCTCTTCTTTGTACGTATAGCCAATTGCACCAACCAAGACTCTGCATGCACTTATTTTCTCGAGCCACACCTATCCACCAGTTCAGGATTAACATAACTATAATTAGATCCACGATCAATCAAGATAGAAATAACTTGATCAAAAATCTCACCATCCATCTCAATGATAGATGCATGATGATCAACCTTCCTGTTATCCACAACTGCATAAATTCGAGGAATACTATGGCCAACATCCCCAACTATCTGTGTCTCCTGAGAATTATAGATATGAGGCCTACCTCCTTGGTACAATGGAACATCCTTCTTACAATGATAATTTCCACATTTCCAACACTCCAACAATGCTCTACTATCATCTCTAGTTTGATTCTCTCTGGGCTACAACACATGTCCCTTCTAAACTGCATTGAACTTCTTATAAGGAGCAACATTTTATTTCTCACCTGCACCTTGATTTCTTCCCCTCTTCAGTGGCCATTTCCCTTTTACTTTATCATTTCTGTTCAAGTCATGTTTAGGCTCAACTTTTCACTTTGACTGTGCATAAAAATTCTCCAATTTCCAATTGGCCTCCTCTAATGATCTATGATCATCAAAATGAATCCAGACTCTATATGTTGATAGCAATTGAGTTATAAATATTCCAATATTAGCCTTTTCCTCCTTGATATATGACACATACCTCAACAACTAAAATAATCTACTAGTATACTCATCATATGTCATAGAACCCATATGTAGCTCATAAAAATCCTTAGCTTTGTCATCATAGTACCTCTCTCATAAGTAATTATTCTAGAATATCATCTCTAAATAATCCCAAGTGAAGTATTCCTCCTTAATTCCCTTGAAATTATTCAAATATTCCCTCCATATATTTACTTTCCCTTTGATAATGAATGTGGATATATTGGATTTCATGTTATCTGAATAGCTATGAAGTCTGAATAATTTCTTAATTCTAGGAAACCATGCCTCTATATCTTATGACTTATTCATCTCTCCATCAAATGTATGAGGGTTCACTTCATTGAATTACAAAAGTAAATAATCCCTCCTCCTATAAGAATGATGGCAGTAATTACTGTGATGATGTCTCCTCGATGATGAACTAGAATGATGCCCATACATATTGGTCTTCCTGTCAGGTGTGTCCAATGATCTGCCACCTTTGATTGTGTCCCTTATATCCAAAATATATCTGGACTGAGATATTCTACCATAGGCTCCATTTGTTTTCTCTTCCTTATCTTGAATAACTCTCAATTGTCCATATTTTTGCAACTCTGAATAATTGCTGCATTAACCTCTACCTAATTCTCCTTAGCCCTTGCAAGTCTTTCCTAAGCCTTAACCAACCCGTCATTTTCCACTTTGCAACTTCTGATCTCTGCCCTCAAGCTCCTCAATGTACATGTTATACCAGGAGAACACTCTTCTCCATGCTGCCCAACTCATCTGTAGGAAGAGTCACAAGAAATGTAGCCTACAATTTTTCTTGTCATATTTGATTCTCTCTTCCTAAAATTATACCATGTCAGATAAACCAAATAGATAGAAAAATCAAATCCATACCTCAGTGATGTCCAGGGGAGGCTTATCTCATCTGCAAGATCAAACCACATTAGTGTGTACATGTATAATCATAAACATATCCATGTAATAACATAACATCACAACAACATCATGCATGATAATACCAAATGTAGATCATGACCCCATGCATGAAAACCATAACCTTTACAACATCAAAATTTACCCAAGGAGAGCGAAACCATGCTTTGATACCACCCTATTACTGCCTCCTCCCACATTTACCCACTTTCACCGACATGCCTAGGATAAACATGAGATGAGGGTCACTATGATAAGACTTATCCTCCTAAGTGACCTTAAGGAAATTAAGTCAAAAAATTAATAACTTATTGCTTTCCCTCATGTGCCATAGGACCTCTAGGAGTAACCCAACCCCTCTAGGTGTCCAACCCCTTTGACATCTCACTTTTTTCTTGACCTTGAACCCCAGTTTCTCCCTTTACAAGTCCTCAATGTGACGATGGGTTCCTATTCACACTCATAAGCCTTCCTCCATGTGACTAAGGAGTTTTCTCCTCAATTATATGGTAGAAACTATGAATTCTGTGCCACTTTTTTAGGGTTGGGACTCATATCCCTACCCAAAAGCCAGTGAAACTTCCAGAGTTAATAAATAACATAGAAACAATGCTTGTAAACTAAAAACTAAAACTAGGACTTGAACTGACCATCCTTAACTGGGACTGAAATTATGTCAAAAACTTGGTGAATATACAACCGACAGGTCATGAATGCAAGAATGAACGTAACGGTCTAGAAAATTATATGAGTTTTAACAAGAAGCGTCACTTCCTTCTCACAATATCTATCATAACACCAATTACGTTTTTCTTTCATTATTCATTTAGTTACATGTGAAAACATGAAAATATCGATGACTATGATATGTCATATAACCATGCTTATAAACAACATATTACTAGATAAATAACAATATGGGAACAACCATTAAACCCACCTAATAACCAATACAATTCCTCATAAAAAAGAAGAGACAATTAGCTTTTAGTAAACATATGCAATTGTCGATTGGGTCTGAGACTTCCACGTTCAAACTGACCACAGAATGGTTGAACCAAATCTTTATTTTAGTCATTCACCATCATGCCATATTGAAATCATGAATGTGGGATATCATAGGATAAACCAATCCAAGCGCAACGAAGGGAATCCATCAGTTAAAACACCTCCACCCTCTCCATGGCATGATCTCACCCAAACTGGTGCCGAGATCACAAAACCAAACCGAGTTTGGATGCCTCAAATCTTATTCACCAATACCTTGAGGAATTTTACCATCTCCACCCTCAGGATTTACAGTGTATCTTTCCATTACCAGTCAAGGGACTCTTAGGCCTTTGGGAATTTTACTAAGGCCACCTCACTCAAATCCAAAATATTTCGGCAATCCAAAGCTCAAAAATGAGAAAAATCCCATCACACCATGGCTATTCGGAAATGGAAAGGCTAGGCTAAAATCCACTCTCAAAAACTAGAAAAATCCATTCCAGTGATAACAAAAGAACCAAAGACCAACATGCACATACCATGCATGTAAAAAAAAACTTGAAAATCATACATGCAACCTGTTACCTACAAGTATTCCTATTGAAGCTTCTTGATCCTTGCCTTCCTTTTTTTTCCTTGTCCTTATTTTATTTTTCCTTTCCTTTACTTTCCTTTTCCTTGCTTTCCATTATTGCTTTATTTGTTCTCTTGGTGCTCTTCTCCTATATCAGACTAATTTTAAAACTCAACTAGAAAAAGGCTACCAACTGATGATTTGAGGTATTATTCTTGATGAGGCCTCTATTTTCTTCAATTTTCCATTATTTTCCTTCATTTTCCTCCTCACATGCCATGTGTGACCTTTCACCTTCCTTTTCTCCTAATTTCCTTTATTTTCATAAATAATGTACCAAAAATACCTTTTCTCCTTTCCAAAGCCTTAGTAATTTCATTTGCCAATTTCCCTTAGCAAAAAACACAAAAATTGATGCCCAGGGGATATTTTTCCCAACATTCATCTTGGAATAAGTGTCCACTTCCCATGGTTTTATTTTAACTTTATTAACTTTTATTACATGAAATTTTAACCCGTGGTTGTTACAGCGCGTGTATCCGAACTAAAAAAAATGACCATAGGGACTATCTCCACTAGTAATATTTTCATTAATCCACACATTAAATAAAGGTCATGGAATCAACCTTGACTGAGTATTCCATTTCTATGTTGCTGAATGAATCTATAGAGATTCAAAAAATTCTCTAGATAATTGACATCGTCTCCATTACTTTAACAAGAACTACATTCTCACACTTCCACATTTTTATCTCTGATGGGATGCATAAAAACTAGAACCTCTTACCATCTACATATATTAGACATGATTCATTTGGAGACATCCATGTTGGCTCGATTATTCTACTAAAAATGTTGAAAATTCAACAAGAAATGTGTGTCTAATTTAATTTTCCCTTAATTAAATTGGACAATAAATGTAATCTTATATCATAATCACTTGTAATAGTTAATTGAGTGTGATAAACTCATTTAGCTCATGAATTTCGAGTTGAGGGTGGTTGGTGAGGCATGCAGAGTGATTCTGTGTGTTTTAAAGTTCGAGTTGTAGTTAGTGCATTAGTTTAATGCATGAGAAATCAATTAACTCGATTAATTGAGTTAAAATCAGTTGAACTAGTTGAAACTATTTGTTGCAATAGTGAGAGGTTAAGTGAATTAAATCAAATTTAATTCACATGCATTGATATGTAATGAAACTGATTATTTACTATTAATAGCTACATGTATGTCAGTTCTAGTGGAGACCCAGTTGAGACAAAGGTTAAAGGGGTGTTAACTATCAGTTTTATTATTAGTAGGCTGCCCACATGCAGTAAAACATCCATAGGATTTCCCATGAGAATTGTGTAGTTTTGGATGGCTGAAATTCTTAAAGAATAGGGATTTCATTTCACATGAATTGTGTAAGCAAGGCAGGCTGAGCAGAGGCTGAAAATTGGCTATGTATTGGTTGATTTTGTTCGGATTAGTGTCAGACAATTGTGAGAGTGCAGGAGACTCTTGTGAGAAGGGTGCATTGTAATTGTTTCATGATTTCTTGGTGAATATACAATAGAACATAGAGGGGTTTTGAGTAGCAAGATTTCCCCAGGATAATATCTGTGTTGTGGTTTGATTTTCTTATTTCTTTACTTGTTGTGATTGGCAATTTTGTTTATTTTTTGCAATTGATTTGTAGAAACATTCAATATCTTGCTTTAGCATATCACATGATCAGATTGAATCCATTGATATACGTATTTTTTGTATAATTTCTACATGGTATCAGAGCGCAGGAAATCACTATAGTGGAGATGAAATTGAGTTTGTGAATGAATAACATTCATATTTGCAAAAGTATTCTTTGGTGTGAAAACATATCAATATGTATTTCAATGGATTGAGATTGGAGTATGAATTCGAGGCCAGATATAATTATATTGCATGGAAATACAAGATGGAGGAAGTTTTGGAGGACAACGGGTTGAAAAAAATCACTGATAATGACATTCCAAACCCGCAGGAGCATATGCCGTTCTTCTTGATGGTTGGAAAAATAAGGTTGAAAAGGAAAGGAAGATCTTACTGGAGGGAGTACGAGACCATATTGTCTCAAGTATCTATGGCAAAGAAACTCTATATGCAATGTAGAAGGATTTGACAGATCTGTTTCAGAGTAGGAGTGACCACATAAAATTGGCACTGAAATACAAGCTCAGGAAAATCAAAATGGAGAAAGGCCACAATATTTCTAAATATTTAACCAAGTTTGTCCTATGTCATGATGAGCTTGGGAGTGTCAGAATTACTATCGCGGATGATGGCTTGGTGAGACTAGATCTTCTAGGCCTTCCCAAGAGTTGGCATAGTTATCGGGACTCTGTTAATGGGAGGGAGAAGCTTCCAGATTGGGAGGGACTTTGGTGGGATTTGGTGTAAGAATAATTCAGGTAGAATACCAAGGATGGATCCTCATCTAGGACTGATGATGAGGAAAATTGTGCCTTGGATGGTAAGGAAAATAAGGGGAATGGAAATAAAACCTATCCTAAATCTGAGACTGGAAAATAAGGCAAGAAGCGTGACATGTCTAGAGTGAAGTGTTTTCACTGTCATGAGCATGGAAATTATGCCACTAATTGTCAACAAAAGAAGAAGAAAAACAAGGCTTCAGGATCTATAGCTGGTGAAGCTTTGGCCTCACAATTTGAGTTGGGTTTCTCACTCATCACATGCATGATGTCAAGTGTGAGGGGATCCGTGTGGTACTTGGATAGTGGTGCATATTTCCACATGATGGGAGACAAATAATTTTTCAGTAGCTTGGAGGAGAAGGAAATCCATATGCATATCAAAATGGGTGATGATGGGAGGTACTGTGCTACTGGGATTGGTACAGTTACCTTCGAGAGACAGTCAGGTAAACCCTTCTTATTAAAATATGTAATGCATGTACCAGGCTTGAAAAAGAATTTAGTTTCAATTGAAATGTTGGAGGGTAAAGGTTATGATGTGTTTTTAAATGAAGGGAAAGCTTTCCTTTGACACAAAGTCATGGGACAAGCCAAGAATATTGGGATTCATGTGCATAATCTCTACAAACTTGATGTATATGGCTACACAAAATTAATGGGTAAGGGAGGAAAAGTGGTGAGATGGGATGAGGATGATTTATGGTACATGAGATTGGGCCATCTACACCACAAAGCCTTGAAGGTCATGCAACAGATTTCTACGGGGCTTCCAAAGGGTACTCTTGCGCAGATATACACATGCAAGTGATGTACAATGGGGAAGTATGCAAAATCCACTTTTCACGATAAGGAGAACCAAGTAGCATAAATCCTTGAGAGAGTTCACTCAGATGTGTGTGGACAATTCTCGACAGCTTCAACAACAAAGCACAAATATTATGTGACCTTTATTGATTATTTTTCTAGAAAGTGTTGGGTCTACTTCATGCAGAAGAAAGATTAGACATTCTCAAAATTTTGCGAGCTCAAAGCACTGGTGGAGAAAGACACAGGGAAGAATGTAGAGGAACTTAGGAGTGAAAATGGTGGTGAGTAGATCTCCAATGAATTCATGAAATTATGTATCAAAGAAGGAATTCAGAGAGAGTTTATTGTGTCTCATAACCCACAACACAATGGGTTTGCAGAAAGAAAGAATAAAAAAATTGTGGGTGCGGAACGAGCTATGTTGCATGATCAGGGCCTATTGTTGCATTTGTGGGTGAAGGCATGCATCATAATGGTATTTGTGCAAAATTGTAGTCCTCATTAGATACTTGGCATGAGTACACCAGAGGAGGCTTCTTGTAGTAAGAAACCTGATGTTTCATATTTTAAAATTTTTGGCTCAATTGTCTATTTTCATGTGACCAAATATTCCAGGAAGAAGCTCGAACCAACAGTTGAGATTGGGATATTTTGGGGGTACACTGATACCCCCCACAAATATTGGGTGTATTTTCAAAACAACAGGATGATTGTTGTGAGATGAGATATTAAATTTGATGAGGAGAAGGCCATGCGATTGTCCCCTGAGAGGGAGTTGAATTTTCATGCAGATAAGGAACTCTTGGTTTCAAAGAATGAACCTCAAGATGTGGAGCAGCCACATGCAGAGGATCATGGAGTGGCAAAAATCACTCATGCAAAGCCATCCACCAAACATGGCAGAAGGTGCACCACGGAAGCTGATAGATTTAGACTTGATGCAACAGAACATATAGGAGCACCTACTTCACTGCGTAGATAAAGACAGTCTCCACACATGTTTACTGGATACATGGCTCTTATGAGAAATTTTATTGTGACAGAACCATCCTCCTTTGAGGAATAAGTTGAACAACCAATTTGGGTTGACGCCATGGTTGAGGAGTATGACTCCATCATCCAAAAAAGTGCATGGAAATTTGTCCCAAGACCAGCTGGAAAATCAGTTGTTGAATCTAGATGGATCTATAAGGTGAAGTAGGAAACACATGGGAGTGTGGAGAAGTACAAGACTATATTTGTAGTCCAGGGATTCTCATAAGTTGAGGGGATTGACTATGAGGAGAATTTCACACCAGTTCCAAGATACTCATCCACTAGATATATCCTTGCACTCTCAGTGTATATCAGGTGGCAGATACATCATATGGATGTCAAAACTATGTTTCTCAATGGAGTTATTGAGGAAGAGGTGTACATAGAGCAGCCAGAAGGTTTTGAGATCTTTGACAGTGAGTCGCATGTGTGTAGACTCAAGAGAGCACTGTATGGGCTGAAGCAAGCACCTCGTGCTTGGTACACTAGAATTGACAACTATTTCACTGAGTTGGGCTACATAGGATACTTGGCATGAGTACACCAGAAGAGGACTTATTGGTAAGAAACCTGATGTTTGAAATTTTAAGATTTTTGGCTCATCTGTTTATGTGCATGTGAACAA
This sequence comes from Pinus albicaulis, assembly GCA_034641835.2. Taxonomy (NCBI): domain Eukaryota; kingdom Viridiplantae; phylum Streptophyta; class Pinopsida; order Pinales; family Pinaceae; genus Pinus; species Pinus albicaulis. The sequence continues at coordinate 999,694,539 of CM076583.1, forward strand.
AGACGCCAGGAAGAAGTTGGAACCAACAACTCAGATTGGGAATTTTTTGGGGTACATTGATACTCCCCACAACTATCAGGTGTATTTTCCAAACAACAGAATTACTGTTGTGTGACAGGATATCAAATTTGATGAGGAGAAAGCAATGCGATTGTCCCTTGAGAGGGAGCTGGATTTGCATGCAGAGGAGGAACTATTGGTTCCAAAGGATGAGCCTTAAGATGTGGAGCAACCACATGTAGAGGATCATGGAGTGGCAGAAAACACTCATGCATAGATATCCACCAGAAATGGTAAGAGGCCCACAATGGAAGTTGATAGATTGAGAGTTGATGCAACAAAGAATGTAGGAGCCACTACTTCACTACATAGACATAGACAATCTCCAGAAAGGTTTACTAGGTACATGGCTCTTATGAGAAAGTGTATTATGATAGAACCATATTCCTTTCAAGAGGCAGTGAAAAAACCAATTTGGGTTGATGCAATGGTGCAGAATTATGACTCCATTATCAAGAACAGTGTATGGGAGATTGCCCCAAGACCGGTCAATAAATCAGTGGTTGGATATAGACGGATTTACAAGGTAAAGCAAGATGCTGATGGGAGCATGGAGAGGTACAAGGTCAGATTTGTGGCCCATGGATTCTCACAGATTGAGGAGATCGATTATGATGAGACTTTCGCACCAGTCGCAAGGTACTCCTCCATTAGATGTATCCTTGCACTCTCAACAAAATTGGGGTGGAACATTCATTAGATGGATATGAAAACTATGTTTCTTAATGGAGTTATCGAGGAAGAAGTGTACATAGAGCAGCCAGAAGGTTTCAAGATATTTGAAAATGATTCACATGTGTGTCGACTAAAGAGAGCATTGTATGGGCTTAAGAAATCACCGCATGCTTGGTACATTTGGATTGAAAACTATTTCACTGTATTGGGCTTTGCCAAAAGTGAAGAGGATGAAAACCTGTACCAGATTGTGGTTCATGGTAAGCTCTTGATTATCGTACTTTATTTTGATGATCTAATTTTGAGAGATGATGAGAAAGTCATAATTTTTTGCAAGGAGGATATTTTAAGAGAGTTTGAGATGAAGGACATGGGACTTCTTCAATATTTCCTTGGTTTAGAGATATGGTAGTGTGATGGTGAGCTATTTGTCTCTCAAGGCAAGTATGCCAAAGAGATTCAGAGTAAGTTTCTGATGGAGAGTTGTAAACCCATGGAGACTCCTTTTCTAGGAAACTAGAGGAAGGAGGATGGTACTTCAGGAGAGGTAGTGGATTCTACTATTTAAAGGCATTTTTTGGGTTCACTAATGTACTTAGTGAATACGATGCAAAAAAATTTCTATGCAGTTAACCAGTTGAGTCAAGCTATGGTTAAGCCGACCAAGCTATTTTGGAAGTCATGGAAGCATGTCTTGAGATATCTCAAGGGAACTACAGAGTATGAATTATGGTACAGATGTAAAAAGCGAGTTAAGCTTCAAGGCTTCACTAATGCAGATTGGGCAGGCATTCCATTAGATAAAAAGAGCACATTAGGAGATATATTCAGCATAGGACCAACAATAGTTTCTTGGTACAACAGGAAGCAGATATATCTGTGGCACTCAGTTCATCCAAGGCAGAGTACATGGAAACAAGTCAGGTTTTTTGTGAGGCCATCTAGATGAGGAATATTTTGGTTTGTTTGTTTGGTTCTCAGATGGATCTGATGGTGAGACATTGTGATAACTAGAGTTGCATTAAAATATCAGTTACTCCAGTATTCCATGATAGTTCCAACAATATAGAAATCCGGTACAACTATCTCAGAGATTTTGTTCAAAGGTGCATTATGTTACTTCAATACATTCCCACAGAAGATCAGGATATAGATATTCTAATGAATGTGCTCGCCAAAAGAAAATTCGAATAACATAGAGGGAAGATCAGGGTAGCTGATAATCCCTTTCTTGTTGAGAGGGAGTGTTGAAAATTCAACAAGAAATGCATGTCTAATTTAATTTTCCCTTAATTAAATTGGAAAATAAAATCTAATATTATCTCATAATCACTTGTAATAGTTAAATGAGTGTGATAAACTTAGTTAGCTCATGAATTTCGAGTTGAGGGTGGTTGGTTAGACACGCAGAGTGATTCTATGTGATTTAGAGTTCGAGTTGCAATTAGTGCATTATTTTAATGCATGAGAAATCAATTAACTCAATTAATTGAGTTAAAATCAGTTGAAATAGTGGTAAATGTTTGTTGCACTAGTGAGAGGTCAAGTGAATTAAATCATATTTAATTCACATGCAGTGATTTGTCATGAAATTGATGATTTACTATTAATATCTGCATGCATGTCAGTTCTATTGGAGACCCAATTGGGACAAAGGTTAAAGGGATGTTAACTATTAGTTGTATTATTAGTAGGCTGCCCTTATGAAGTAAAACATCCATAGGATTTCCCATGAGTATTATGTAGTTTTGGAAGGTTGAAATTCCTAAAGAATAGGGATTTCATTCCACATGAATTGTGCAAGCAAGGCAGGCTGAGCAAATGCTCATTAAGGGAATTTTGAGGTCTAAAATGGGCCTCCTAAGAAAAATGTACAACCAAAATAAAGTTTATAAGGACCAATAGCATTCAAGATGATGATGTCAACCATGGGGGGTGATTCACAATTTTTTAAGTAAAAGGGTAAAACTATTAAAAAATAATAAAATAATAGAACTACTTTTTCAAGTCATATTTTCAACTTATCTCCTAATGTTTTTACTCAAATTTTGAGCGGGACTACTCGTTGGATGAAAAATTTAATTCCTTATCCAAGGAGTACCCATGTTGCATATTTTCAATGGACGCTGCTACATGAAAAATGAGAAATAAATTAAAAATGTGATTGCAATCACATTTTCATATATTTCTCATTTTTCGTGTATCAGGGTCCATTGAAAATATGCAACATGGGTACTCCTTTGATGAGAAATTAAATTTTGCATCCAACGAGTACTCCCACTGAAAATTTTATTAAAAACTTTGCGAGATAAGTTGAAAATACGAGTTGAAAAGTAGTTTTTCCTTTTTTCCCTGTAAAATTTGATGATGTAATCAAATATTATTTTGTAATTTCCACTATTATTTTATAAGTTCCTTAGGAGGCCCATTTCAGAGCTAAAAACTCCCCTAATGGAAAATTGGCTAAGTGTTGGTCGATTTTGTTCGGATCAATATGAGACATTTGTGAGAGTGTAGGAGACTCTTGTGAGAAGAGTGCATTGTAATTGTTTCATGATTCCTTGGTGAATATACAATAAAAGATAGAGGGGTTTTGAGCAACAAGCTTTCCCCAGGAGAATATCTATGTTGTGCTTTGATTTTATTCTTTCTTTACTTGTTGTCACTACAAGGAAAAGACCCTCTAGTGAATTTTTTTGAGGAACCCATTATAAAAATACCCCATACATCCGTTTCTAGTGGAGGTTACTAGAGGAGGTTGGCAGGCGGAGGGTTTTGCAGATGTTTTCTGCTCAGTGTGCTTATCATTCAACATCGAACTAGTGCTCCTTACAAGTGAAAGCACCAGTGCACACAAAAAATTGGCACACCGGAAACCGTGTGCTCCGTACAGACCTACCCAGTGCATTGTATTACTGTAGAGCACTAGTGGTTCAAAACACTTCTGCACCGGTGCATCATAAAACAACGCGCCAAAACTAAAAACGCCTGGTGCAGTATTAAGGAACTGCACCGATGCATCATAAAACGATGTGCCAAAACACAAATTGACCAGTGCGTTTGTAAGAAACAACACCGGTGCACCTATAAAGCACACACACCAAAAAAGTGTTAAAAAAATTACGGAAAAAAAAAATCGGATTTTCACTTTTTTCAGTGCTCTAGAGCTCTTAAATACTGGTGCGCTCTACAAGGTAAGGCATTGGTGCACACAAAATATTTCACTCCGGTGTGTCATAAAACACTGCGCCAAAAAAAAATTGGACTGGTGCGTTCACTTGAAACAACACTAGTGCACTTATAAAACACACGCACCGAAAAAGGGTTAAATAAAAAAAAAATACCGCCAAAAAACCACATTTTTCACTTTTTTTCTCTCAATCATTGGTGCAATCTACAAGAGAAAGCACCGATTGCACAAAAAATTGGCACACCGCACACCGTGCGCTCTGTACATACAAGCCCAACGCATCCTATTACTATAAAGCACTGGTGCTTCAACACTACTCCACCCCGGTGTGTCATGAAACACCGCGCCAAAATGAAACCCGGTGCTGGGTTAAGTAACTGCCCCGGTGCATCATAAAACAACGTGCCAAATCTGAAATATCTAGGTGCGTTCTTAAGAAACTGCACCAGTGCACCTATAAAACCCCGCACACCAAAATAGGGTTAAATTAAAAAAACATTACGGCCAAAAAATCGCATTTTTCATTTTTCTCAGTACTCCAGAGCTCTCAAGCACCGATGCAATTTATCCTTCTCTGAGCCTCCCTGACATCGGTGCTCCCATTGCCTCCATTGCATGCATTGCTGTTCTGCATTGGCCACCAATCTCTAGCTTACATTTTGTAAAACGGTGGGAAAATTTTCTTTTTCAAATTCTATAGCCAATATGCCTCCTCGATGGCAAAATGTACAGGTATTTTTCTAGTTTTTCCATAATTAAGCATTCTAGTGGATTAAAATTTGAAATAACCTTAAAATTAACCATTAAAAAAGAAAAAAAAAAATTTGTTGCACGGGGTGCCTGAACCATTCGGCTCTCACTGGTAAGTGGTGCTGCCTGTAAAATTTACAAGCCACACCGCAACCGGTGTGAACGGTATCCGGACTGTTTCCGGGGCGGTACCGAAAGGCACCCCGCATTATTTTAAAATTTAAAAAACATTTGCGGTGTGGTCATTTAGCTGGGTGCACCATTGACCATGGGAATAGCAACGCGGTGTGTTGACGGATATATCCACCCAAGTGTCTGTCCACACAACGTGTTCGAAATTTCGATAAGGTCAACGGTGCGGCCGGGTAAAAGACCACACCATTGACTATATAATTTGTCAGGAAGCCGGTGCGCTGACACGACTATACGCGTCGAGGAATATATTTTAGTCAGCGCACCACTCTTCTGACACAATATACATTAGGGGAATTTTGAGGTCTAAAATGGGCCTCCTAAGGAAATTATAAAACAATAGTGGAAATAATAAAATAATTTTTTATTACATCATCAAATTTTGGAGGGAAAAAAGAAAAAACTACTTTTTCAAGTCATATTTTGAACTTATATCCCTATGGCTTTACTCAAATTTTGAGCAGGAATACTCGTATTATCTCCTTCAGAGTTTCAGGTCCCTAGAGGTCATCTACGTATTGGTGCATTTGGTAGACGGGACGTGCAGTGCCTCTCACTTCTCATTTCTACCATTTCACACAACACTAGTGACGGAAAACGCATTAGTTTCCAACTTCTATATTATGTTGATTCTTTAGTACAGGAGCCACGACTTGTTAGGTGGTCTGCCATTTTTTTGAGGCAGTTTTGTACGACCTTAGATAGATGTCATGCTCATGCACAAGGGAGAGTCAAATTCCCTTTTTCTTCAGAGATTTTTTGTTTATTTTTTGAGAGGTTTGCAGAGATAAGGCTTGCTTGTTTTCGTCAGCCTCGTAGGCCAATGTTGGAGGCCCGGATGCACATGTGGGGGAAGATGATGCCTAAGAGGGGTGAGACTATGTTTCCAACCAAGATTTCTCATGATGCACTAGACTTACTAGCCAGTGTTGATGAGTTGCATCCCTTTATTATGGTCCCTTGTCTATATGTTGGATTGGATTGGCAAGGGTGTGCCAACATCCTCTTCACAGCTGATGAGATACCAGATGATAAAGGTAGTATTATTGTTTTATATATTTAAATTTATTCTAGCATGTTCTTTAATTTTTTTTTATTAAATTGTGTAATAAAATTTTCTAATTATTATTGTGTACTTGTATATATTTTGTAGACATTGGCTATTTTGATGGCGAGGAGATGCCGAAACCACCACATGATCCAGGTGTGGATCCTGATGATGATCAGGACATGGAAGATGGCAAGGCTCATGATTAGGAGGCTGGTGGAGAGAGACATGCTCCTCATGCTGGTGCGCTGGTACTACCTTTTTCTAGGAACGGTTGACCTGATACTCGATATAGAATGGAGTTGGGCGACCAACTCAGTGCATTGAATTTTGAGGCAGGCATCAGGCCCGCTCATTACAGAGACATACAGGCTGATGATAGGATAATATAGATGTGGAGAGGCATGCCATGTGACATGTACAACCTGATGTGACATGTCGTAGGAGATATGACAACCGTTACATGACTGAGGAGGATTGTTGCACATTATAGGTGTGGTCGAGCCACAACACATGATGGATAATCTGTGAGCAGTGTCTCATTTCATGATCGTTCACCTCGTGCCACACTTGATGAGCATGAGGATCCACTAGCATCTAGCAGTTATCATGGAGATGAGGATAGACCATCGGCCACGTCCAGTCATCTATAGCCTGTAGCGCCATCCAACAGTACTAGTCATAATCATGAGCAGGCTGGACCATCGAGCGTCAAGGCTACACCATTGACTGAGCATGCCTCCACTACTAGTACTACTTATATTGAAGTTGTACTACCACCAGCTGATCCATCCATCAGTACTAGTCATGATCATGAGCAGGATCGACCATCGACTGTTGAGGCTACACTATTGACTGAGCAGGCCTCCACTAGTACTGTTATTGATGTTGACGTACTACCACCAATTGATCCATGACATTTATATTACAGTTGTATATTTTTAACATTATTCCGCTAATATATATATATATATATATATATATATATGTTCCATGAATTTTATGTTCATGTTACAGTTTTACTTAATTTACATGTTGGTGATCATCATGATGTGTAGATTGTTAGGTCATGTTAGATATGTTCATTTAATGTTTAGCTTGTAGATAGATGTGTATGTGATAGCATGATTTATTTGACATGAGATGTATATATATTTGATGTTTGAGTTGTGATGATGTTAATATATAATGTTAATCTGATGTTTGAATGTGTTTTTTAGTCGAATATGATGTTTGTACGATGGTTATCAAGATCGTGATGTTTATTAATTAATTTAATATTAAATGACCATGATATTTATTAAATATTATGTCGTGATTGTAATTGAAATTTTAATTTTAATTGTATGTAAAATTGTAAAATTGTATTTGTATATGTAATTGTAATTTTAACTGTAATTGTATGTAAAATATTTAATTTAAAATTTTAATTCTAATTGTAATATTTAATTTGTTGATTGTAATTGTAATTTTAATTGTAATTGTATATATGACAAATTGTAAATTTGTAATTGCAATTGTAGCTGCATGTAAAATTTTAAAATTGTAATCGTGTTTGTAATTGTAATTTTAATTGTAATTCTATGTCAAATATTTGTAAAATTGTAATTGTAAATGTAAATGTAATTATAATTCTAATTGTAATTGTATATTGTAAAATATTTGTAAAATTTTAATTGTATTACTCTGAAATGATTGTAATTGTAAAATTTTAATTGTAAATGTAATTGTATGTAAAATTAAAATTGTAATTCTAATTCTAATCATAATTGTATGTGAAATTGTAAAATTGTAATTGTAATTGTAACTCTAATTTTAATTTTAACTATAATTGTATGTAAAATATTTAATGTAAAATTTTAATCGTAATTGTAATATTTAATTTATTGTGAAATGATTGTAATTGTCATTTTAATTGTAATTGTATATATGACAAATTGTAAAATTGTAATTGTAATTCTAATTGTATTTAAAATTCTAAATGTAATTGTATGTAAAATTAAAATTGTAATTCTAATCCTAATTGTATGTAAAATTGTAAAATTGTAATTGTAATTGTAATTGTAATTTTAATTATAATTGTATGTAAAATATTTGTAAAATTTTAATTGTATTAATGTAAAAATTTTAATTGTATTAATGTGAAATGATTTTATTAAATTTAAATTTGTAAATTTGTAAATAATTGTAAAATAATAAATCTAGAATAATATGAATTTTTGTAACATAATAAAGTTTAGAAAATAATGCAAATAAATTCATGTACTTTATAATTATCATTATTTTATTATGATATTACATACAAAAAAAAAAATTTATACAATCCAGTGCGCTTATCATCAAAACACGCGCCGGTGCGTCTTATTACTCCGACGCACCGGTGCTTTAGAATGATTCCGCACCGGTGCATCATAAAACACCGCAAAAAAACAAAAACCTAGATCTTACAAACAACCCCAGTGCACCTATAAAACAACACGCACCGGAACAAGTCTATTCTATAAAGTACAGTATTGGAGCAGTAGAGAGTTCGAATCGCAGGCAAGATTTTTTCTAAGGAGATGCAGGTTTGAAAAGAATAGAGTTCGAATTTCGGCTGAGAATTTTATAGTAGAGAAAATGAGTGATTCAAACAGAAATATGGACAAAGATGCTTACAGGGATGCAAATGGCTATAGAGCTCAACAGAGTACAGGTTGAGAGCAGTAGAGAGAATTTCGTTGAGGATGGCGATAGGGTTAGGAGGTCCCATGATGGAGAAATGGAGAGTAGATTTAATGGCATAGAAATATCAATCGAGGTATTTGATAAAGCTAAGAGGCACCATCAAGGGAAGGATTCTCATTCCCTCAAGGACAACAGAGAAAGTTCAATTGATGTTGTTGATCGGGCTGGTAGGTCCCATGAAGGGAAATATTCTCCAGAATATGTTTAAAAGTAGTTGGGAGTATTGTCTAGGCTTAGGTTAGATTACATAAACTTTTACTTGCAAAGTTGACGTTGCATAAAATCACATATTCAGCTTTCAATTGAACCTTAATGGCATCTCTAACTTGTCTGAGCTGTGGTCTTGTGGATGAAACCAGTGAAAATTCTGCTTGTATTATAAATGGAAATACAGTGACCATTTCTGTGGGAAGGAAAGCATAGATACCTGCAACTACCATATTTCCACTTGCAAATCGGTTTCCCATTGGAAAAAATAATGTAATAGCCTATTTTGCAATGTATTTCCTCTACTCAACCCTATACTCATTTTATATGGGAAGCCATTGCCTCCACATGTAATAACTGCATCGTCTAGTCGAGAATTAGACTTCTTCTGCTAATAAATGCAGAATGAAGGACTCGTTGTCATTGCTCCTAGAACATTACCCTTCTGCAGATTATATGTACTAATTGCTGGCAGGCCATCCCTCTATCTGCAAATTATATTCTAAAGCATATTGGCTGAAAATAGTTAAGTGCCAATTATAACAGGTTCACATACCACAATTTCCCACTTGGGCCCTGTAGTATTTCATCTTCACACGCCCCACATTGCATTCTCTCTACATAATCAGTGGGGACCTCCTGCAATAAAAAAAATGCATTGGAAGAATAGTTATTTCCATCAAGAATTTATCCAATTCCAGTTCTCAATTTTAATTCTAATTCTAATTCTCAAGAATAAACAAAATTATAATTCTGAATTTCTATGTTTGGAGTTCACTAAATTTTGGTGTACACACCTAAAGTAATTTCGGTGCCTTAACTGCAAATTGGTGCTACTGTACATATAACCGCACCAGTACCAGTGTTAGAAAACAATGCACTAATGTGGTTCTATTAAGTGACGCACTGGTGACGAATAAACACAAATAAAAAAAGCACAACTCTATTTTCTTTAAGAGAAAAACGTGGAAAATTGAAAAATGGGCGGAAAAATAATTTTGAAAATCTAATTTCACAAAATAATTCTTTAAATACTAAACACTTTTCATTATTTCACTATTTTTGTTAAAATTTTCAGCCAGATATTTGCAGGAGACATACATGGAGCAAGAGAGCATGAAGGCACTGTGGAGCAGCGAAATACATTCGAACAGAAGTATTCAAACAATAAAAAATAAAAAATATGGTGATTCAAACCATGTATCATAGAATTTCAAATGATCTCGTGATTAGATTTGATTATTTTTTTTTTAAACTTTTTCTACAGTTTTATCCATTTTTACCCTAAGCCCTTCATTTTTTTTTTGTCCTTTCTTCTCCCTATTTCTGTGATTTCAGAATTAGGGATTTTCATTTTAGATTGACATCCAACCCACGGGATGAATTTCATAGTCAGATCCCAATCCATTGGGCCATTGCGTGAATTTTTGGAAAAAATGGATTTTGTTTTATCAGTGCGCCCTACGTAACCTAGCGCATTGGTGCATTGTATTATAAAGTGCACCATGCAAGTACTGTAATAAAAATTTTCAAAACATTTTTTTTTTTTTTTAAATCAATGCGCCATATCTGAAATAGAGCACCGGTGCTCCATGTTACGAGGATAGCACCGTACGGTCTATTACAATGTTTGTTTTCTATGTTTACAATAACCGCACGCACCGTACGATCTATTATACTATTTTTTTACGGTGCGTTTTTAATACTACCATGCATGAACGGTGGTGCGTACATCATGAAAGGCGCACCGGTTTCTTGAGATTTATTTTTTACCTCAAAATTTGACAATTTTTTTATAAATATATTAATGAACGATGTGGTACAGGTTTCATATTGATAAAGAAATGAATAACAAGAGATCAAGTAACAAAAATACTGATAACGCATCAAGAAAAGCAAAAAAAGCAAGTTATTTGTAAATTCTTTATAAAAAATATTATTTTTGAACTATATGTAAGTTTAAATAATATGTATTGTTTACTGTGTATCATGCAGATCCACAAAATGACGAAGCTCGATAAGGTTATTTTTGATCTAGGACCAAAAGAGCGTAAAATCTTGATGGAAAAATTGCAAAAGGATGAATCAGGTGAATGAAAAAATACCATCGATCCAATATGAGTTTCTTTTTTAATTATCATTAATAATATACTGAAAATTTTTAGATAACATGTGTCAAGTAGTCTATTAATTCACATCTGTTTAATTTTTTACAGGGACTAACAACTCAGAAAAGGAATTTTGTTCTAAGAAAATAAAAAAAATAGAACATGCAAATGAAAATGAATTTCTTCTTAGCTCATCTGGAGTGGTGTTGTAAGTTAACGAAAGGGGGAAAAACTTTTACAAAAGTTTGAGGGATCTAGTGGAACGAATGTATGGACATTCTTTCGACTTACAATACAAAAATAAATCCAATGATTCCAAGAACCAAATTTTATCTAAGCTACAAGAAGAGTTTCCAGAGAATTGGTCAATGAGACATGTTAGACTTTTGATAGCAAAAACGTACAACAACAAAAATGAAGGAATGAAAAAGTAATTATATTCCTTTAAATGTTTTTCTAGAATTATTTATAAATATCACTTTTGTTATATTTACTTTTCAGATATCAATATAAAAATTAAATATTTTATTGTCATGTTACATTTTCCGGAAGATTATGAAAATATCAAAAGATGAAAGAGCTGATATCAGAAATATGCCAGTAGGAATGTTGAAAAAGGTGTACAAGGAGATGGTAAAAGAAAAGGACAAAATTGCATCGTAGGAGGAGCCATCTCAACAACAACGTGCTTCAAATGTAATATGTAATCATTGAATTTTTTTATCATTAGGTACAATAAATAAACAATTTAGCATTAAATATGAATTCTCAAGATTTTTCTTGCAGAAAAGAAAAGAAAATGGAACCCATTCAGCGCATAAAATAGGACGACAAGGAAGAAAAGGGTTGATATCTAATTTTATGAGTAATTTTTACTTCCTTATAACAACTTAACTACATTTCATTTTTGTATTTTTTAAGTTGCTTTACAAAAATTATCATTAAATGTCTTCAAACAGGTGCTAACATACAAAGAAGAACCATCAGACGAATTGATTGAAATTGGGTTAAATATGGGTTGTGAGTATATGTCGGCATATCATAAATTAATTGTGGAATTTGTAAGCATCTATTGATCTTGTTTTACTTAGCTCCATCTATAATTAATAGAACAAAAACATATTTTATATTAAATATATGATTTTTTATGGGGTATAAAACTTGCAGGAAACAAAGTATGGAACTGCACCAACAGATGAAATTTTGCAAGATGGCATGGTACATGGTTTTGAAAGAATGTGTATAGTTTATGAGTCAATTGTTGCTATGGTACATCATTTTTCTTTTCGATTTACATTGATGTATATGATTTAATATTGCAATTTTCATTATTCTCACCAATGTATATACACTTGTTTTAGTTTATATTTATGTTTGTAGGTGGAAGGTGAAGAAGAAGCAAACAATCAACACCATGAACAAAACATTCCTGAACATAACCCAAGTCATGGAAGTAGCTCTAGCAGTGACAACAGTTCATGCGAAGAATGATGACCACTATGTTTGGATATCAAAGCAAGGAATTATATTTTTTGAAATACGTCTATGAATCAGACATTTTGTTTAATGTAATGGACCTAGTGTCCCAATTGAAAGACAAAGGGATACCAATAACTATGCCATTTTGTATGATAAATACTGTCTTATTCATATATATTATATATCATAAAATATGTTTTACTTTATTCTATTGCATTCTCCATTCTCATTCTCAAATGCACTAATACAAATTTAATTCATATGAATATTGTTATGAGATATATATGTGTCGACTTTTTATGAATAATGAATTTTAAAAAACCACAATAATTATGATATGATATAAAAAATTAATCCAAACATCACATTCAAATGCATTATTAAGAATTTAATTAATATGAATATTGTTATAAGATGTGTCGACTTTTGATGAATAATGAATTTAAAACAATCACAATAATTTCATTGTCACAGGTCGATGTTTCTAAAAAATACAAAATGAAAACCAGTGCGTGTCAGTAACTGTACAACAGTGCGTTTTTATTAAGAAGTGTGCCGGTGCGTTTGTGCGGTATGACGCACCGGTGCATTTATGTGTCTATACACACCGGCACCGTTGTACCATCTATGGGCACTGCACGAATACCGATACCAATTATAAATATCGGTGCGTTTGTGTGATACTGCGCACCGGGGCGTTTAAGTGTCTATAAGCACCGGTGCATTTGTATGACCTATGGGCACCGCACGAATACCAATACCAATTATAAATCTTGGTGCCTTTCTGTGATAGTGTGCACCAGTGCGTTTCTATACGTCTATGCCCTGGTGCATTGATATGACCTATGGGCACCACACAAATCCCAAGACCAATTAGAACTGTCCTGGGCGTTGTATCACCAAAACTAAGCCTGGTGCAGTTTTATACCTTAACAATCCAGTGCGTTTTGCTTCGACTACCCCGGGGTGCCTTATATATGTACACACTGGTGCGTTCAAGTCAGAGTAGCGCACTAATGAAAAAAATCGGTAATAACCTCCGGCCGCCCATTTTTTTTAGTTGTGTTAAATTTCCCTTAAAAGCTCCACCAAAACCTCTGTAACCATAAACGAATTTCATAGAAAATGTTTTTTTGACAATTTTGGCCAATTTTATAACACTAAAAACCTCCTTCATAACCTCCGTTAGAGGGTATTTTCCTTGTAGTGTGTGATTGGCGATTGTGTTTATTTTCCGCAATTGATTTGTAGAAGGATTAAGTATCTTGCTTTTGCATATCGCATGCATTGATGTACATATTATTTGTATAATTTCTATAAAATAAAAGTATCTTGCACAATTTTCCAACACTCTTCATAAAGCCCAACTTTTTCCTTCACTCTCTTTCAATTTTGTTTCTCTTTTTACTCCTTCTTCATTTATCAAGAAGGATAATAGATTCTACGTTATTTTGTTCTTTATTCATTAAATGTGCAAGGTATATAATATTTCTTGAACTTGAGGTTATGAACCATAAAGCGACGATGATTGGTGACTCATCATCTCTTCTACATTCAAAGGAAGACACAATCTAGGCTATCTCTTCATCGAAAAAAGAGGGGTTTTCCCTTATAGAAAATCCAACAAATTCTTCCACAACTACAACTATACCATTCAAGGTTCTCAATCCCTACCAAAAATATTGGTCAATCGAGGTATAGAAACTGCAAAAAAAACACTACAAACTTACAACAACACATGTGGCTTAGGAAAAAGTATTTGGCTTTGAGCTCATCGATCAGGATAGATATGAGATCCTTATTAACACATTTTCTGACTTGGCCAAGTCCTTTTATGATAAAATCTAAGTTCATAAGTTATAAATTGGTTTTAGTGGCACAATGAAGGAAATAAACCCAAAATAAAACCACCTTAAGAACAAATGAGATATGTTCTTGTTCACTAAATCCACTATTAAGTCATGTTTGCAAGATGATATAAGATTTCCTTTTTTATGCTTTGGTTTGATGTTATTGGCGTGGTTAGTTCCATCTCACCTGCCTTGACTATTCGACGAAGAGATGGAACTAGAACACTTAGAAAAACTCTCACATTAAATACATGTTAGGATTTGGCATCGATGTAACACCATGGGGACAACATTGCGACTCTGAAGGAAACATAATTATTGAATTGTGCTCTTCTGCCAACCCACCAATATTTTCAATCAAATGATCTCATGTATTTGAGTTCAATGAAATAGCCATAAGGACTATCTCCACTAGCAATATTTCCATTAATCTGTAAAATATCTTTATGTTGTTGTATTACACTATTTTTTTAATAGAACTCTTATTCAATTTCCACATTATGTATTCTTTACCTCATGTAAATTTACAATATATATATATATATATATATATATATATATATATATATAATATATATATATATATATATATATATATAGTCCAACTTTTGATGCCACGATGACACATTTTTCTTCAAATCTTCTTTGTATCTTTCCAAACATACAAGGATGTCACGAAAAGACTCATTTCCTAACGATGTTATAGTTTCTTCCTTATTATATAAACTACTTATTTATGTCAAGAATCATTATTCATTTTCTATGCATACATATCTCATTCATATTTTTGTTTAATTAGCTTATGCCTCCATAATTTCTAACAATAAATTATTTTTACTTAATTAGATATGCCATCTAGCACTGGAAATATGGAGAAAAGTGGACAAAGTGTTCTTGTTTATGCACAACACAAAGATACAATAAATTTACATCGACGACTCATTTATAAAAACACATAAAACCATCCTACTTCAACTTCTTCTCGTCCCACCACAAATTCCCCCCCAGCAATGAAAATCAATTCACCTCACCATCCTTAAAACCATGATGACCACCATCACATTTTTGAAAGGATAGATAAAATATACACCATGCATGTTTGAAAAATATGCAAATAATTATACCTAGGTATAAAAACAATACTTTTGCATGGTAATCCTTATAATTTCCATTGTGATTTATTGATCCGGATTTTATGCAGGAACGCAACAGAATACATAAATAACCATGAACATAGAGATGCAGCGGAAATAATGCTTCATTTCATTAATATCAAATAACAGAAATATGCTTACAGGCATAATGGAAATAAAATAGCTAGGGTGCTGGTAGCGAATCTCTGAGAAGAGATGTGATGGCTACAGACCTCTGAACTGTGTTACAATGATGCTCGAGGGCCTATTTATTGTTGAGAAACAATGTAGAATCTGAAACGTCCAAAAAACCTAACCGTAGGAGATGAGGCGCCAAAACTGTGGGCGCCCGTTTGGGTAAATTGGTGGTTCAACTTCCCGGGGGCATAACTTTGGCACCCGATCTCCGTTTGACGCGTTCAATAGCTCGTTAGAAAGATCTATCCGAGGAATTCAATTTTTGAACGAGAAACATCGGTCCATGGACCCATGTTGCTCTCCGTTTTCCCAAAAAATGTCGTTTAGGGCCTCAAAACGGCTCCGGAAGTTCAGGACCCGAAAAACTACTAAAAATAGTAAGTTTTGTTGCAACTTGAAAATTGAAAGAACTGAATATGGGGGTTCAAATGGAATAGGTGGGTGGCCACCAATATCCACCTGGATCATTAAGCCCCCAAAACGGCTCCGAGAGTGAAGGACCCGAAAACCTGCTAAAAATAGTAAGTTGTGCTGAATGTGAAAATCTGCAAGAATTGATGGTGCTGGTCCAAATGGAATAGGTGGGTGGCCACCGATATCCACTTGGATCATTTATCTAAGTATACATATCACGTTTCTCTTTCAAACAACATGGACCCTGGTGCACAACCATTTTCTCGTTATAATTTAACACAAACTAAAGAAATTATCATTGCATACATGAATACGATTCCAAAAGTTACTCATTTTCATGGAGGTCAATGCAAATATAGTGGCCATACAATCCGTTTTTTGAGAGACATCAATAGTATTTCCAACTATTTTCCCCGTATGGTTTCTATGTTGGACATCCTCATTTTCAAAAGGCACAATTATACTAAACAATATTATGAATTATATGTTTATAAATCACGTATAATGGAAACACTAGAATAAAAACAAAAAAAATTACCCCTACTACAAGGATGTCCACCTCATCCCATCTGCAATTTGTGTTTTTCTAGATCAACCAAAAAATATCACCTCTCTTCTTTGTAATGTAATTTCCTCTTTTCCCAAACCACATCAATACCTACTAGATTTGAATTATGACCCTAATGTCCTCCTCACTTTGAGAGACCTCCAACCTTCCTCTTTCATTCCAAATCTTCCAAATTCATGTCCTAATCTTGAAACAATATGTGTTGTTTTGCACTTGATCCATTCGAATTACACAAGTTCACTTGATTGGCATGTAATATATATATCCCATGTTAATGAATATACCAATAAGGTCCTATTAACTATGGAATTCCTCAACATATTTCCCATAATAATTTCTATGATCTTGCAACCAAAAATTACAAAAGTTGAAATGTAAGAATATGATTTGCACCTAATGCACTACCATTATAACCAAGTTAGCCGACTTCCAAGATTATTATATTAATTATAAAAAATTCTAATGTTCCATCATAGCCAAGAAAATTCTTCCATATTATTAAAATGTTGCATTGAAAAGAACTTTCCAACAACTGTTTGAGATCTACGACAATGCTTTCATGACTTCCCAGATTCCAAATTTCCATAACAAGTCATGCACTTTGGTTTATATCTTTGAGGAACACACTATTTCAAGAACAAGCGAATATGTGAGATGAGTGATATGATCACACAAATAGGAATCCAAACATTCTTCTTCACTCTTAGTGAAACTAATATGGAGTGGTATGACTTGCACATGGCCATGCCTAACAACATTCCCTCCACTTTGAGCAATTGTTACCATTGGATAATTGAAAACATTACAAAAGAACACATATTATAGCCCAATGCACATATTGTACATTTACATTTTTCCCTGAATATTTCCTAGAAAAATGTATTCACACACTTTAATATTGGTGGAGGTTTACATCTAACCATAATACGCTTTTCTAATTTGGAAATAGCAATTTCACTTGTTCCAAACTTTTACTTTCTTATTTTCCTATGATCCAAATGGAAAAATATATTCTCCCCACACATACATGGCTTCCTTTGGTTTCAAAATGCACCAAATTTGGGAACTCTCAATTGGAACAATGAAAAAAAGGTCACCAATGTCAAGAGTTATTTTTATCATTATTTGGAATCTATGTGATCTCCAACATTGAAATCTTGCACTTCATCAATCAACAATCCACAACCCATGTATTATAGACACATCATCAATATTTGCATTGAATCAGTTTGGAGATTATGAATAGATTTCCAATTGTGTTGAATGACATGCTAAGTGTCATGAATATCATTTCCTTCACAAAAAATACCATTTTCATAACTATCGATATGGAGTACCATGGGAGTTTCAATTCAGATATTCAATGTCCATTGATGATAAAGGTAAGAAAACCTATATCATACTCACAATGATAATATATTAAACATCAATAATGTCGATCTTCTTTTTATTTGCAAAGAAAATGTTGATTTCTAACCTATTCTTTCTCACAATTATGTTTTAAGATACATTTCAAAGTACGTAGAAAAATTAGAAACAAGATCACACAACTATTTTCAAATGTTATCACACCTCTTGCAAAGTGTACCTCAAGAAGTGCCTGTTGTTAATTTCGTTTGGAAATTCATTATAGAAACCATTGCAAAAAGAGACATTGGGGCACAATAAATATGCCATATGTTACAAAAACTATGACTCTCACTTTGAAGTCATTCATTTATTTCCTTGAATGCTAATATGAGTATTTTTAAATACATGTACCATGATTCTTAAAACCCCCTTTCTACACCAACTTTCATTACTGCATACATGACTAGACCTCCTTCATTGGATCCACTACCTCTCCTCGAAGATGCACACCCTTGGTCATTTTGTTCTTGTTGAAAGAAATACCAATGGAAACTCATATTCCCACCAATGATTGTTCATGTATTTCCACAATAACAACCATCCTTTTCCCTAATTGAAATTTCTATGTTTCTTTTTATTAATTGAGTGAAATAATCCTATATTTTCCTTTTCACACCCTCCTTAGTGACATTAGTTCTGATGAGGAAATAATTTCACACTAGGACATATACACCACAAAATGTTCATTGCAAACCTGAAAAACATAAACCAATTCATCCCTAACAACCCAATATTTGTGTGATTCCCCCCCTCACCCCCAAACTCCATGAACATGGATGAATGTCAAATCCTTTCTCACCTCCACCTAGGAACAACGTTGAATTTTAAGACCTTGAAATTATTGTCTATCATGACTTTTATGCTAACCATAATTGTGTACATACTAATATGCCTCTCCACTTACAAGAGACTTCCATATATTTCATTCAATTTAGTTGCTCAATTACCCAAATCGAACATTATCCCTTTTCAATACCACATGAATTTCACTCCTCTCCCACCCAAAGCATGTTTTTCAACATTGTTATTTCTCATGTCAAAAACATTACACCAATCCCTCCACCTAGAATGATAATGTAGGGATAAAAGGGACAAGAAAATACTATTCCATTTGTTTTATACGAAACACACTATTATCGATCTCCCTAGAAAATAAAAACCACTTTCATCTACTTCCACCTACTAGAATTGTAACTTTTAACATCAATACACTTACAATCCATTATACACTTTGCATACTTTTGCAATTAATGCATCCTTTGGAAGGAAATCACCTCGAAAACTACAAGGGAAATTTCACCATGTAAATTATGTTTTTATTGATGAGATTATATTTACTGGTCCAAAAATAATTTCCCATATTAATGATCACCTAAGCGAAGGATTCTCTTCTAAACACAATGCACCAGTCATAAATCACTTCATTATATTTGTTGTAGATTTAGATCATCATTCACCTACAAAAAAATTTCTTATATATATTAGAACATCATCTAGAAAGACACTTCGACATAGCTTCAACACATTCATAATGCTTTCAACTATTTTTCATCAACAAAGTCCTAGCTCATCTCAAGTTGCTTTTTTTGACTCCTAACAAACCTTATGAATGGAACATCTTTTCTAGAAGAATTGAATATTTTAATTTCAAGGACATGCTCCTCTATCATGCATGATGAGAATCAAACATTCCCAGATTCCATGGAACTATATGCAATAAACCATTATGTTGCTTTGCATAATAAGACAATTCTAAAACAATTGAACATGCCAATTGCCTTATGCTCTAAAACATTGAAGGAAACAATCTTATCCCGCAGTAGAAGTTGAATAATTGGAGTCAAAGGCCCTCTTCTCAAATGAGAAAAATTTAATCCTCACCAACAACTTGTGGGTCAAATTAGGCCTTGTTAATGGTTTTATGGAAACGTCATTTCCATCTTCTATGCAACTATCTCAAAGCCCACAGAGTTTCCATCCTTCATGGTGGTTGACCTCCACCAATACAAAGGGGCACCATGGAACATTTCACATCCAACATATGTACCCATTTCCACCATAATAATGGGTTCACGTCAATAAATTCCCCTTCAAATGGCATAGGATTTAACAATACATAAAAAATAGGGCATGGCATTAGAAAAGGAAATTCTAGACATTGTCAACAAATAACGACAAAGTTTAAGATTCACTTCCGTATTAAGAAGAAGATTGTTTTCTAACCTCCTAATCAATACAGGATTTTCCTTTTCATGCTTCTCACACATGCAATATAATATATATATCTCAAAAGTAGGAAACAATAATATCATTGCTCACATCAAATTTTTCACAATAAAATATTATCTAGTCAACATACAATATTTTACATAGAAATTCTTAATATTGAGTTTAACCTCACATTTTTCATATTTGCTTAAATTGTTTCACATATTTTTTATATTATTTGAACTCTCATTAATTATAATAACAATTATTATTTATTTCTCTTTTCCTATGACAAATAGATATGGATACAAACTACTTGTATATGCTATATGTATATTGCTAAGGAATTCAACAATAGGAACTCGCCTTAAAATCTATATAAACCAAAATCATGCCACTTTGAGTTCTGCATCTTTATCATTTGTGGCAAACTATTATATTTCCTTACAAGATATGAAAAACCATGAAAAAAATAATCCATGTCCATGAAAGATACCTAATTAAGAAAATATGTGTTGATTGGAAAGCATGTCATTTACAACTTCACGCCACTATAGATATTAATTGGTGATATCAATCCCATTCCACACCCTCTATATATGATTAGTTTCTCATGGATAGTTACATCTATAAAAAAATGCAAACACCCCTCTCGCTTATCCATACTTCCTTACTTTGTATAATATGACCTCACATACTATATAAGAACCTTCACGTGAATTACATTTCATTATCATTCTGGATAAATAACATCCTAGCTCTTTTTGTTTGTTCCAACATATCACTTGTTTTCATCTATCCCATATACTCAATCCCATAGATGTAACAATTATAGATGTATTTTATTAATGAAGGCTTCATTTCCAATATGTTATATCTTTATGTATAACATGTCTTATTTATTTCATTTTTAAAATTTGTATTTGCACCAAATAATATCTACATATTTTCATAATTTATTTATAGCATTGAAAAGTTTATCCATACCTAAAAGCATGATAATTGGTGGAGATATCCATTGGTTCTTACCCCATTACTGTTCACTTAACACATATAAACTGTTATTACCATTTATTAGGGATATGTTGACTTATATGTAACTTTGTTTCATCTTGTTAATCTCCATGTATCCATGTCTAGTAAAGTAATACAATCTAAATGTATATTGTTTTACCTTGTTCATTTTTCCTAACCTATTCTTGGTTATCATATACAATGACCTGTATGAAACTATTATGTTGGACTACACTGAAGATGTTTTAGTTAAATATGCTCAATTTTTTTTTTGAGAATTAATGGTGATTTCAGTTATAGTTTTTTAATTTCCTATACAAATCAACAATAGAGATTACCTAGGCCAATATAGGCTACAATAGAGGGCAACGTAATCGTGAGAGGGATTGCAAGGGATAGAAGGGAATTCCTTACCTTGTATTGTATGCTTTGGGAGGCAAGAGAAGTTGATTTAATGGATATTGTTGTATTTGTGATATTGCAAGTGGGAATTACCTAGTAATTGGGATTTATGTAGCTTGCCTACAACTAGGAGGAACATCTTCTATCTACAGTCAATTGGAGGAATTTTATACTAAACAAAAGGTGGCAGGTTTACCATTTACAAATGAACAAGCTGATTAAGATAGGTATCACTATGTTAATGATTTTTTGTGCTTTATTTACTTGCAATTTTTTTATATCTCTAGTATGTTATGTTAAAGTTGATGCATTGAATTTTTTCATACCAATAATTTTTATGGTTTTCAGAGAGTAACTCAACAATTTAATATTTCTTTCCATAGATATACCTAATAATATGTTTTTAGAACAATTTTTTCAAACAACACAACCTTGATTAAATTGAATATTATCTGACACAACCTACCATAGGGGGCATACAAATTAAAAATAAAAGACATTAAAATTGAAAATACAGACAATAAGAATGCTAATAAAAACTCAGAAATAATTCATTAAAGACATAAATATTCACAAGAGAACTCTTGTCCTACTCATTGGCATCTCATTCCTCACACTCACACCTAATTACACTTGCATGCCTCATGGATCACCTACATTTATAAAAGAGGATTTGAACACAAAGTAGGTTCTAGATCCTAAACTAACTCCAAAAATATCTCTCATGATCCATAAAATCTCTCACCTAATCCCTTATCCCTAGATAAAATATAACTAACCCTAAAATCTCTCAACTCTTCTAAAATACTCTCTAAGCTTCTCCTATTTACAACAATTCTCATTCTCTCCTAAAAATATAGGAAAAATACATTAAATAATTAAATCATAACATAAGAAACTATCTCCCTTTGTAAAAATTTGACCCTAGATTAGATGCACCTGTATCAGACTCCCCAGGTAAAAGAAAATCATTTTATTCCGACCATTAGTCTTCATAAAATGATAAAAATACTCCCAGATACCAAACTTTGACTTCCATTAAATAAGTTGCTTTGTCATGTTGTTGATGATATGTGGTTGTCTTTTTCTGTATTCCAGACTTCCAAAATCTATGCTACAACTATCCTCCTTCTTTGTTGATGTATACTCGTGCAGTTAAATGTATCATGTTGTTCGCATTCTGCTTCATCTGAAAATATCTTAGTTTGTGTATTTTTTCCATCAATTTCCTTATTTCTTCAATTTCAATATCCAATTTAGTTTCAGATTGAAGTTTGTTGTTCCTAGCTTGGAATATCAATTTATCATATTTAACATTAAATTAAAAATCACATTTTATCTTGGGTTCCACATTTTTGTTGCTTGAACATTTCTCTCCCTTATCTACAACTTGATTAGATTCAGGCTCCATCAACATATTTTCTAGAAATTGTAATTATTCATCACATTTCATAAGAATTTTGCGGTCTCGTTTCAAAAATCATTTCAAGATATTGGTCTTCATACATGCATGAAACAAAATTAATGTCTTTTCCATCATCTACAACACATCCTACATATGCACACTAATTGTGAGATTAAAAAAAATAAGGCTTTATAGTCTCGAAAGATGATTTTGTCCTCAAGTATTTATGATGATATTCTAAACAGTTTGTGGCGCCATAAATGGGAATCAAACACACGTTCATATCATCATCACCCGCACCAAGCACCGGTCCTTGTTCTGGTTCACAAAAACATACATTTATCTGAATTGTCTAGAGCTTTGCTTCTTCCTTTAAAAAAAACCAACTTATGTTTATGTATTCTTGCAATAAACTACTTGATAGACCATTTAACTATCTTCTTTATTATCCATCCATGTTTTTGATTTTGTAGCAGCTCCATCAACACATCAAGTTTTGTCTTCAACTCAACCATCTCTTTCTAAAATTATTCGTCATGTATACCAACTGTTATTCCATCGCTGTGGATTTTCTCT
This sequence comes from Pinus albicaulis, assembly GCA_034641835.2. Taxonomy (NCBI): domain Eukaryota; kingdom Viridiplantae; phylum Streptophyta; class Pinopsida; order Pinales; family Pinaceae; genus Pinus; species Pinus albicaulis. Next base: position 999,718,153 of record CM076583.1, read on the forward strand.
AAATACTGCAAATTATTATCCATATTCATATTCGTCTCCTTCATTTCCAAATTTCACCTTGTTCACTGTAAGCTGCAATCGAACTAACACTTTTCCCATTTATCTTCTTTGAACTTGGTCAATGTTTCACTAGACTTGAACCATATTTTTGAGCACTCCTTACTCCTCTGACTGGTGTAATTAGTTACTGATAACTTATGCTTGTATTATTTCTTGTTTTGGCTACATTTCCATCTTGTTGTTGCTATAATTTCTGTTCCAATCACCTGCAATTGTTGCAAGAACACTGAATAGAATTTTGGGTGTCAATCTCTAACGATGATGCACCCAATTTAACAGATTCAAATGACTTTTATGAATTCAAATTTAAAATTTTTACAACAAGAGACTTTAATTTAAGGACGTTTGTCCATTTCCATTTGACTTGAAAAACTCACTTGACCAACTTATTTCATTTGACATCAATAAATACCTTGAATTGAATTTTTACATTGAGAGACTCTCTCACTTTAACTCAAATTGTGCAAGGAATTTTTTCTATTTCGGCACTCATAACCTCCTTTGGATTTCATAATTATGACTCTGACCTCAAAACTCATGACTTTAAAGAAAAATCTTCATTACATTATCCAACAAATACCTTTAGTATACATTTTTTTCCAAAACAATTTAGATGCCAAATGTTATTGAACCTACGGCAATTTCATTGTGCTCCATGTATTTAAAACTATGTGAAGTTTATCCTCTCTTCCAAAGTCCCATAAGAAATAACAACCCTTCTGTAAATTATTCTACTAATTCTCTTCCATAATTCTTGCATTAAAATATTATGAAGTAAAATGTTCCTTCTGAGTCTCTTTATAAATTAAAATGGGAAGGGTCATGAAAATGACGTCATATTAAGAAGTAATAATATTCCTTTCTCTCTTTATAATTCTAAATGGGAAGAATCATGAAAGGGATGTGATTTCTTCAAATGTCACACGAGCTTCATCACATTTCAGATTACTTGTTCTCACACTGCAATAATTCAGCGTATTGTTGGAAAATATTCAGGGAACCGTGCTCTTATGTGTGTAAGAACATTCAACCATGACCACACCCCTCTATACATATGGGTTCCACAATGTTATCTCCTTCACGTTGGTTGAAGGTTGGTCCTTCCACAAGAAACTTTTTAATGTTGTAACATAATAAAGTGAACCCCTCCCGTTATTTTCAGTGCAACAATAACCTCATCCCTAATCAATGGTATGGGTCATTTGATTGTTCAAAATTGTATGAAATACTGCACATGTTGGAGATCAGATGCACAGAAAATTAAACAAATACTCAGCAAATAAATCATGCACATAAACACAGAGGAATTTAACGTGGTTCACCCAACCAATCTAGGCTACGTCCACCTAACAGGGCATCGACAATATTATTATTAATCAGGAGATTACATTACAATTTTGGTTCCTCACAAACTCTCACACTCCAAACAATCCGTATGGATACCTGTTATATAGCAAAGAGAATCTAACTGCCTCATAAATCTTCTCACATCAAATTTAGGATGCATTAACTCCCTCCCAACAAAATAGATCTAATATAGCAACCAAATCAGATTGTTGTCACCTACTGAGATTTTTGCCTATTTAATTAAAACATAAAATCTCAACAATCTCCACCTTGACAACAATTAGCCTGATACCCTGTTTGTTTATTATTTTTATCTTTTCTGCAAGCCAAGAGAAGCCAAACACCAACGCAGCTTCTCCAACAAAACTGGTTTCGTGAACATGTCTGCACAATTCTCCTTTGTATGCACCTTTTCAAGGGAGACTCCCCTTTCAGTGATAACCTGTCTTACAAAATGGTACTTGATCGGTATATGCTTTGATTTACTATGATAGGCGGGATTCTTAGCCAAATGTATTGCACTTTGACTATCACACAGTAACTTGATGTTGTCTTGTAACCTACCCATTTCACTAAGCAAACCTTTCAGCCAGACCTCCTCTTTGCAGGCATGCGAAGCAACAATGTATTCAGCTTCAGTAGTGGATAAAGAAACAATGTTTTGTAGCTTTGACATCCAGCTAATAGCTCCACCTGCAAGAGTAAAGACATACCCTGAAGTTGACCTTCTCTTATCCAAATCACCTGCAAAATCAGAATCAACATACCCGCAAACAGATTCACTACACTTATTGTAAGTAATACAATAACTACTTGTGCCTCTCAAATACCGAAGCACCCATTTCACTGCTGACCAGTGTTCTTTACCCGGATTTTCCATATACCTGCTGACAACCCCAACTGCATGTGAAATATCTGGTCGAGTACAAACCATCGCATACATTAAACACCCTACTACATTGGCATATGGAATTCGAGACATATAATCCTTTTCTTCATCTATATTAGGACATAAACTCGAAGAAAGCTTAAAATGGGAAGCTAAAGGGACTGACACAGGCTTCACATTGTTCATACCAAACCTCAAAAGTATCTTCTCAACATACTTCTGTTGTGATAGCCACAGCTTACCATTACGCCTGTCTCTGAAAATCTCCATGCCCAAAATCTGTCTTGCTGCTCCTAGATCTTTCATATCGAATGTCCTTGCCATCTGAGTCTTCAACCTGTTGATTTCATCAATGCTTTTGCTTGCTAAAAGCATATCATCAACATACAACACTAAGATAATGAACATGCCATTACTTAACTGCTTAAAATAGACACAATGATCATATTCACTTCTTAAATATTTCTGACTCAACATGAAAGAATCAAACTTCTTGTACCACTGTCGAGGCGACTGCTTCAGACCATCCAATGACTTCTTGAGCCTGCAGACAAATTTCTTATTGCGATGCTGAACAAACCCTTCCGATTGTCCCATATAAATTTCCTCATCTAAATCTCCATGTAAAAAAGAAGTCTTAACATCTAGTTGCTGTAACTCTAAATCAAACAAAGCAACTAACGCTAACACAATTCTAATTGAAACAATTTTAACAACTGGTGAAAATATCTCATGAAAGTCTATGCCAGCTTTCTGAGAAAATCCTTTTGCAACCAGCCTTGCTTTGTATCTGTCTTCTGAATCACTCACACCCCGTTTCACCTTGAAAACCCATTTACATCCTACAGTTTTCCTGCCTTTCGGAAGTTCAACCAGATCCCATGTGCCATTCTTACCTAAGGCCATCATTTCTTCCTTCATGGCTGCTTTCCATTTGTCACTCTTTGAACCTTCTACAGCTTCCTGATAACACAAAGGTTCATCATCGTTAGCGGTCAAAGCAACTGAAGTAACATAATCATCATACCTTCTCGGAGGGCGTTTGATTCTTGTAGACCTCCTTAAGGATGTTTTTGGTGCTTCCGCAATTGGCTGACTACCATCTGTCGGAACTTCTTGCCGATCAGTATCTGAGACCTGTTCATGATCTAAACCTGAACCCTGTTCATGTTCTGATTCTGAAACCTGTTCATGACTAGTATCTGAACTATGGTCATCATGATTATCATTAGAAATGCTATCAAACTGAATGTGCCGAAAGTCAGATACATCATCATGTTTCAATCTACTATCTACATCTAACTATACAAGAGAGGATTCATTAAACTTTACATCTCTGTTGATGATGATTTTGCGGGTAGTAGGATCCCACAATCTATATCCCTTTGTTCCAACACCATACCCAACAAAGATATACCTTTTAGACTTTGGATCTAATTTATTTCGCTGATGTTTAGGCACTAGAGCATATGCATCACAACCAAACACTCTGAGTTTAGAATAGTCACAAGGATGTCCTTTCCATACTTCTTGCGGAATCTTGCAGTCTATCGCCGTCAATGGAGATCGGTTTATCACATAACAAGCTGTTGCCACTGCTTCCGTCCACAACTCCTTCTGCAAACCAGCGTTACTCAGCATACTCCTTGCTCTCTCCAAAAGAGTCCTGTTCATACGTTCAACAACTCCATTTTGCTGAGGAGTATAAATAGTAGTCTTATGTCTCTCGATCCCTGCATCCTTGCAATAGTTTTCAAACTCCTTGGAAGTAAACTCACCACCATTGTCAGTTCTTAAACATTTTATTGTTCTACCAGTGCTGTTTTCTACCAATGCTCTAAACTACTTGAAAACTGAAAGAACATCAGACTTTCTTTTCAACATGTAGACCCACACCTTCCTAGAAAAGTCATCAATAAACGATACAAAATATGACGAGCCACCATATGACGTTGTAGGGGCTGGACCCCAAACATCTGAATGAATATAATCAAGTATCCCTTTACTAGTATGTTTGCCTGTTTTAAATTTTTGTTTACTTTGTTTGCCAAACAGACAATGTTTACAGAAATCTAACTTTTCAGACTTTAGATTAGGAATTAATTTGCGATCAGCCAAAATCTTTAACCCTCTTTCGCTCATATGGCCCAACCTTTGATGCCATAGGCGAATGGAACTACTGTCATGTTCAGACACCGTAGACACATGATCTGACCCTGTTCTTCCTTCTAATTGAAACAGATTTCCTACTTTCTTAGCCCTCATTACTAGTAAGATACCTTTATAGATTTTCATAACTCCACCTTGAATTACAGTTTTATATCCATTCGTATCCAATGCTCCTAAAGAAATTAGATTTTTTCTCAAGTCTGGAACATGTCTCACATCTGTTAACAATTTAGTTGTGCCATCAAACATTTGCAGTTGTATACTTCCTATCCCAACAATATTGCAAGTAACATCATTACCCATGTACACAATGCCATCATCAACAGATCTATATGTCTTAAACCAGTATTTATGGATACACATGTGGTTAGATGCCCCAGAATCTAACAACCAATGTTGATCATGTTTTGACATATTAACAGACAACACTTCGTCGCTCATACCTGAACCAGATGTCGAACCTGTATCTGTCGTGTTTGCTTCTTTCTTCTCTGTCGAAGAGTCTCCTTTCTTCTCTGTTTGCTTTCTCTTCCAACAGTCCTTCTTCAAATGCCCCGATTTGCCACAAAACCAGCACTTTACTTTGCTCTTCTTCACTTTCGACTTTGAACGAGAGTTTCTATGCTTACCCCCGGAGTGTCTCTCTCTTGAGAGACCTCTGGCCATCATTACCTCTGATGTAGAGGTGTCTGCATTCGACCTCTTCCTCGTCTCCTCAAACAACAAGGCTCCAACCACATCGTCAAACTCAAGGATGTCTTCCTTCATCCGCAAACCATAAAGCTGTCGCTTCAGGAGAATCCGATTTGTCAAAGATTTCGTCATGTAGAGCTTTTCAAGCTTCATCCACAAGCCTGCGGAAATCTTCTCTGACACAATGTTGAACAGAACGTCATCCACCAGACATAACCGAATTGCGCTCAGAGCTCTGTCATCCAACTCATCCCATTCATCCTCTGTCAAGGAAGAAGGCCTTTTGCTTTTCCCCAACAGTGCTTTCGCCACGCCTTGTTGAATCAGCAGATCGTGCATCTTAACCTTCCAGATCTCGAAATTATTCTTGCCATTAAACTTCTCAATTTCAAAACGGGCACTTTGAGTTTTTGCCATCTTGTATCAGCAAAAACACAATAATCTCCAGAACCCAACTTTAAATAAATGAAGTTTGTGTTTAAAAAATGCCTTTGCCTTTTTAAAAAACAAACAAATATCTTCTTCAAAGTTATCGCATGATAGAATTTTCCTTATTATAAGATTCTTTAAAGGAACTCCATTTTCATCTTTAAATTCATGTGGAGTAATTAAAAAACTGCGCTGGCAAAAAAACGCTATAGGTGTAAACAGGAAGGTTTCAAACCACACTCACCAGCACCACGCAATAGCAGTGTTTAAGAAACATTACCAACAGTCTCCACGCAATACCACGCCACAACAGTGTTTAAGAAACATTACTAGCAGTCAGCAGTCTCCACGTCAGGATGAAGAAACCGCGTAGCAAACCACCATTTGTTAGAGCGAACGGTGTATACCTCCACCAGGAGGCTCAACAATCTATACGCACCGGTAACTCAGCAATTCGCACCACATCTTCACGCAGAAAATCCTCATTCATTGATTCGTTCATGAGGCTGGGGCTCCTTGACTCCACGCTTGTGTTCATGCCGTTGTAAACCACTTTGACTCCACGCAGTTTGAACAGCAGTGCGCACCATTCAACGCACCTGCAACCTCCACGCGCAGGTTTGACACACTCCGCATCACACCAGGCAGCACACTTGGGACCGAGTTCCCTCTGCGCAGCACCTCCAGGCACGAAGTCCAACACGCCTTTGTGCTCCACCTCCAGCACGTGCTCCAGCTGCGCCACGCCTCCAACTGCTCCGATACCACTTGTTGGAGATCAGATGCACAGCAAATTAAACAAATACTCAGCAAATAAATCATGCACATAAACACAGAGGAATTTAACGTGGTTCACCCAACCAATCTGGGCTACGTCCACCTAACAGGGCATCGGCAATCTTATTATTAATCAGGAGATTACATTACAATTTTGGTTCCTCATAAACTCTCACACTCCAAACAATCCGTATGGATACCTGTTATATAGCAAAGAGAATCTAACTGCCTCATAAATCCTCTCACATCAAATTTAGGATGCATTAACTCCCTCCCAACAAAATAGAGCTAATATAGCAACCAAATCAGATTGTTGTCACCTACTGAGATTTTTGCCTATTTAATTAAAACAGAAAATCTCAACAGCACAAGCATCTAAGCTTCATAACTCTTCGCACAAGTAATGGCCACTCTTCAGGTTTGAAATGCAATATATCAATTTTCGTAGCAATAGCCAACAACTCTTCACATTAGAAATCGATCCCTTCATAATGGGAATCAGTTGGTACAACAACAACCATCAAACTGGGAAACATTATTTACTTTGGACATCGATTTATCATAGGTTGCGATGAAATATCTTTGGAAAACTCCTCGTGTTGAGAAACAGACGTGCTAACTACCATAAAACAATTCTTCAAATTCATTCGTAGAAAATAATCTCCTCATCAAGACCTTTGTAATATGTTTGAATTCCAGATCCTATGCGTTTTCAGCAACCTCTGCTACCTTTTCTAGGTAACTACGTTTTTTCAGTGATCTCTTCTATCTCGCCCTCACTTATGCTATGCACTTTAACACCTCCACACATTTGATTTTGGTTGTTCAATGTATTTTATTCTCCAACACTCTGGACCAACATGTCTCCTCGATGCTATAACTCACTTGAACATATGATGCTGCTCCATGCAATAGCTTAAACATGACCTTTCTTCCCAACAACAAGTAATTTGCAGAATTAAACAATTGGAGAGAACAGTTAACTGATTACAATGCAGGTTTAATTCTTTTCTCTTCCACCCCCCAATAGGTTTTGAATGTCACGGAAATGTTAAGTGATAGCATGGAAATACCTCATAGAAAAATTTCACTTTAAATTCTCTCTTAGCGCAATCAGTATATGTTTCAATAACCAGATAATGTTAAATATGATAAAACAGAGAGCCTAAAATGGTAACATTGATGAAAGGAAATCAATGCTCACTAAAGGAACGAATGAGTTACTCTAGATCACTCAGCTAGTGAAGCATACTTTGAAGACAGTGCCAATATTTCAAGTATTATGTGATCATAATTTCCAATGAATCCCAACACATATCTAGTTTCCTCATGACCATCAATGCACTATTACACAGACTCAACTTTCTCATGCTCTACTTCCCTTTCCTCGTCAAAGGAATGAAGAGAATATGTTTCATATATTTGTTTCTAAATTAGATTCTCTATTAAATACGTCTGGACCATATGTTTGTCATCATCGAGCAAGTGTTCTAGTTCATACCTTACCTTTTGGACACGTCCTGATATTGCAACCAATCAACTCTTTATTTTCCTGACTCTTTCAAGATTACGTGTGCTAATCTTAGTCGTAAAATCATCCAAGGCTTGATATGCCTATTTCTCTAGCGTAATTGTCTTTATTTCCATACATGACCCTCATTCATACACATAGCCTCAACTCATCATGCAACGCCTTATCTATCTCTATTGGGGATGGCCCGAATTGGTCCATTTTGGGTCAAAAGACTTCACAAATTGAGGAGCAAAGTGCACAAAAAATGAAGCTAGATGTACCACGTGGGGTTTAGGGTCTTTAGGGTGGGTCAAAGCCCCTTATTTTTAATTTTTTTTGGGTTTTAGAGTATTATTTTTTCTGCCCATAGTATGTGGACCATGGTTTTGAATCGATGTAAATGATATATAAACAAATGTAATGCTGTGTCGAAGTATGAATCCCTGAATTATTCATGAGCATGAACTGTTGAATATATGTTTCTGAGTCTGTTTTTTGCCTAAGGAAAGGCTCCATAGCTGTCTGCGCAGAGGCCTTGAAGAGTCAAAATCATTGTGCGCAGACCACTTTCAGCTGTGTGCGAAGTTTGGAGAAGTTGTATGTATCAAAGAGCTTTATCATTGTTGGTGTCCATATGTGAAAAAATATTCAAGCCCTTTTTCCACATAAATTATCAACCCGGGGTGTTAGTTATTTCAAGACTAGCACACACAGTATATGTAAGAGAAATCACAAAACTTGCTATTGAATCACATGCTTTAATTAAAAAACAAGAAAAATATTGTAACAACAATTAAAATGGATTACAGAATTAAAAAGGAATTCACAGCAATTGTAGAATTATACTAGAAAAACAGTAACGATAACAAGTCAAAATATAAAATCAACAAAACAAATATAACACAACACCTGACCAGAAGAGTGGGCCCAAGTCTCTGATCAGGGCTATGGAAAACTCACTATTTATAAGTGAAACAACAAAATATTGTGCATTCAATTAATTGGAAAATTCTTCTGTCACAAAATTTGTATATTCTTTCTTAACCCCGATTCATAGCCAGAAGGCCCTCTTTATACCACTGTTCAGGAAATCGTAGATTTCCTTTAACAACTAAATATCTACAATTATATAATACATTACAACAACAACCTAGTTTCCAAAAGGAAACCATGAAAAAACCTGAAATATCGCTGGAGGAAAACTGAGTCTGTTGCGCTGTAGCAACAGGTAAATATAATGCTGGAAATTTAGAGTTGTTATGTGGCTCACAAATGAAATCCCCTTTCTTTTAACAAATCTCAAAAAATATCGGAGTTAATTCTTGCAAAGGTAAAACCTTCGTGAGTATTAATTCATTAATCAAATATTCCATGTAAGACAGTGGAAAGGGGTTTACCTCATGTATTTTAGAATAATTAATGATGCAAAGAGATAGAAAGCTGGGTGAAAATGGGAGAGAAAAGTATACAAATTTGGTACCCAACATCTCTCCCCAACTAGTCTATCTGCATGCCATCAGCATCTCGTCGTCTCCTCAGATCTGATTTGGACTGACTGTGACTGACATGAAGCTGTGTGAGATCATATTCTTCGGCTATTTCTGTCCCAGGGGGTTTATCACCTTCCATCAGAACAACATCCTTCCACCAGTCTCGGTCAACATTATATGCAGGAGTATATTGCTCAACTGGCAACCAAATAAGGGGAAATTGAAACCTTAGCCCGATCCACCCGACCCCACAAGTCTGAATTCATGCCACAAAAGGTGGCATCCTTTCTAGTGCCCATGCAAAGTTAGGTGCTCCAAATGGTTCTCGATCTCTAACACTTGAAGATGACAAAATCTACCTCCTCTGACAACTATCCAGTGTTTCCTTACATAAAGTTGTAATCTACCTAACATAGAGGTCAGCACAACATTTATGGGTTTTAAATATGTGTCCTCAATGCCCCTCAATCTAGAGAAAGGTAAAATTATTGTTATAAATATTTTCTAACTAGCCATGCTCCTTCCTCATCATTAGCGGCCTTGTGACTTGGTTTTCCTAAAACGTATCATAGGCCTTTCTCCATTTAATCTGATTGATGGTGTAGGAGGAAAACACTCTTAAATGAATATCCCCCACAAATGGAATAGGGTTAAAAGCCTGATCATGCCTCAAGAAGTAACCATGCATGTAGAGCTCGCAGATTAAGTGTTGTCCTATGATATCATTAATTTTCAAGATATGGAGAAACTGGATGGGATCCTCAGTCTCGTGCCAAATTTATTTATATATACTCTCCAGAAAAAAGAAAAGAAATTGTTCATGAAGGAATAAGGCATAGCTCTATCTAGGAGGTCTACAGGCCATTACCTGTTGCACTAGGGAAAACATATTCTCCTTATCGGATTGCAGCATCTGCACTTGTTCTTCTAACTCTTCTATCTTTGCCTTTTGTTTTTCTTGCCTCTATTGCACCTTATCCAACTAGTCTACGTATCCTGTAACGATCCTGGCACCCTGTTCTTGGACCCGCATTGTCTCCTTCTTATGTCCATTCGCAACAGACTACCATCTCTATATTTCAGTAACTAGAAAGAATTCCCAGCCTTCAAACAACTGTTTTATCAGACTAGTCTATGTATCTGCAGAGGAGACCTCAATTTTTGGCTCTACTTCCTTCCACTTGTATACCTTTACCTTCTTCTTCAACCGAGAAACTAGCCTCTTCAACTCTCGAACTTCCTTCTTCAATCTCATGGTTTCATTGAATTGCAGCTCATACCTTTTCTTGAGAGGTAATCTTCTTTTCTCACACTGTTCAATCCATTCCTTTTTGACAATGAATTCATTTTCCAGGCCTATAAAAGGCTCAGGAGGTGGTGGAATTTTGTCAGTATTATCAACTGGTTTTTCTGTTAGGTCTTTCTGGCTAGGTTCCCTATCTTTAGGGGCATCATCCTCTATATTTACCTTAGGTAATCCTACCGTTTGGTCAACACTTCCATCGACCATCCTATGTTCTAGTGTTTCCATGGTAATTATGTCTCCATTGTGAGCCTTTGGGTGCTCCAGCTGAGATTCAACAATTACTGGGCTGATATTGGCCATGTCCTTCCCTGGGTTGACAAACTTAAGCACTCATGGAACAACTATTTCCTCCATTAATCATTTAAATGAGCAGAATCCCCTCGCCCCTGTAGGCATCATAGACTGGAATGGATAACGGGGAATATATTCATCATCCTCATTTCCATCTTGGGCCAGACTTTCATGCACTGCTACTTCAGTCGTAATCGACACTGGTTCTTGTGGAACAACATCGATTTTGAGGATTGTTTCCTTTATGTCCTCCTGCCCTTTGTGAATTATTTCCTCCTCTGTGGTCGATACTGGTTGTTGTGGGACAGTATCGACCTTGTGGGTTATTTCTCCTCTATTTTCTTGTTCTCCATGGATTGCTTCCCATTTTGCGGTCGGAACTGGTTCTTGTGGAACAATGCCAACTTCATAGGTTGACTCTTCTCTGTCTCCCTGTTCTATTTGAATTGGGGGTGGTTCTTCTGTAACACCCCCACTTAATTCAATATTTATTTCTGCTTGGGCAGGTGATGTTGTTTCACAATCTGTTTTATGTTCCTCCTATTAGTGTCAATATTTGTAGCCTTCCTCTAGTGATCAAACATGCTCTTACAAGGTGATTTTAAGGTGTCAAGGTCAAATTTTGTCATTTCAGTGAGTCTTCAAGAAAAATTTGGTCACTAGGTATTAGGTCTAGGGTTTGCTAACACTCCTTTCAAAGTTTTCCAAATGTCGGTCCATGTCACCATTCAGATGAGTGTACCATCATTCAGAGGTTGTCATCATCATGTCAGGTTCCAATGGGTCATTTTACACCTTGTTCATGCTTCCATTGTGCCTAGGCAAGGTTCATTTCCCTGTCTTAGGGTTTTGGAGGTAATTTCTCTTGTATGGTCAAATCATCAGCAAAACTTGTATCCTGATATTCAGAAACCTTCCCCTATCCTTAATTTACCTTATTAAACACTTCCCATCACTGATATCCCTCAACTTCCTCATTTTCGCACAAACCCTAGTTTCTTGCTACAACTTTACAATTTTCTAGGCTAGGCCTGTGTTTTTCCCTTTTGGACCCCATCCCCTCACTCAATATTTGAAATTCCACTTTCCCCTACTTCCTAACATCCCTCCCTACTTCCCAAATTTTTATCAAGAATTTATAAGCGCCTTATCCCCTTCATTTCACTTCATTTCGACAAATCCCTTGTTCGACACATCGGGATAGGTATTACTCCAATGATGTTTATGAGAAATAAAAGATGAATTTGGGAACACTGAGAGATTTTTTTGTCCAAAATAGGCCAAGGAAGAAAAAACTCCTTCACTTTTTACACACGTGTCATGGTTTTGGAGAAATGTCAAAAATACAGTTGCTTCAGGAGAATTGATGCACCTCTGAAGTGACCTTGGGAAAATCAAGATTTCTCCTAGCTTGGTTGCCCTAATAACTTGCTTGATGAGTCAAATGATAACAAGACACAAAGATATTTCCAATGAGCTATCATGATTTCAATTTGGATTTGAGGAAGACCTTCAAAAGTTGACTGCAACAGCACTCTGCCTTGAGGCAGCCTCATTTTGCACATTTTGACCAGTCTTGGGAGATTTGACTTTTGACAGGGAAAATGAACTCCAAATTCAAAAACTCTAGTTGGGTTGGAAAGAAACCTCAATAAGCTTTCCAAATAGCTATCCCGTGCCCAATTTTGACACCTGAAAGGCCTCCAAAAGTCTCCTGCAAAATGATGCTACACATTGAGATGGCGCGGCGCATTGGGTAGCCCTCTGTAGTGTAAAAAATGAACTAGCACGACGCATTGAGATGGCGCGGCGCATTGGGATAAAAAGCCTGAAATCCATTCAAATATTCCACCAAAGCTCTCAAATTTCTAAATTATTCATTTCGCAAGTAAGTTCACATCCCTCCATGACCAATGAATGAATTTCTCTTAGTGCTTATGGTGATTTATTGAGAACAAATCAAAACCCTACCTCTTTACATTTCTTGCAAAAAGCAGTTGTATAGGGTTTGAAAATTGCATGTTTCACTGCCAATTCCACTCCTAGCTATCTCTCACTCCCTCACTCCTTTATTCCTTCATTTTTTCCCTCTCATTACATTTCATCAACTCATTCCCAAAATCCCATATCCCTAACATCACTAATCCTAAATCCCCAGTCCTACTATCCCAAACCCTAATAAAATTTCCCAAACCCTAATTTCTGTCCCAAAATTCTAATTATTGTCCCTAAAACCTTTCTATTCCCCAAAAAATTGACAACAATATTCCCAAAATCCCTCATACACATTTCCTCCACAGTCCTTCATACATTCTCATCCTTGACAGCAAAAACCTAAAGACACCATAAATCTCTTCATACTCATCAAGAAAAATCACACATTAAAAAACATTGGAAAAGATGCTAGAGAAGGCCAACAATGAGAAAAATATGTTGAGGAACATGGCATACCACTACTTGGAGAGAAACAAGGTGTGCAAAGCAAGAATCGGGAACTTGAAGGCTAAGTTGAAGAAGGCATCGAGGAGGCAAAAAGAGCAAGATAGACTTTAGAACTTGGCTGAGGCTTCCTTGGCTGAACACAACAGTTGATGGAGAACACTCTACCCAAATTTCAAAAAAATTGGGACACTTTTTGCATTTTTGGATTTTTGGGCCAAAACACAGGTTTTTCTGCCCAATGCGACGTGCCACCTGGTGCTTGCTTTTGATGGAGGCATCCTTTTGAGGAAAAATCAACATATTTGGATTTTTCATGGAAAAATATGCATGCTCACCAATGGCCAAGAAATTTTGACAGGTTTTGAGCCCCCAAAAAGGTCAAAAACACCCCAAAAACGACTTTTCGACCCCTTTTTGGACACACAGGAAGCAGTCTTGGGAAAACTCAGTTTTGGAGGGGCAAATGGAGGCCAAATTCAAAAATTACACTTGTGCTGGAAAGTAGATAGGAAGACCTTTCCAGCAAGCCCACTTGGAGAAAATTTGGACAACAGGAAGGCCTCCAAACACAGCTTCAAAAAGGCGCTACGCACAGGGAAATCAACGCGACGTATTGGAGGAATTTTGCTCATTTTTGGTCAAAAACTCTGTTTTTCGCCTAGTTTTTTCACAGTTTGACTTTTTTCCTTATAATTTTCAAACTTATGATGTAATTGAATGTAATTTGATGGATCTTGATGTAATTATGCTAAATTTTCACTCATAGAGGTAGATTCATCCATGGAAAAGTAGTTTGTAACTGAATGAATCAGTTCCCTAGTTTTTAGAGGCAAGCTGTTCCACTGCCTAATTTTTAGTTTCTCAATTTAGAATTTTTTGGAACAACTCCTAAACTCATGAGCTCGACCCCTAGAGGCTAGGATGAGTTTTTTTTTTCCTATATCTTATTTTTTTTTCAGTCATTAGCATGGTTGGACTTTTGGGAAAGCTTGGAGCTTATTGTATACTCATTTCAGTAGTTTGGCTAAGGAATAGATCAGTGGTTTGCAGCACTTTATGGGATTCATGTGGCATCTTTCTTTGGTATTGTGTTTTATTCTATAATTGTAAGTCTACATGTGTTTTATGTATGCCATATCTCTCTTTATTTCATCTTAAACTAAATCAAACAAGGATAAAGGTAGAATACATTGAAAGTGTAGTGCTCTACCTAGGGTTTGCTTAGTTTTCTATGTTTTCTTCAGTTTGAAAAGGATCCCTGAGTTCTTTATGCCCTTCTAAACTCCTCATCTATATAAAACCTCTCCATCTCACTTAATTTGAAGTACCAAATCACTTGCCTACCTTTCCCCATAGAGATCTCTGCAAAACTGAGCCTCATTCCCCAGGCCCAAATCTGCCTTTCACATTTGAGCCAACAAAACATCATCAAATTCAATCAAACACCTCTGTACACATACCTAGCCTAAAATCAGTCATTACATCAGTCATCTCAAGCTTTCATTGGCCATATTTTCTAATATTAACAAGGAGAGAGCCCTCTCCCAACCTGGTAGGGCTAGCTACGAGGTTAAGCGTGGTTTGATGTTACCCTAGAATCTGCCTTTCTCAGCCTGAGGTATATTTAGGCCCTAACATAGTGGCGAACATACTAGGGAGACGAAAATTTTGTTGTTTTCTTTATAAACTACAGACAGAGCCTGAAGTTAGCGAGGTAGCCTTCGAACTGCTCTTTCTCTGCAAGTGCATAGTAGATGAACGCTGCTTCAATCAATCTCTGGTTTGTTTATGAATTGAACATATGGTTTCCTCAGTAAAATCTAATCAAGTTTAGATCTGATTGTTGATGGTGGACAACGATCAGACATCGGAAGGCTGAAATCATTCACCTGGCAACTCTAAATCAGTTTCGAGTTTAGATCCAAGGACTCCACTGGAGGATGACCTTGACCAACAGAAACATGAAAGGACAATATGGAAAGATCAGGTATTCAAGTTGGAATTTCATCCAATACATTTTGTTATTTGTCATAAATCATTTCTTCTCTTTTCCCGAGAATGTCAAGAAGGCTTTGCAAAGTATATTGTATTTTAGAAAAGATCCTCGGCCTGCATTTGATTCCTTCCCTTTGAAGATTGTGAATACCAAAGATTTGCGTGCTTTTGAGCTTGATCAAGACCTTTCTTCTAAATCTTGTGATGACCATCTTCAAACTGATGAACCTCAAGAGACCAAGACTGATTCTGCAGCATTTGTACATACCCCTATACCTTGTAAAATTCGAGATCGATACAAGCCTCTGATTTTACCTCCTATATCCCATGCTTTCCCTAAAAATCATGACCTATATCTACCAAGATTTGATGGTGAATGCAAAAACATCACTGTTGAGAGACATGTTCTGAATTTTGAGTCTTTTCTTGACATTTTTGAAGTTGATGAAGAGGATGTCAATATTAGGCTTTTTGCTCTTTCTTTGCAAGGCAAAGTCAAGAGTTGGTTCAAAACCCTGCTTGATGCGAGCATCTCAGATTTCCAGCAGTTCGTCAAAGTTTTCCTCGGCAGGTGAGTGGTCAAACAGAACCCTTTCTTGACTATAAAAGAGTATAAATAGCTAAAAATACTGCCAGGGGAGACAGTACAATAGTTTTCTGCTAGATTTAACCAAGTTTATTATTCGATGCCAGTTAATATAATACCTCCTCTTGGATCCGCTATCTTGCACTACTCGGGTGCCTTTGATCTAGAAATGGAGTTTCAGCTGAGAGAAAGGAATATTGCAACACTTGAAGAGATGCATAATAGTGCAGTAGATGTAGAGGCTCATTTTTTGATTCGAAGGGAAAAGTTGAAGGAAGAAGAGATGAAAAACATAGATCCGGAGGAATCGACATCTCTAGAGGTAAAGCTTGACATTTTGGTAAGTGCAGTGGAAGAGATGATGCAAAGGACCATCACAAGGAATGAGTATAATGTTCAAGCCCATGGCTCACTGATTGAAGAAGAACAAGTTGCTGATCCAAAACATTTTGTTTCTTATCCCAGTTGTCATAGATCTGATAATGATTATTTTATAGATCATCTTGGAGAAGAGAGAGTTGTTGATATGACATGTATGCTTGATGATGTGTTTTATACTAATGATTTGCCTCAGTTTGATCAGTATGATGATGATTATGTTCTCCAAACAGAAGCTAATATTGCAGACAAATCAGCAGCTAGATTCTGGGAGGAAGAAGTTCACTTTCAGTAGCTCGAATACAATGTTCAGCCATCACATATCAGCTATGGAAATGACGAGGAAAGTGAAGCAAATTTTGAAGTTTTTCCTTTTTGTTTTGATTCATTTCAGTGCATCAGAGACAACTTCCATGCAATCAGAAATCAACTGTCGACAAGTCTTGATCTGGACCATCTTGAGGGCAATGAAAACGTTGTTCAAGACTTCTCATATCTAGATTTGCAACCCCTGAATGCCATTGATTTTCAAGTTGCAGATGAGGACTTGGAAGCTGTCACATATGATCAAATGATACAAGATGATTCCATACCATTTTTTTTTGAATCATTTCAGTTTTTGAGGGGTAAATTGCATAGTATATATTCAAATGAGCAGCCTCTAGGAAATCATGTAATCTCATTGGAACCAATAGAAAATGGGTTGCGGCAGTCTTTTCAAGTTTTTCACGATCCAATAGCTGATGTGTTGGATGATGTCTGCAGTCAAAGTCTTTCTCCATTGACTACATGTGAGTTTGAAACGTGTGCTGATATAAACTTGATCTGGAAACTGGTTTCTTTGTCATTTTTAGCAGGAGTCTCATCACAAAGCTCAAGACAAAGTTTTCATTCATGGTATGAGAAGAAGAGAAGTAATCCATTCGATGAGCTAAGTCCCAATGTGCATGAACTTCAAGATCCTTATGCAGTGTTTTTGGAGGCAGATAAAGAATCCATATCATTCAACGGATCTATTTCCAAGTTTTCATGGGAGTTGGCTTTCAGTAGTTCTCTCTTGTTGTTCATAAGCAAGCACTTGTGGAGAATTCAAACAGCAGCTGGAATACTTACTTGGTTGCATTGGTTGTTTCATTTCACTTGATCAGGTGATGAATGGAACAACTAGAGTAGGTTGTATTGAATAAGCTTCATATTGAGCATATTTTCCAGTTTTTCGGTTGTGTTTAAGTATCAAGTTAGTTTTTAGTTGAGTGAGATTCAATTTGTGTCCTCAATTCATCAGTTTTCAGTCATGCATTTCAGCTTGAGTTTTTTACTCCATTGCCTAATGGATGAAGGCACTGTCTGCTTTCCAAAGATCTGTAGTTCTTGGCACCTCCAAGGAGCTACCATCCCCATTGGAGCCAATGTTAGTGTCAGTCTTTGCAACCTTCCTCCAGTGATCAAACATGCTATTACAAGGTGATTTTAAGGTGTCAAGGTCAAATTTTGTCATTTCAATGAGTCTTCAAGCAAAATTTGGTCACTAGGTATTAGGTCTAGGGTTTTCTAACACTCCTTTCAAAGTTGTCCAAATGTCGGGCCATGTCACCATTCAGATGAGTGTACCATCATTCAGAGATTTTCATCATCATGTCAGGTTCCAATGGGTCATTTTACACCTTGTTCATGCTTCAGTTGTGCCTAGGTAAGGTTCATTTCCCTCTCTCAGGGTTTTGGAAGTAATTTCTCTTGGATGGTCAAATCATCAGCAAAAATTGTATCCTGATGTTCATACGCCTTCCCCTATCCTTAATGTATCTTATTAAACACTTCCCATCACTGATATCCCTCAAATTCCTCATTTTCGCACAAACCCTAGTTTCTTTCTACAACTTGACAATTTTCTAGGCTAGGCCTGTGTTTTTCCCTTTTGGACCCCTTCCCCTCACTCAATATTTGAAATTACACTTTCCACTACTTCCTAATATCCCTCCCTAATTCCAAAATTTTCTCAATAATTTAGAAGCCCCTTGTCCCCTTCATTTCACTTCATTTCGATAAATCCCTTGTTCCATACATCGAGATAGGTTTTACTCCAATGATGTTTCTGAGAAATAAAATATAAATTTTCGAAACCTGAGAGAGGTTTTTATCCAGAATATTCCAAGGAAGAAAAACCTCCTTCATTTTTTACACATGTGTCATGGTTTTGGAGAAATGTCAAAAATACAGTTTCCTCAGGAGAATTGATGCACCTCTGAAGTGACCTTGGGAAAATCACGGTTTCTCCTAGCTTGGTTAGCCTAATGACTTTCTTGATGAGTCAAATGATAAAAATACACAAATATATTTCCAATGAGCTATCATGAGCTCAATTTGGAGTTGAGGAAGACCTTCAAAAATTGATTACAACAGCACTCTGCCTTGAGGCAGCCTCATTTTGCACATTTTGACCAGTCTTGGGAGATTTGACTTTTAACAGGGAAAATGAACTCCAAATGGAAAAATTCTAGTTGTGTTGGAAAGTAGACTCAATAATATTTCGAACGAGCTATCCTCTGCCCAATTTTGACACCACAAAGGCCTCCAAAAGTCTCCTGTAAAAAAGGGCTACGCATTGAGATGGCGCGGCGCATTGGGCAACCCTCTGCAATGTAAAAAATGAACTGGCACGATGCATTGAAATGGCGCGGCGCATTGGGCTAAAAATCCTGAAATCCATTAAAATATTCCACCAAAGCTCTCAAATTGCTAAATTCTTCATTTCCCAAGTAAGTTAACATCCCTCCATGACCAATGAATGAATTTCTCTTGGTGCTTATGGTGATTTAATGAGAAAAAATCAAAACCCTACCTCTTTACATTTCTTGCCAAAAGCAGTTGCATTGGGTTTGAAAATTGCATGTTTCACTGCCAATTCCACTCCTAGCTATCTCTCACTCCCTCACTCCTTTATTCCTTCATTTTTTCCCTCTCATTACATTTCATCAACTCATTCCCAAAATCCCATATCCCTAACATCACTAATCCTAAATCCCTAGTCCTACTATCCCAAACCATAGTAAAATTTCCCAAACCCTAATTTCTGTACCATAAGTCTAATTACTATCCCTAAAACCTTTATATTCCCCAAAAAATTGACAGCAATATTCCCAAAACCCCTCATACACATTTCCTCCATAGTCCTTCATACATTCTCATCCTTGACATCAAAAACCTAAAGACACCATAAATCTCTTCATACTCATAAAGAAAACTCACACATTAGAAAACATTGGAAAAGATGTTAGAGAAGGCCAAAAATGAGAAAAATATGTTGAGGAACATGGCATACCACTACTTGGCGAGAAACAAGGTGTGCAAAGCAAGAATCAGGAACTTGAAGGCTAAGTTGAAGAAGGCATCGAGGAGGCGAAAAGAGAAAGATAGACTTCAGACCTTGGTTGAGGCTTCCTTGGCCCAACAAAACACTTGATGGAGAAAAATCTACCCAAATTTCAAAAAATTTGGAACACTTTTTGCATTTTTGGATTTTTGGGCCAAAACACAGGTTTTTCTGCCCTATGCACCGCACCAACTGGCACTCGCTTTTGATGGAGGCATCCTTTTGAGGAAAACTCAGCATATTTGGATTTTTCATGGAAAAATATGCATGCTCACCAATGGCCAAGAAATTTTGACAGGTTTTGAGCCCCCAAAAAGGTCAAAACACCCCAAAAATGACCTTTCTGCCCCTTTTTGGACACACAAGAAGCAGTCTTGGGAGAACTCCGTTTTGAAGGGGAAAATGGAGGCCAAATTCAAAAATTCCACTTGCTATAGAAATTCGATAGTTACACCTTTCCAACAAGCCCACTTGGAGAAAATTTGGACACTGGGAAGGCCTCCAAAAGCAGTTGCAAAAATGCGCCACACATAGGGAAATCAGCGCGATGCATTGGAGGAATTTTGCTCATTTTTGGTCAAAAACTCTGTTTTTCGCCAAGTTTTTTCACAGTTTGACTTTTTTCCTTCTAATTGTCAAACTTATGATGTAATTGAATGTAATTTTATGGATATTGATGTAATTATGATAAATTTTTACTCATAGAGGTAGATTCATCCATGGAAAATTATTTTGTAACTTAATGAATCAGTTCCCTAGTTTTTAGAGGCAAGCTATTCCACTGCCTACTTTTTAATTTCTCAGTTCAGAATTTGTTGGAACAGCTCCTAAAATCATGAGCTCGACCCCTAAAGGCTGGGATGAGTGGTTTTTTTCCTATATATTATGTTTTTTCAGTCATTAGCATGGTTGGACTTTTGGGAAAGCTTGGAGCTTATTGTATACTCATTTTAGCAGTTTGGCTAAGGAATAGATCAGTGGTTTGCAACACTTTATGGGATTCATGTGGCATATTGTTTTGGTATTGTTTTTTCTTCTATAATTGCAAGTATACATGTGTTTTATGTATGCCATATATCTCTTTATTTCATCTTAAACTAAATCAAACAAGGATAAAGGTAGAATACATGGAAAGTGCAGTGCTCTACCTAGGGTTTGCTTATTTTTCTATGTTTTCTTCACTTTTAAAAGGATCCCTGAGTTCTTCATGCCCTTTTAAACTCCTCATTTGTATAAAACCTCTCCATATCACTCAATTTGAAGTTCCAAATCACTTTCCTACCTTGCCCCATAGAGATCTCTGCAAAACTGAGCCTCATTCCCCAGGCCCAAATCTGCCATTCACATTTGAGCCAAAAAAACATTATCAAATTCAATCAAACACCTTTGTACACATACCTAGCCTAAAATTAGTCATCACATCAGTCATCTCAAGTTTTTATTGGCCATATTTTCTGAGATTGACAAGGAGAGAGCCCTCTCCCGACCTGGTAGGGCTAGCTACTAGGTTAAGCGTGGTTTGATGTTACCCTAGATTCTACCTTTCTGAGCCTGAGGTAGATTTAGGCCCTAACACCTCCTTCCTGTTATTTATCAATGAAATTTGATGATTTTAAGATAGTCTCAACTTCATGCACTATATCCATAATTTCTTCATCTCTAGGTTCTTTAGGCGAGGCTAATTCTTGTGTGACAGCCTCAACTGTGTCGCTAATTGTCTCCTCCATTCCCATTTATTTCTATTCTTCCTGATCTATTTCCATGTCCTCTTAATATTGTTCCTCTGCTAAACTGACCGGAGGTACTTGTTCTTTTTCTCTAGCAGCAATGACAGCTGATATCTCTTCTTCTGATGATTCGGATAGTTCTGCCCAAGAAACTCAAAATCAAACTATTGCATGCATGACCAGTAAGCGAACCAGTCCATGATTGGAGAAAATTGTTGGCATCCAGCGCAAACACAGAGCAGACTGTGCCATTTGCTGTAACTGTTTTAATAGAAAGAAGGGCATGCTTAAGGAATTCACCTGAGCCTGTGGAAATTGAAGGTGAGCTAAAATTTTAAAATTATATTTAAACAGAGTTGTCACCCGACCCTCGCAAGTTATGTATTTCATTGCAAAATATGCAGCTTCATTTTATGGATACCATACAGACTTGCGCTCATATATTTTACCCAATTGAAAGATGCTTTCCCTGGCATGAAAAATAGTTCGGGAACCTCTGGAAGAGGAAATCTCTGAGAAAACCATTACTTCCCTTGCTATCTTAGCCCGCTAAATTCTACAATTACTTTTTTTGTGACAAGAATTTCCAATCCTTTGACCCACGAGAAATTATCGTCCAAATTAAGTGAAAACTCTATTTTGATTCCTTTGTCAAACCCTTGAAATATATCGAACTAAATATCCCATCCTGCATCAACAAAAACTTGCCACACCTCTAGATTATTGCAGACTGAGACTGTGTTTTCAAGTTCATTTCGTACAGCTAGTCCGCCCATCCTGTGGAGACTGTAACAACACTAGGGAATAATAGACCATTGGGAAGAGTGGTGGATTCCAAATTTGGAAAGACAACATGGTGAAAAATGAGGGGTTGTAAAGGTAAATACGGATGGTAATTCTCGGTAAACAAGGAAAATCATGAAAAATTATGGTAAGTGCAATGAATGGAATAGTAATTATTTCATATGAGGTGGAAAGGATGTGTTGCGGATCCCAATACATATTTAATGATTATACAGAGTATGGTAAGGATTGTAAGGTGTACCACACATGGAATTGTAATAATGACTTGTAAAATCATCATTATGCCGTCGTTAGGTTATGACGACACCCCCTAACTTAAATATTGTCATCCGTGACATTAATGTCTTCACATGGAATATTTAATTAAATCCATAAACGTCAAGTGGAGATGTACCTGGAAACCTACCTAGAAGAAGTGACGGTTGGTAGAATGATGGTGCAATAATGATGCAGATGGAGTAACAACAGTATGAGTAGCAACATCCAGAGTAACAACATCTGGAGTAACAATAGTGCGAGTAGTGGCATCTGGAGTAACAACATTTGGAGTAACAGCAGTGCGAGTAATAACATCCGGAGTAACAACATCTAGAGTAACAATAGTGCGAGAAGCAACATCCAGAGTAACAATATATGGAGTAACAACATGACGAGTAGAAGCATCTGGAGTAACAACAGTACGAGTAGCAGCATCCAAAGTAACAACATGATGAGTAGCTTCATCCGAAGTAGCAACATTTGCATTAACAATAGTGCGAGTAGCAACATCCAGAGTAACAACATCTGGAGTAACAACATGACGAGTAGCAGCATCCGGAGTAACAACATTTGGCGTAACAACAGTGTGAGTAGCAGCATCCAGAGTAACAAGATCTGGACTAGCAGCAACCAAGGAGTAACAACATCGAGTAGTAGTAATCAAGGAGTAATATTAACATGAATAGCAGCAACCGAGTAAGAACATCATGAGTAGAAGCAACCGAGTAATAGCATCATGAGTAGAAGCAACTAAGTAACAGCATCATGAGTACCAACAACCGAGTAACATCATCATGAGTACCAACAATCAAGTAATCAAAATCATGAGTAGTAGAAACCAAGTAACAACATCGATACTTAGAAGAAAGTTTTGATCTTTAAAAGCTTAATCCTTAGTAGTAACTCCTGCAAAAAGACAACAAAACAAATAGTAACAAAATTTATTCATATATATATATATATATATATAATTTTTTTTTAAATTTTTTTTTTTTTAAAGGGATGTAGAGGAAGAGTTCTCTGTGCTGATAACCTTCAGACCAAATTTCTCAGAGAGATGTTTGATGAAAGCTTCCTTAGAGGCTAGGCAGTGGTATAATCTCAGGCAATGTCCATTTTCTATGAATGAAGCACGTGTATCATCAATTGTTACTAGCTTGACTATTCCATTATCAAATACAATGTCCACCTCGTAAGGTCCCATCTAGCAAGTACAAAGCTTTCCCTTAAAATCCTTAAAACCGGAGTCATATAGTAATGCCCAGTCTCCCCTATGAAACACCTTACTTTTGATAAACTTATCGTGCCATTTCATTCTCTACTGCTGAATGGAAGTAGTACTCTCGACAACCACTGAACAGATTTCATCTAGT
Source organism: Pinus albicaulis (assembly GCA_034641835.2). NCBI lineage: Eukaryota > Viridiplantae > Streptophyta > Pinopsida > Pinales > Pinaceae > Pinus > Pinus albicaulis. The sequence continues at coordinate 999,742,050 of CM076583.1, forward strand.
TCATTGAGCTAGGCTAGTCAGTGTTTCTAGGCATCTGACAGATCCAAACCAACTTCAAGAACTATTCCGAGTGTATTGATTTCAAATTCTATTGGAAACAACGAGGATTTCCCATAAACCAGCTCCAATGGTGAAAACACGGTTGTGTTCCACCATGTTGTTATGTATGCCCAAAGAGCTTCAGGCAGCTTCTGAGCCAATCCCAATGATGGTATGCCACAATTTTTATCAAGATATTTTCCAATGTCTTATTTGTGATTTCCACTTATCCATTCACCTGGGCATGGTATGGATATGTCACCCTGTGTTTGACCCCATATTTTTGCATAAGGTTTGCTATAATGTGTGATGTAAATTGTGCTCCTCCATAAAAAACAATCTCTCTTGGAGTACCATAACGAGCAAAAATTTCTTCTAATAGAAAATCTGAAACCACCTTCTCTATTGCTTTCGCAGCAGATTTGGCTTCTACCCACTTAGTCATGTAATGTTTATAGAAAAAAATGTGAACCTTTTACTGGGAGGGTGGGTTGAAGGGTCCAATGATGTCGATAGTCCATTTCTCAAAAGGTTCGAGGACTACCTATGCCTGAAAATGAATTTCATCAGCTCGACTGGGATTCCCCATACGCTGGAAACTATCACACCTCTTGAAATAATTCTGTGCATCCTAAATTATAGAAGGCTAGTAATATCCCATTTGTAGCACCTTCTAGCCTATTCTTTTGTCTGCAAAATTCCCTCCACAAGGGCCATCATGGACAACCTTCAATGATTCATAAATATCATCTTCAGATACACAACACTAAATCTTCTCATCAGCTCTTGTATGAAAGAGGTACCCTACCATCCAAGAATATCGGGCACTGTGTTGAATGATTTTTCATTGTTCCCTATATGACAAATGATGAGGCACCTTCCCTATAGCAAGATAGTTAGCAATATTCACATACCACGAAGGTTTAGTAGAAATAGAAAAAGGATGCTCATAGGGAAAACTATCTTCTATAGGTGTGCATTCTTCATTGTTATCCATTCTAGATAGGAAATCAACAACTACATTATATTTTCCTGGTTTGTCTATTATTGTAATATCAAATTCTTGAAGCAATAGAAACCATATTGTAATACGACTAGGAGTGATAGGTCTATTCATCAAATATCTTATTGCTGCATGATCAATATGTACAAAATTAGGATACCCAGTGATGTAGTGTCGGAACTTTTTGATAGCATACATGATAGCCAAGAATTATTTCTCCATCACTGTGTAATTCAGTGTAAATTGCATACGGTGTTTTGTCAACATGTTTTCCTAAAACAACTCCTACTGTTGTCTAAGAAGCATCAGCGTGTATGTGAAATTGATATGCCCAATCTGGTCCTCGAAGGATTGGAGCCTTGCAAATCAGTCCCTTAATTTTCGTGAAAGTTGCTTCACAACCTTCAGTCCACAAGAATTCTGCATGTTTTGTTAGCAATTGAAAAAGTGAATGTGGTATTTTAGAAACATTTTCTATAAAGCGTCTCTAATAATCAACACAACCAATAAAGCTATGTAACTGTGTGGGTGTCTTAGGTATCAGAAAGTGAAATATTACCTCTACTTTGGCTGGGTCAACTCAAATTCCAGCAACTGAGAGAAAATGTTCGAATACTATTCCTTCTTCCCTCATCATAATATGGAATTTGACTGTACTCAGAGATACGTGGCCTGCTTACATCTTTTGAGTACTTTCTCTAGATTTTCCAATCCCTCTTCAAATGAGTTTCCATATGGATTAAAATCATCCATATAGATTTCAATGCTATGATCGACCAAATCAGAAAATATTCCCAGAATTTCCCTCTAGAAGGTTGCAGGAGCATTACACAGGCCAAATAGGAGGACCCTGTATTCAAAGGTCCCCCATGGGCATGTGAAATTTGTTTTATCCTAGTCTTCCGGGGCTATCTAGATCTGGTTATATCCACTGAATCCATCTAGGAAGGAAAAGAACTTCTTCCCAGCCAAGGTGTCCAGGAATTTGTCAATGAATGGAAAATGGAAATTATCTTTTTGATTTGCCTTGTTTATCTCCCTGTAATCTACATAGATCCACCATTTACCATTATTTTTAGGAACAATAACTAGCAGAGATATGCATTGGCTATCCGAGATGTGGTAAATGAAACCTACATCCAATAATTTTTGTAATTATTCTTTGACAATGTTCTTTAAAGTAGGATTCATTCTCCGTTGGGGTTTTCTCACAGGGTGGAAATCTTCCTTAATATAAATATTATGAGTACATAAGTTACCACGGATTCCCTTCATGTCAGTATAATCCCAAGAAAAAGCTTCCTGATGGTCTTGAAGGACTTTTAAAAGTTGTTTTGTCTGGGATTTAGACAGATTGGGGTTGATATTGAGTGTTTTCCCTAGTTCAATTTCAATCAGGATACTAACATGGGATGAAGTTACAGGAATGTCTTCAATTTCATCTTCTGGTCAATGTTTTCATGTGTCTCACAACTCATAGAATATTATAAAATTTGGCGAGTAGAAGTGGAAAAAGAATTGGGATCATTAATAGAAGTGTTAATAGTATCATCCTCAGTTTCTGTTTTGAATTGTAGGGCCTACCTAATAGTGAGGATTGGTCTAACTTCTTCATTTTCAGGTTCAGGCTCTTCTATCGGTAGAGGTTTCTGTCTAGCTAATAATTTTTCAGATGGGCTAGGTTCCACAGGGGGATAAAGAGTAAGGTTCTTCATAACCATCCCATTTTATATAATCATATGCCTAGATCGACACCCTATGTAGGTGTCTGCAGTTGTGAACCAAGGTCTTCCCAAGATCAATGGGTGACCACCAACTGAGGATTGTGTCTGTAATACAAGGAGGTACATAGGGTAGTGCCATGAGTCCACCGAAATAGTCACATCTTCCAATTTCCCTACTGGCTTAATTGAAGACCTGTCTGCTAGTTCCAATATGGTAGGGGTTGGCTTAATATTTTTGAGACCTAAAGTATTCATTGTTTCAGAGGTAATAATATTGATGGCAGCACCCAAATCTACCAGTACATTTGGGATTTCAACCCCATTGATTTGTACTGTTACAATTAGGTTTCCTGGGTCTCCATATTTCACATGCATAGTCTTTCCTAGCATAATGTTGGATAGCCTACCCATCACATGAATAGTTAATGGATCCCTTGGTCTCTTCCTCGGTTGATTATAGTAGTAATATTTGAGAGTTTTTGCATATATTGGTATGTCCCTCATAGCCTGTAACAAGGGTATTTTGACAAAGAGATTTTGCAATTCCCCTAGGAGATAAAACTTTGCTTGAGGGTTTTGTTTATTCAAGGACAATATTTCAGGATATGGTGGAGAAGTTGGATGACCCTGATTAAGAACAGGTTGAATAGGTGTCTGATTTGTTATGTTTGGTCTATTTTATCCCCAACTTTCCTCTGTTTTGGTTATATAACTTCACTGTCAATATGTTCTATGATAATAGGTGAAGTGGGAGCATTTACTACCTTCCCAGATCATAAGTTTATTTCGTTAAGTCTAGCAGTAGAAATGATATAAGATGGAATGTTAAGAGGGTTTGTTTGTTGGACCCCTTTATTATTAGGATTCAGATTGGGCTGGACAGGAAGCTGGGGTCGAAGGGCTAGGTTTCCTGGAGGTACATTGGAGGGTAACTGAAGTTGTTGTTGACACATAAATTTGGGAAATTGGACAGTAGGAGAGGGTCCACGCCAGTTATGATTCCATGAAGGATTCAAACTGGTGTGGGGAGCCTATTGTTTCCAGGGAGGTATTGATACTGAAACCACATATGTGAAAAAGGTATTGATTGGGGGCCCATGTAAAAATGATTAAAATACTGAGATGGGTTTGGAGGCATACCTGGATTCATAGCTGGTGGTCCATATTTCCATGGCGTTCTTGGCCCCATGAAGTACAATTGGTCTACTACATTTTATTCACTTGCCCCTTGAAAAAATTCCTTCAGTCCGAGCAAGGAAGGGCATGAGTTGGTTGCATGAGTCTATTCACAAATCGTGCAGGCTCTCAATGTGTTTAGTGGGCATTCTTTTAAAGGATGCTTCTTTCTTCATTGTTGGCAGAATATAGCCATAGTCTTCTCCAACTCTATTTTTTTCTATTTTTCTCTTAGAATGTCCATACGTGCAGATAATGTGTTTAGGATATCAATCCCTAGGTTATCTAGTAGGTTTCTGATTTCTACCTTTGTAACCCCTCCACCAAAATTCTTTAATGATCGAATTCATTTTCCACTTCTTGCAGCCCCTCGTGAACACTGGATGCATAAGTCACATATGGTGTCAAATTCTTCTTTTGAAGCATCCCCATTTCCTACTATGATCAAAAGTTGCAGGGAATCTTCCCTCAGTGCCTAGAGAAGGATAGTTTTCAGGATATGTTGGCGAAGAATCAGGTCTCACAGGCAAGACCCAGGTTCAGGGGTTGGGGCCAACAAGGAATCCGCTGTAGTCTAGAACCATGCCGGCATTATCACCCTACTCCGGGGAGCGAAGAGTCTCACCCGAGGCGTGTCGCAACCACATGCAGGAGGGGAATAGATCGATATCAGGGAAAATATCCGCAACTCATGATTAAAATAGAATGGAGTGCATTAACATCATATATATGCAAGAACATTCAGAGAGTGATCAGGTATTAAGCAAATGAAATTTTAAATCATCAGAACCATCATGCATGCATATAAATCACATCGTAGGACAGCAACCTGTAATTGTATTGATATCTTTAGCCAAATCCATAAGTACATAGCTTCTGCAAGGAGAGCTTACAAGTCTGATACAGACGCCTAGTGGAACATAAAGGTAAGTAAGAGAAACCTAGGAACTACAGAGATATCATGTCCAATCTCCTTCAGTCGCTCTGCATTCCTTCTCCTGTCGCATCCTCATCTCTTTCGGTCGGGTGAATGCTATTTATTCACCCGCTATCGCAACTGTTAGTTCCTCTTTTATTTCTTCTTCAACTGCTTCCGGGTTCTCTCTTGTTGTCTGTGTGTTATCCTTTCTGTCTTTTTTTGTGTATTCTCTTCGTCTGTACTCTTGCATCTGCTTTCTTCAGCTATGTACCTGTTCCCTCGCAACTTCGGTAGCTCCACTTATTTCTATAGTTGCGACTTGGTTGTGCCTGCCATGTGTCTTCATCCTGCAACCCAAAATATGTCCTTTATTCAAAATTCAAAATATTCAAAATAAGTTTTCAAAATAAGGGCCCCAACAGGCCCCGACCATAGTTTCTTGACTTGTCCCCGAGTCAATCACAAATGACAGTCTCGATCTCCATTGCCCCGCTTGATCCCGTGCCCTGTTCGTGCTGTGTGACACCAGCTTGCTCCTGTTCTCACTGTGCGCCTTTAGTCTGTTGTTCAAAAAAGGGCCCCAACTGCGGAACGCTGTAGCTTTAAGCTTTGTGAAGTCCGACACAGCTTGCTGCCACCCTTGTAGTAGTGAATCTGTTTCTTCAGCAATCTTGGTGACAGCGGCCTCCTCTATGTGTGCCGATATAGTCCTGAACACCGAGCTAATATAGTTATCGGCCTCAGCGGCCAGCTGTTGCATCATCCTGGCGCTGCGTTGGAGGGGCGGGCAGAGCTCTCGAATGGCCCGTTTGGCCATGGCTGAATTGGCCTTTGTTTACTGGATCTGTACTTCGAGATCGTCGGCCTGGGCATATAGCTGGTCCAACCTCACGGGGTTCGTGGCCTCTTGAATTTCCCTCGAAACCTGCTGTAGCTGCACTGAAATGGGATGCGCTTTGATGGTAAGGGCTAGTGAGCATTCCTGAAGACCCTTCAGGAGTTCGTGAGGCTCGCGCACCACAGAGTGGAGAGTTTCTTGCATATGAGTGGCCTGGCCCTGCTTGGCTGCGACCTATGTTGCATAGACAAGTGCTGGATTAGGCAGCACTCGCCGTGCGGCTAACGCTACTTGAAGCTCCTGATTTTCCCTGTGGAGACCAGTGAATGTGATCCCGAGGTGGAAAGCCTGTGCTACGACGCTCGTCTCCAAGACGTCGGCAGGAAGCAGAGTATAATGGGCCCTGACAGTTGGCCAGAACTCTGAAAACACCCGGGAGACATTGGTGATATAATCTTTCAATTGTTCCTTTGCAGTGAGGAGTTGGTCGTGCTATTCAGTAAGCACTGTAATCTATTGCTGTTGCTCGTCACACCGCTGCTAGAGATCGGAATGAAGCCTTTCGGCTTGCTGGGATGCCCTTTGGATAAATAAGTACAGTTGAGCCATACCCCATGTTTCTAAGTTGGCACTCCCCGAAGTGCCCTGATCCGGCCTCCTTTCTTGCAAAGGTTTCCCACTGGCAACTGATCGAGTCGAGTGCTCTGGAGGGGACGGCGGCAGGGTCTGTGGGTGCGCCGAGTCGACCATATTCAAATCCGATCGTTGCTGCTAATCGGTATGGTCAGTTTGTGGAGGGACAGTAGGCTCAAGCTGAGCCTCGGCTGAGTTGACATTAATGTGAGCCATCTGGGTAAATATAGCAGACAGAGAGAATTGGGGTGCGCCCACAGGGTCAACTGGTGGTACTACCGTTGCAGTACTGGAGTCAACTTTAGCCCTGTGGTCCTCACCAAATAGTTCCCGGATGAGCGGGTCAGACACGGTAGCAGATGAATTGGATGGAGGGGATGAAGTGGTAGGTGGAGGTGGAACTGTGGATGGGGGTCGAATGTTAATGAACTCGGAAGGGTCAATAAGGGGTTCTTCCTGTATCAGCGCCCCTATATTTGGCGGCAGTGGTGGATCATCATCAGTGAGGTCCACCACCGGGTTTGCTTCGATGGTGCGGGCCTGCTTGGCCGGAGGGGTTTCTAATTGATCTGGGGTCGGGCCCTTCTCTCCCATCGAGGTGATGATTGGAATTGCAGAGGTAAATATAACAGTAGGGATGGGGGAGGTGAGAGGAGTTGTATGGGAGTGCGAGGTAGAATGAGCGCGCTAAAACTCAAAAAATAAAGGGAACAGAGCAGCACTGCTTGAAATAACCTGGGTTGCCGCATTGAAATGGCATACCTGAGTGTTGAAGTGGTGGACGATGGGGATGAGCATCTCTGGGAGTTCCCGTGGTGGCACTGTCGCGTCCGTCTCGGCAGGCTGTTGTTGTGGCAACATCCGCTCAAAGTTGTACCTGGGTATCCCGTCGCAGATTTCCCTCGTGACCCCCGGCCACGAACATACCTCGTTATGGAAGGCAGCATCTTCCAGCTAGAATTTCAATAGCATCATGTAGAAGGTGTCTGCTGGCATGCAAGTGGGTCGGAGGTAAGTATGCCTGTGACTTACCCCGAACCACACTTTCTCACTGTATGCATCTAACAGGTTTCTGGGCACCCATTTCTTGCTGGTTACGACGTCCATCATCAAACCATACCAGGTCCAAAATTCTTTGACATTCACCTATTTGGTATTCGGATCAGCCGACACCTTCCATGGAACAAACTTCATTGCAAGCGGCTGGCCCTCCGAAATTTCCTCTGGTATCCTGACAAGAGGAGTGTGCCATTTCCACATGGAAAAAGCAATGATCAAGTATCCATAAATGAAGCTGGTAGCGCGCTTGTAATTATCTTCGCACGCATCAAATAGCTATTTCAACAGGAAGGAGCACCAATTCAGCTTGGCTCCCTGAATGCAATGCTCTGCAATAGAGATAATGTCCAGGGTGCATTCGCCCTTTGTGTAGTGCCTCATTGTCTTGTTGGCAATGAGGTAGCACGCGAATTTAATCTCGGGCTTATTGATAAGCTCGATCTTGGCTCCCTTCCCTCCCCACCAAGTGCCATATTTGCTATATCGGTCTATATCTCATGACTTCTGTGCTTTCTTGGAGGTGGTCTGACATGCAATTGAGACATCCGCACCATTCTGTGAAAGCCCGGTCAGACGATGGATGTCTTCAGCATGAATGGGAATTTCCTTGTTCAGCCACAAGGACCGATTCTGAATGTGGCTGAGTAAGAAGCGAGTGCACTGCAACACTGGTCTTGTGGTCCTGAAGACCGGAAGATTTCATAAATTCATGAGGGAAGATTCCTGAAGGCCCCAAAACGCTCGTAAAATTCTGTTGGCTGCGTGCCCGGCTGTGCCGTAGTATTGCTCCATATACACCTGCCAGTGGAGTGCCGGGAATTCGGCAGAGTCGAAAAGGTTGGCATCTATCAAGGCTGCACTGTCATATTTCCCAACCAGGGACTCTATCTTGTGGATCCTGCCGTCGAGCTCTGGTTTGAGGATGGATGGTAGGGCCTTCAGCATTTCTTCTCGGCGCTGATAGACATGCATAATGCATCTTGGTGTCCTCTCTTGGTGCTGTGCGTCTGGATCGTTCTGGTGCTCTGGCTCTACTGCAATTGCTAATTCTAACTGCTCCGGCATTCTCGTACTTTTTTTCCATGCAAGTTATGGAAGTTGCTTGCACGAGTGAAGTTGATGAGACCCCATAACGAGTTAATTCCGCCTGGCATTCTTCTCTGCGATAATCATGCGATCAATCGCTTGTCAATGTGTATTCTGACAGTTGCTGACGATGGCATGGGGAAGTGGGTGGACACGATGGTTGAGGTTACCGCGGATGATGGCAGAATGATTATGGTGAGGTTACTTCCAATTATGGTAATTTATGATTCAAATCTAGACAATCCTACGGACTGACACAAGTACTGAATGAAATGACCTAGACTGACGCTAACACATTTATGAATCCTACAGGGATGACATGCTGGACATGCCCCTCCCTGACCACAGTCGGTTGTGGTGCGGTCCCCGCAACAGAGTGGTGATTAACAAGCTATGTAGAAAAGGAAAAACTACCTATGATCATCTTGGTTGCGGAAGAGTTATTCAGCTACGCTACTCTATGGGTGCTCTCAGGTGCGAGAGTTATTGATGAGAAGTGAGAGGTACTTACTCTTGGTAGGGTTTCAGGCGTGCACCATTCACCCACCCAGGTAAAACAGTACCATCCAGCTGAGCCAACTGAACGGCTCCAAAATCTTGAATCTCAATGACGAAGTAAGGTCCCAGCCAGTGCATCTGCAGCTTTCCTGGAAAATTCTGAAACCTGCTGTCATATAAGAGAACCATACCGCCAACCTGGAATGTTTTTTTCTTGATGTGGCGGTCATGCACACTTTCTGCCTATCCTTCTTAACCTTCTGGTGAAATTCGGCCAGAAACCGGGACTCGTCCAGTTCTTGTAATTCATGTAGGCGCTCCTGGAGCGAAGCTTCTTCCGAGAACTTGAGAGACGTGGCAATTAAAAGACAGGGTACAGTGAACTCAGCGAGAATCATAGCTTCCCGGCCATACACCAACTGGAACGGTGTCTGATTGGTCAAGCGCTTTACCGTAGTCTGGTATGCCCAAAGTGCAGCTGGTAGCCGCTCATCCTAGTCATCCCGCTAGGCGTTGCAGATCTTTGTTAACCCATTTTCAAAAATTTTATTAAACGCTTCAATAGTACCATTGGCCTGCGGGTGGTATGGGCTGCTCTTATGATGTTGAATCATAAATGTGTCCAGCAACGACTTGACCGTGTCATTAATGAAATGCGTACCCTGATCGCTGGTTAAACTTCGTGGGCAGCCAAACCTCCTGATGATGTGTTCAAAGATGAATCGTGCTGTTGTATCCGCCGTGCAGTCACGTACCGTCGCTGCCTCAGCCCACCTGGTGAGGTAGTCGGTTGCGGGCCTTGGAGTGCCTGGAAACTGAGGCTATGGGACCTATGAAGTCGATAGCCCACTTCTCGAATGGCCACAACACATGCACTGGGTGTAGCGGAAGCTCGTCCCTGTCAGAGGGCCTCCCCGTTCGCTGATAGACATCACATCGCTTCACAAATGTCTTACAATATGCATGGACCGTCGGCCACCATATTCCAGCCTGGAGTAGCTCCCTCGCAGTGGGGTTTTCTCCCACATGCCCTCCCGCAACACCGCTGTGGCATTTCCACATCAGAGCTTCGCGCTCATGGTCAAGTACGCATCTGCGCAGTACCTCATCGAGACCCAGTTTGTATAGCTGCCCCGCAATTAGTTGGTATTCGGCTGCGCGGATGACTAGGTGTCATTTCTGGAGCGGGGTATAGTGCTGAGGGCACTGCCCCGTGGTCAGATAGGTGGCAATGTCAGCCAAGTAGTCTGGTACAGCTTCGACGCAGAAGAGGTTAGCATCTGGCAACTGATCATCGAGAGAGTCATCGTTCTCCCCTGTCTCCAACCTGGATAAGTGATCGGGCCCGATGTTCAACCTCCCGAGCTTGAAAATCACCTCAAATGTGAATTCTTGGAAGAGTAGAAGCCAGCGACAGATCCGTCCTTCCAACACAAGCTTATTCACCAAGTACTTCAATACAGAGTGGTTCGTAAAGAACTTGAATTTGCCTCCTAGAAGGTAGTGGCGGAACTTCTGGAGCGAGTACACCATTTCCAGGGCCTCCTTCTCGGTAGTGGTGTAGTTATTTTCTGCATTAGAGAATTTGCGGTTGGTGAAGTAGACTGGATGGTTGACTGTCGTCTCTCTGGGTTGTCCCAAAACAGCCCCAAGTGTAATACTGGAAGCGTCAATATGCACATGGAACTGCTTGTCCCAGTCTGGGTGAACAAGAATAGGTGCCATCGCCAGCTTTTCCTTCAGAGTGTCGAGGGCCATCTAACACTCCTCCATCCACTGGAATACTTCATACTTCCGCAATAGATTTTCTAAAGGGGCAGTGATCTTCGCGTAATTTCGGATAAACCGCCTGTAATATCCCGTGTGCCCAAGTAGTGCCCACAACTGCTTCACCATTTCAGGGGCTTCCATATGAATGATCACTGTGACTTTGGCGGGGTTGACACAAACTCCTTACTTGCACACCACGTGTCCTAACACTGTGCCAAAAGGAGCTGAAAAAATACATTTCTTCAAGTTCAAGGAAATCTGCAACTGGTGACACCGATCGAACATGATACGCAACAGGGTGGCGTGTTTCTTTAGAAAATTGTAGACGGTCCAATCGTCCATGTAGACTTCCAAGAACTTGTGGATATACTCCCGGAAAGTAGCGATGACAATCCGGGAAAACACGGCCGGGGCGTTCTTCAAGCCAAACGACATTACGTGGTATGCGAACGACCCCCACTCGGTGGTGAATGTCGTTTTTGGCTTGTCTTCCTCCACAATGCGCAACTGATGATCACCCGAGAAACCATCGGTGAAGGAGTAAGCTTCATTTCCCGCAACATGATCCAATACTTCGTCATTGAAAGGAGTGGGAAACGGATCATGGATGCAGGCATTGTTCAAACTCCGGTAGTCGACAATGATGTGTATCTCTGCCTTTTCCTTCTTATTCTGAATGACAATGGGACTCACCCACTCTGCTTCTTCCACTCGAAATATGAGACCTGCAGCCAGCATATTTTCAATCTCCATCTTGAACTTTTCTTTGATCCGTGGGTTCAACCGATAAGGGCGATGCTTTATGGGCCTGGCATTCGGTTTCAGCACAATCCGCATTTCTCCGAGGTCACCTTTGATACCCCTCAAATCTGCAACTGACAAAGGGAATAAGTCTTTGTACTCCCGGAGGAGGCTGAAAATTTCCTTTGTCATCTCCTCATCCCAGTAATCCCCAACTGTAGCCAGCTTGGGTTTCTCCTCCATACCTATGTTCAACTTCTTTGTCTTTAGTGGCTGTAAATGGACGCCTTCGGTAGTCAGTTCTTCATTGATGTTCCACTCGCCTTCCTTCTCTTCGAAATATAGGTGCCTTAGGTCCTCTAGACTGTCAACGTCTGGATAGCCATCATTCCGTTGGCAAGCCAACTCGCGCCTGGCCTCCGGACATGATGCAAACATGCTCCCATCTGGCTCTGGGTCGCGGAGAAATAGTACCCCCTTGATAGCTTGTAGTGCCCGGGACACCAGCTCTGTCTCCCCTTTGAATGAGAAGCACCGAACAAACTTGTTTGTGACCTCCTACTAGGAGCTGGTTCCTCTTTTCTGCTCTTCCTCCAAGTACCAGGCCTGGGGGATGGTATCTAAGGAGTGAATAAACCGATGTACCCACAGCTCTTGCGGGTATCCTAGACCTTGCCATTGCTCCTCACAGCTCTTCAGGTGGTCCCACGGATCGGAAGTCCCTTTGTACCAGTGCCCGCTTTGAGGGCCTTCGTCTTCTTTGAACCACACCCACAAAGCATCCGCCACACAACTCCACCGTGATAGGGTGTTGCGGTGGTTCCTCCACCACCTCGCTAATGTGGACTATAGTGGGATTTCGAAAAGTGGTATCCTGCTTACTTCTGGTACCATGTCCTCTACCTTGGAAATAAAGGTATTGACAGCCTGCATGTTCGACAGGGTGGGGTATTTTCTGAACTTAGCCCCAAGCCAATGGACTTGGGCAATAGCAGCACATCTCTGCGTACTGGTCTCGTACCCACCCTGCTGCCAATCTTCCCAAACGAGTTTCGAGCCCAGCTCCGAGCTCTGGACACTGCGCTAGTTGACGGAGCCGGTTGTGATCAGGTTGATATAATCCTCCTGCTTCCCGGCAGTCATCTGGTAAAGGTGGTCAATCATCTGAGCATCTTCCCGATTGTCCACGGTTTCGGTATATCGCGGGCATTGATATGGGTCAAGGGGCTGAGTGACCCAAACCTCTCCATCCTCGAAGATCATCAGCTCCTTTTTGAGGTCGATGATGGCATAATTATCAAAAGCCCAATCGATGCCTAACAGGGCGGGGTAAGGATCCTTGTCTCCCATAATATCAATAACCTCAAACTCCGTGTAAGTCTTCACCCCCGCAATGTCGACCTCGACCCCTTTGAGTCAGCTGATTGGCACAATACAGTACTGATTTTCCATTTGAAGCTAGATCGGAGAGTAGGTCAACTGTGGCCTTCCCAGAGCCTGCCATGTCTTCCGCGGCAGGATGTTGACGTCAGATCCTAAGTTAAGCATAGTGTCACTGATCTGGAATCTCGCAACCTGCGTATTAAGCCAGAACTCTTTTCCCGTTCGTCGTTTGTTCCGCTTGACCCGCTGCACATACTGGGGTGCTGTGTCCACAGGTTCCCTTGGTCCTGTATTCCCCTGCAGTGCGTCCTGCAGAGTACGCTTGAGTTGGTCCCGCATAATGGCATTATCAACAATCTTGAGGAACAACTAAAGCCATTCCTCAATCAAGGTCCCCGTAGCGCTCTGTTCTCCGGAGCCCGTCGTCAGGGGTACCTCAAGGCTCCCGGTTTCCCTCAGCGGAGAAAAAGCCTCCACCTCCTCCTGGAAATACTTCTTCTACACGTCCAGCCAAATCAGTTGCTTCGGGGAGGTGGGCTGAATAGCCCAGACTGGCTCCTTCACATGAGCGTCCTCTCCCATCTTATTTTCACCCCGCATGACGATTGCTACCTTCTGCATGGCCGGAGTCGCAGTTCCTAGTGGCTCGGAGCTTACCAAATTTGTGCCCCTCTGCTGTGCCCGTTCCTCCCACTTCTTGATGAGCTCTGGACAGTCCTTTGTTGCATGGGCGTTCACGTGGCACTAGGAACACCAAGGATGTCGGGAAAGGGGACATTCCCGAGCCACGTGACCCTCCTGGTCACAGTTGTAACATTTCACCGGACCTCATCCCCCTGTGCAGCCTCCGCGCATATCACCGCCTCTACCCCTGGAAGCCTCGTTCACCCTATAGGAAGGACGGTCCAACCAGTCCGCAAGTGCATCGAGAGCTCTGCACTGCTCGGTGTTGTGAGTCGTGGAAGCACAAAACTCACAATATACATTGTTTGGGACATTAGAGTACTTCTGTAGTATCGGTCACATCCGAGGTGGATGCCCCATCGTCTGGAAAATCTCGTAGTACTCCGTGGTGAGGGGGTTTGGTTGAGATGGGAACCCCGCATAAGGCTATTGCAGCTGGTATACCCCCTGCGGACTCCACCCCCCATGGAGGGAACCCGCACCACCCCCCGTGGGTGGAACCCCATGGATTGTTGCGACAGAGGGTCCCACACCCGTTCCACACAGCCAAGGACATTAGATTGCGACGTGGCCTTCAACTAGGTAGTGAGTGCACCAAACGTTCAGCCTGGCTTGTCTTATAGGCTGCATTTCCTTGAGATTTTCAGTCAGACTAGCGATCTGATGCTGCAGTCCCACCAAGGAAGGATCCTACGGGGCCGACCCTCCTTGATATTCCTGAGGGTAGCCCACCATGACCTCTATTTTCATGGCTTGTTCCAAAGCATCCTACAAGTTGTCAATCTTCTGCTGGGTGAGGGGGTTTCGCGTCAAGGGAAACAGAGCCTTGATGAACCAGTCCCTTTGATGGTTTGGATCGATCGGGTAGCTGAGTTTCCCGATCGTGTCCTTGAATCTCTGCATCAGCTCCCATGTAGTCTCTCCTTCTTTCTTCTTAATCTCCTAGAGCTCGGACAAACCTTGCTGGTCCATCTGGGGAAGTTTAAATTCACGGAAAAAATCCTGCTTTACGTATGCTATTGCTGGATTCGGGTGGGCCTCGTACCATTTGATAAAACATCACAGGGCCCTCTCTCTGAGCATGGTTTGGAACTCTATTAGCTTCCCTACGTCTGGCGTCTGCTGAGCCCTCCATATGGCTTTGCAGAGATACCAGTGTTGCTCTACATCATTGTTGCCCCAGCCAGAAAATTCGGGATACCAGGTGAATAACCCAGCCATATTGACTTGCAAGGGGGTAACCAGGATAAACCCTCTGGGTCCTGGTTGCGTGACTGTACTGCTGGGGAATGAAGTACTACTAGGGACGTACGTCGCTGTCGACAATGAACTGCTGTGCAATTGACTCAATGCTTGTAACTTAATGAAAATATTACTCAAAGGTTGATAAAGTACCAGGGGAAGGTAGGGATCCTTGCCATGTAAATTTTTGGAAGTAGGGCTGCCTAGAGAGATGAATGTCGTCCGCTCTTGAAACAACCGCTGCATCGCGACGTACCATTCACCATCGGAACTTCCTTCGGGCTGCACACCTGCATCGTCTTTGTCAGTCGTCGTCTCCCCTTTTCTCTTAGCCGGGCTCCCATGCACCTGCCGTACTCCCACAATGGTCCCTTCCTTTTCCAAGGTATCTGCCTGAGTGCCCATATTTTCTATCCTCTGAGGTGCCTCCTCTTGATTCTTCCGGTCGTTTTCCCGTCGTTTTAGCTCCCGCATCACCCTTTCTCACCACCTGTCGACGATCTGCGCCCACCGATGTGCACGTCGCTCCCATAATCTTCTCGCGGCCTCAACATCCATCCCCACTTCCTTCTTCACACTTCACGTCACATCTGTCCCTTCAGCCCTTCCCCCAGCACTGGGGGTTTACGCTTCCATGCTTGAATTTTGAAATTCCATCAGCCCTTCGTCCGCCATCAGGGCCTTAATCCACAGCGGAATCTCCTTAAGCAGCTTCCCTCTTAACCTGGAATGGAAGATATCTTTAGCCTTCGAGAAGGATTGGTAGCACTCTACCGCAAACTCCACAATGTATCCGTCCAAAGTGGTCTCTACCCAAAAATCCACCGCGCGGGTCAATTCAGTGTCCAACCGATGCAGAGCCACCAGATCCCCGTGCACCCACTTTCGGTTTATCTTCCGTGAGCTATCCCTAGGTACCTTCATCTGTAACCTCCGTAACCAATTATAGAGGTCACTAGGGAATTTTCCCCAGAGGATCTCGTAAGTATCATTAGCAGAATCTGAGAAAAGGACGAGATCCTTGAGCACGTTTTCCTTTTGAGTTGTTAACTCTGCTTTCTCAGCAACGAACTGGTCTAGATGGTTATCCCACCATCTCCGTATTTCGCCTTCGAAGATCCTCGATACCATGATCTAGTTCCCCTCATAACATGCAGGTCCCAGCAAGGGAACCATTTGTTGGAAAAGAATCAGGTCTCACAAGCAAGACCCAGGTTCAGGGGTTGGGGCCAACAAGGAATCTGCTGTAGTCTAGAGCCACACCGAAATTATCACCCTACTCTGGGGAGTAGAGAGTCTCACCCGAGGCGTGCCGCAACCACATGCAGGAGGGGAATAGATCGATAGCAGGGAAAATATCTACAACTCATGATTAACATAGAATGGAGTGCATTAACATCATATATACGCAAGAACATTAAGAGAGTGATAGGTATTAATAAAATGAAATTTTAAATCATCAGAACCATCATGCATGCATATAAATCACATCGTAGGACAACAACCTGCAATTGTATTGATATCTTCAGCCAAATCCATAAGTACATAGCTTCCGCAAGGAGAGCTTACAAGTCTGATACAGATGCCTAGTGGAACATAAAGGCAAGTAAGAGAAACCTAGGAACTACAAAGATATCATGCCCGATCTCCTTCAGTCGCTCTACATTCCTTCTCTTGTCGCATCCTCATCTCTTTCAGCCGGGTGACTGCTATTTATTCATCCGCTATCGCAACTGTTAGTTCCTCTTTTCGTTCTTCTTCAGCTGCTTCTGGCTTCTCTCTTGTTGTCTATGTGTTCTGCTTTCTCTCTTCTACTATGTATTCTCTTCTTCTGTACTCCTGCATCTACTTTCTTCAGCTATGTACCTGTTCCCTCGCAACTTTGGTAGCTCCGCTTCTTTCTGTAGTTGTGACTTGGTTGCGCCTGCCATGTGTCTTCATCCCGCAACCCAAAATATGTCCTTTATTCAAAATTCAAAATATTCAAACTAAGTTTTCAAAACAAGGGCCCCAACAGGATATCTTTCTCCAGGTCACTATGGCATGATCTCTACAATATATATTTGAATCTTTCCACAAAATCTTCCATGTTCTTATCCTCCTTCTGTGCAAACTTAAAAATATCCTCCTTGATATCACGATATTTACAGTAGTCCTGGTATTTTTCCAAAAATATTTATTTCATCTAATCCCATGAAGAAAAAGTCTTTCCTGCTAAACCCATGAACCATCGCAGGGCTGTCCCTTTTAGGGTAGCATGAAATATTTTTATTTTCTGAGCATCAGAGATAAAATCACATCCTCGACACAAAATGTCAAATTCAAAGAGGAATGTATCAGGGTCTTCAGAATAAAGCCCATGAAAATTAGGCAAAGTCGTTAAAGGAATTGGCTTCATCAGTGCATCACCTATAATGTTTCCAATTGGAAAATCAATAGAAGAACTTGGAGGTGCCATAAATATTCTCCAATACTCACTTGGGATTTCAACTGCTTCTGTGACTGGTACTTGGGGTGATTCGACTATAGGAGGTTTCACTGCACTCTGTTGGTCCCTTGGTGATGCAAAATCCCTTAGGAACTCTCTTTCCAAATTAGCATATCTTAGTTCAACTGCAGGAGGATTTACAACACTCCCTTGGTCTCGTGGTGACGAAAACCCTTTTGGAGGTTCTTCTTCCCAATTGGAATTGCTCAGTTCTCCTGACCCTCTACTTTCTATTTCTTCCCCTTCTACTGACAGTAGGGGTGTCTCCTCCATTGATACCTTATTTGTTTCTTCCTCCGCCATCGAAAAAACTTCCTCAGGTACCGTGGATGGAACTGGATGTTCAACTGATTTCCCTTTGGACTTCGTCTGAACCCTTACCCTAACAGCAGCGTGAGAGGATGCTTCAGATTTATCCCGTTCAATGATCTTCTGGATATAGGTCTTCTTCCCCAGATCATTTCCTTTCTTGGGGGGTCCTCCTTTGCCCCTCTTATTTAGATATTTGTTCATACAACTGGTGAGAATAATTTATCAAAATAGAAAAAGCGCTCAGGACCCGGCGCAGGAAGGATAGATTCCCCCCGAGGACGAGAGAGTAGGTTCAAGCAGAAAATCAAATAAACTAAAAGAAAATCAAAGTTCACGACCTGAAGTAGGGTAATCAAATAGCCTCCGCAGGACGAGAAGTTGACACTTTCAGAAAAATAATAAACAACATAAAAAATGAATACTATGCTCAAGACTTAGAGCAGGGTAATAAATACCCTCCCTAAGACAAGATATCGGTTCTAATGAAAAATAAAAACAAATAAAAACAAAAGACTATGCTCAGGACTTAGAGCATGGTAATGGATGCCCTCCCCAATATGAGAGATTAGTTCTAAAGAAAACAATAAAAAGAAGAAAAACATAGAACAATATGCTTGGGACTTGAAGTAGGGCAATAAATTCCCACCTCAAGATGAGATATTGACCCTTAGATCAATTTCAGATCGTGTTCTTGCACCTTGTTAGCCTTCCCCGACAACGTTGCCAAAATGTTGGTGTCCAAATGTGAACAAATATTCAAAATATTTTTCCACAAATTATCAACCCAGGGTCATTAGTTATTTCAAGAGTAACGCACACAGTATATGCAAGAGAAATCACATAACCTGCTATTGAATCACAGGCTTTAATTAATAAAAAATAAAACTACTGTAACACAATTAAAATGGATTGCAGAATTAAAAAGGAATTCACAAGAATTGCAGAATTATACTTGAACAACAATAATGATAACAAATAAAATTATAAAATCAGCAAAATAAATATAAAGCATCACCTGATTAGAAGAGTGGGCCCAACTCTCTGATCAGGGCTGCAACAAACTCACTATTTACAGGTGAAACAATAGACTACTATGCATTCAATTAATTGGAAAATGCTTATGTTACAAAATTTGTATATTATTTCTTAACCCCAATTCACAGCTTGAAGGCCCTCTTTATACCACTATCAAAGAAATCGTAGATTTATTTTAACAACTAAATATCTACAATTATACAATTCTTTACAACAACAACCTAGTTTCCAAAAGGAAACCATGAAAAAGCCTGAAATATCGCTGGGGTAAAATAGAGTCTGTTGCAATGTAGTAGTAGGTAACGATAGCACTAGAAATTAGGATTTTCTCCATGGCTCACAGTTGTAATCCCCTTGCTTTTACCAAAATTGTAAAAATATCAGATTTAATGCTTGCAAAGGTAAAACCTCCATGACTATTACTTCATTAATCAAATATTCCATGTAAGATAGTGGAAAGGGGTTTACCTCATGTATTTTAGAATAATTAATGATGCAAAGAGATAGAAAGGTGGGCGAAAATGGGAGAGAAAATTATACAAATTCGGTACCCAACAATCATAATAAACTAAGAAGAGTTTTGGAAGCATCGTCATGTTTATCAGTGTATTTTATTATTATCTGCATTAAGAATTTATTTATATTCTTTATGTTCTATTTTAATGATAAAGGCGTAGTGCACATAAGCATTAATTGATGAATGAAGTATAAATTGTTAAAGTAAATAACTGCATCTGCATATTTCAGAATAATCATAAATAGAATTTTAGAAGTAGATCCACACTCCATTCTCCCTCTGGATGCAAAAACCTAGTTCTAACATCCCCCAATATTGCCTCAGGTGATAGTGCGATCTGCGCTGCAGGTCATTGCCAAAAGGGCCAATAATAAAGGGTTTTGTATGTGAAAAACTAAATCTAAACCCAGATCAAGACCCCCAATGAGCCAAAAAATGGTTCTGTTATCAGGACCGACATCTGATTAAGGGATATGTGGATGTGGTATCCGAAAAGGAAGGAAATACAAGGTTGAGTAGATTTGAAAGAACGAGAGTTCACATATCAAGAAAAATGAAATCGATGGCTGTCAACTGAAGCTTGGTTGTAGAGGTATTTTTCACAGAACAACATGAGATTTCTTCACAATGTTTGTGAATGAACAACATGAATGGCTATCAAGGATGACTGAGAACAAGACATGTCTTAAGAACAACAAACCTACTGCGTGGAGCCCTGAATTATTGCAACGACTCAAGGAGACCAGAACACCCTATCAATAGCTATTGATTTATAGATCGAAAGTATTCTTGGAGGATTTATTACTAAGTTTTCCGTAGACACATTTGTATCTTATATCGAATATGAGGGAATATTTTTAAGGGGCCCGTGAGGTAAGTATCTAAATTCTTTGAAGTTTTGGATTAAAATGCTTTTCTGTGAAAATGGCGTACTACAGAAGCAATCATATTAATGTTTGGAAGAAGTAAATTTGGAGCTACACGAAGTGGAAGGAAATACAGGGTAGATTGCAATAAATTCATTGAGACTGATTACATTCCATTATTGAGTGAATCTGAAAGAGAAGAAGAAATATGTAATCTTGTAAACCCTAGAGGTGCATTGTAGTTAGGGGGCACCTTTGGGATTACCCGTATCGCTACTCCCCTCACCACTCATCCCCCTCCCCATAATTTCCCTCCACCTCCACCTCCCCCTGTCCCCAGGAAACATGGACAATGATATCAAGTTGCCTACCTTTAGAGGACTCAGATCAGAGGATCCTGAGCAATTTTGGTTTGTAGCTGAAGCAGTATGGAAAGAAAGATAGATTACTGACAAATATATTAAGAAGGTATAGATTATCACCGAACTGCAAGAAAGAGTGCTAACACATCATATCAGGTATTCGATGAAAAATCAAGCTACTTCACTGGATGATACAAAGAAAGCACTGACTGCACAATTTAAAAATCCAAAATCGCAGTCGTGGTGTATTACTGAACTAAAGGAGATCAAGAAATTGGAAAATGAGTCTTTTGGGAATTGGATCAAAGGTTCAAAATGTTAACGGGACAAGTAATATTTACAATCCTTGAAGAGCAGCATAAGGAGTGGTTTATAGTTGTGTTATTTCCACATATCATGCTACATTTGAAACAACAGAAGATATCAACATAAGTTGAAGCTCTAGAAATTGTGATGAAGTTGGAAGCTTGAATAGTCGAAGGTACACATGTAGGAGTACAACAAATTCAGAGCTGTAAAGTTTGAATTTAGAGCTACAAGTTCTGAAGAAGGGTAAGGAATTCAGACCAGAAATTTGATCAAAAGTATGGTGTATAAAGTGTAAGGAAGAAGGCCATTACAGGGAGAAATTCCCTATGTTCAGATACTACCTCACTAGTGGAGCACCAAATCCATTAAACCCAGGATCGAGTGTACGGTGTGACATACATAAAATTGTAGGTCAACATCACACACAAGAATCCTATTTTTGACAGAAGTATGTTCAGACCTCAAAAAAAATGTTTTGTAAATTCTGTAGATTAGTGTGGGATGATGAGAAGAACTCTCATAGTTATGATTTGATGATGAAGAAAACTACAGGTGCTTATAGAATGAAATATGAGGGATGTGCACATGAGGATCAAGGTTAGCATGTCGGTCGAGGGGGATTCCAAGGACGAGGATGAGGACGAGGAGGAGGCATTGGTCGAAGATGTGGCCAAATTATTTGTTACAACTGTGGAGAGGCAAGACACTTTGCACGGGGCTGTCAGAATTGTACCTCCACATCTAAGTACTGTAAAGATTTTGACCATGTGATAGAATAATGTTTCATCCTTATGGAAAAAATGCAGGAGAAAATAATCCAGAAACCCACACAAAATATTCAGATGATGACCGTTGAACCAAGGGAAGATGACTCATGCATCAAAATAGTAACAAGAAGTGGTACAACGACAGGAGATCATAAAGTCTAAGGTGAGAGGCCGATGGAAGACACATGGGTTAGGAAGACTACAGAAAGAACTACCGTGTTCAATATTCTTGAGGAAAAGGAAGCATCCTTGGAGGAGAAGAAAATTTTCATGCACCAGGGAGCTTAAAATTCTAACATGCAACTGCTACAGAAGTTGATACCAAATAAGGAAAATACTGAAGTAACTACTCAGCTGAAAGAATTTTATATAACCATATTAAGACCATTCTCAGAGACCTGCCTGAAGCTTCTAAGAAATCAGAAGGTTGTTGAAGGCCTCCAGGAGTTCATATATTGCTATGCTAGAAAAGAAGAACTATGCATTGAGCCGCGTGCAATAAACAAGTTGCATAGACATAAGCTGAGAACTGGAAGGGAAATGAGACTAACTGCGTAGATCGATCAATATAACATGGATTGGGTAATCCTAGATTTGGGATCTGATGCCAATGTGTTTCCTAATAAAACTTTGGAGTGAATGGGAAAACCAAAGTTGCAATGGTCGTCGATTCAGTTGACGATGGCCAACCAGTAGAAGATCATCCCTATGAGAAGGCTATCTGGAATTGTAGTAGATATTGAAGGAGTGTGCACTATTGCAGATTTCAAAGTAATTGAAATTGTAGATGATAAAAATCCATATCTCACACTTCTTAGATTTTATTGGGATTTTAATATGAATGTGACAACCAATCTGAAGAGGAGACAAATGATGTCTGAAAAAGGTGATCTGAGGGTCATTGTTCCTTTAGACCGATCAGAAGGAGTGTGCTATAAAAAGCTTGTACATGATGAGTATTGCGATGTAGAGATTGAAAATATATAAATGATAACAACTAAGGAGGAATATTAGACTAATCCCACTACAGATGGAAGGCTAAGTTGGTAATAGGACAGTCCCTGTATTTCTGACTATGACGAAGAACTGGAAAATTGGCAAAATAGGTTGCATAAAGTCTCTACAAGATGATTTTGGATAATTAAAAGATAACTTCATTGCATAACGTCATATGTATGTAATTTTCCATATTATGATGGGATAAGCGATGTAAGTCCGTTTCTTGATGAATTTGAAAAACACGTATGAAAAGAATAGAGGTTCCATGCTTTGGATTTTGCCCTAAGATATACACCTGCTAGATGGTGGGGTGGTCATAAAGAAAATATCGGAAGTTGGAAAGAGTATCACAGACTAATGAAGATCATATTTTTCCAAGTAAATACGAGAATCAGAATGAAATATGATGTCAAGGATGACCCCCGACAACATATTTTTTGCCAAACTTTAGTCTAGGGCGAAGATCTGGAACCATAATGGGTACATATATTTTTTCACAATTTGTACCTAATACCTATGAATTGGTATCTTGAGATAGAACTGCGACATGGAATGATGAACTAGATAGATTTGGTTGAAGGGTTCCTAATGACCTTTAGTTTTACATGTGCTATTAGGGTCCTATAATAATAGGATTCATAATTTTGAATTGGCTGTGTAAAATTTTTATAATATTGTAAATACTTTTTATTGATGCAAATGTTTTCCCATATTTAAAAATGAAAAGAAGGTAAGTCCTAAATAAAAATCAAAGGACTAACACGAAAAAATATCAAGAAAGAATATCAAGTATGAACCCCACAAAAAGAGATAAAATTAAGGTCATGAAAGTGTTTCACATTCAAATGCCACTACTTTATGTTTACTTTATGCAAATAAAATTGTGTGCAACTTGTCCAAAATGCCACAATTCATGATAATCATATAGTTTAATCTTGATTATTCATGCTTTGAATTTCATGTTGATAGTTAGTGAATAAAGATCTGGCCAAACAATCTAATCTTGGCAGGTCAGTAGTTATGTAGCGAATAATAAATGACCTCATTAGTTTAATCTGAGCCATTGGAAGTTTTAAGGTTAGACGTATATAGTTTGCTTATTGAAAGAAAATAAAAGGGTCAACAAGCTCAAATGTACCCAACAAAGGAAATAAAAATGTTAGGGTAAATAAAGGGTAGGCAGAAGCACTTTTTGCAAATTCATGGAAAGCGTTGTTGGTTCATCTCATATTACTAACATCATTATACAATTTTTTCCCTTATAAAATATCCCTTTCCCCTCATTTAAACCCTTTCCCTAGCTTAAAACCCCTTTCCCTAGCTTAAAACCCATTTTCCCTTCCTAATACCTTTTGGAAATCATTTCCCCTTGTAAAGACCCCTTTTCCCCTACCTGAAAGACCCCTTTCCTTAGGCTAAAACCTATTTTCATTACTAATAACCCTTCCCCTAACTAAACTCCGCCTTTTTAAAATTAAAACTGCAAAAACCTAGTTCTCCATAAGTTTGTAGCATTTCATATTTCATATCAGGTCCCACTTCCAAAATCCTTCCTCGATATTATTTAAACCCATTCCCATATATTAAACCCATTCCTGCTATCATATAGTCCCGAACCTTTATATAATTTTACATATTATATCAATCCCTGATTCATATTACAACCATTCCGCTTATTATATATTCCTAACCCATCTCTATATTAAATCCTGACCCATCATTTTATTAATAAAACCTCCATTATATATCATTTAACCCTTCGCATAATTCATCTCAGGTCCCACCTATCTGAAATCCATTTACTCTCCCATCAAATCATTTCCATTTGGATCTAACAATCCATATACCATTTTACAATCCTTGACCATTTGAAATTTAAGATCACCAGAGGTTGTGAAATTGGTGGTTTTTACCCATCGCTCCCTTTCCACACATCGCTCCTACATCATATCACACTCCTCCAAGTATAAACTTCCAAACCACTTTAACCTATGCGATAGACCATTTATAAAACCACCAAACCGCTTTTGCACTATATGATTATACCACTTGTTCGCTCCTCCATTATGATAAATGTTCCCACCCTACTTTGTGACAAAGCCATCACTATTTGAAAACCATCCCTGCACAATGTAAAATCAGAGAGTTTCCACAATATGATATTCCACCATTTCCTTACCTCTGTTTGAAATTGCATAAATCAGAAAATCATTGCCAACCTGAGATAAAATCTACAATCCAAACTCCTTCCATAGGCCTCCATGTTCCCTAAAAACGTTTTCACCTCCTATAAAACCATGTTTACATTAATTAATGATTTGTTTTGCAGGTAATCAACATATCACAAAAAAAGACAAACAATTTAATACTAGTTAAAAACCTCTTTGCTCTAGATGCTCATGAAATATATTCGAAGGTGTCATTTAGCAAAAGGATTGCATACGAAGAGAAAATCAAGTTAAAACCAGCAATACAACAGAGAAAGGACAATTCATACAGAAATTGGTTTTAACATAGTAAAAAAATCTACAACAAAAACAACGAAGTTATTCAAAATAAATCTCAAGGACATATTTCACCCACTGTTACATATATCTTACTGTAAAAGGTAAAAGTGTAAAGGTAACAAAGTAGTAAGGTGAAAGAAAATTTACAAAGTTAAAGAGTAACTAAGCAGTCAAGTTAAAGTGAATACAGATGAAGGACAGAGTTTACAGATAAAAAACAAAGTTAAAAGACTAGTCAGAAAAAGAAGACAGCGTGAGAGATAAGCCAGCATGAGAAAAACAAACAAATAACATCAATCAAATAAAATAGGGACAACTTTCAGTCAGTTGAAAGGTGTCACTACCTTTTTGCATCCAGATATTTTATTTCCTAGAATAAATCCTGGTTAGTTAAATAGGATATTTTATATTATTTTTTGTATAAATAATTCATAATTAGAAGTATTGAGTGTGTGTGGATTTATGAAAATTTGTATAGTTGTATTGATTTGAAACTTGAGGGTTTATTGTACCATTTTCAAGTTAGGAGACTAGATTGAGTAATAAAGGCATTGCATTACATGATTCATGTGTTGAGCAACTTCAGGGAAGTACCTTTCAATTGTTCAAATTTTTATTTTCTTAAGTATTCCATTAAACTTGTATGTTTTCCAAATTTAAGTGTTATAACAGAAATATTATTGCAGAAATTGTTTAAGTACACTCTGTTCTGAACTATTATTCATTTTGAGGTTTTCTTCTGATATCTAGATCTGAGAACCCTTAATTTCTCTCCCATCTCGATTGATGTCTTTATCCTTCCCTCATTATCTGGTTTAAGGAATCCTTAACTGCTCCTTGATCCCGATTGAAACCACTTCACCATCCAGCCTAAAAGATCTGAATTTTCTTAGCTATATTTCCCTGTGAAAAATTCCTTTAGACCTTGATTCAGTCCTATTTTCTTGACACTTTGACTCCATAGCCCAATGGTAAATACACAGTAACACATATTTCATTAAATTTGGAATTAAATAGTGGATCTAGAATTTCAAAATAACTAAAAAGTTCAATTATAGTGATGTCTTTGTAATAAAAAAATTCCAAATTTAATTAAATATGTGTTCAGTCATCTATCCATGTAAATTAGTAACTCCACCACCAAACCAAAATCAAAACCAATCTATCTTACATAACTAGCCTAAAATGGAATAAAAAACAACCAAGTTAAATCATAAGGAGAGAGCCCTCTCTGAGCATTATGAAGGCTAGATCCTAATCTCAAAAGTAGTTTTGTGGTTACCTCGGTGAGTTCTTTCTTTCACCTTGAGAAATTAATGAGTGATAATAGATTTGCGACCATAGTGGGGAATATCAATCTATTCCTTCATAAAAACTATATAAGAATTAGATATGATCTATGATGGTGGACACTAATTAGACACACACAAAGGTTAAAATCATTCACCTGGCAATTCCAAATCAATTTCAAAATCAAGACTCCACTGGAGGAATGAACCTGAAAGAACAGTATGGGAAGATCAGTTTTCTAACTTGGATTACAATCTGAAATATCATGTTCTTTCTCGTCAATAAAATTTTTCAATGTATATTGTATTTTATAGAAGATCTTAGATTAGTATTCGATTATTTTCCTTTGAAAATTGTAAACATAAAATCTCCTTATCCATTTGAGCAGGTTTCTTCTGAAACTTATGATGATCATCTTCCGATTGATAAGCCTCAAGCAATCAAGAGTAATCTTACAATCCCTGTACATATTCCTATACCTTGTAAAGTTCCTAATAGATTTAAGCCCCTCATCTTACCTCCTATACTCCATGATTTCCCTGATAAATACTACAAATATATCCCCATGTTTGATGGAGAAAATGGTAACATCACTGCCCAAAAACATATTCAAGGTTCTGAGAAGTATATAGACCTATTTGAGATTGATGAAGATGACGTTACAATTGGGCTTTTTTCTCTTTCTTTGCAGAGTAAAGTAAAAAGTTGGTTCAAGAATTTTCCTATTGCAAGCATCTCAAATTTCCAGCAGTTTGTCAAAATTTTCCTTGATATATGGATAATCAAAGTAACTTTTTGTGATCATAGAAGAATATAATCAGTATAAAAGGCAGCCAAATGAGACAATACAACAAATTTCTTCCAGATTTAATCAAATTTACTATTCAATGCCATAAAATATAAGACCTCCTCCTGGCTCAACTATATTGCATTATCCAAAGGCCTTTGATCCTGAAATTGAGTTTCAGCTAAGAGAAAGAAACTGCTCAACTCTTGAACAAATTCAAAACATTGCAGTAGATGTAGAAGTTAATCTGTTGATTAGAAGGGAAAAGTTGAAAATAGAAGAAGAGAAGAACAACAGTGCAGAGCACCTGACATCTTCAGAAGTAAAACTCCACATTTTGGTAAGTAAAATAGAGGAAATGATACAAAGGATAACCATGAAAAATAGATTTTTTGTTCAGGATCACCATGACCCACTTATTACAAGAAAAAAAAAGGTAGTTGGTCATAAACACTTCCCTATTAATCACAACTACCATATATCAGAAAGTGGATTTACAGATCAATATATGGAAGATAAATCTACTAATCTAATGTGTATATTTGATGACATTCCTTGTTTTACTAATTTGCCTAAGTATGATCAATATGATGATAATTATGTTCTCCTAGTTCAAACTAACGTTGCACAGCAATCAGTAGCTAGTTTGTGGGATGAATAAATTCAGTTTCAGAAGCTTGAAAACAATGATTAGCCAATGTATATTAGCTATGAGAATGAATAAGTAAGTGCAGAAAATTTGGATATAAGTGAAGGATATTTGTCTCTCTTTTTTTCTTCATTTCAGTTCATGAGAAATTTTTTTAAAGAAATAAAAAATCAGCAGTCTTTAGGTATTGTTATTAACAACAAAGAAGACAATGAAACTCTTGACCATGATTCTTCAGTTTCAAGATTACAATTATCAAAATCCATTGAAATATCTAATCATATAACACATGAAAGTTATATAACACTATGTTTTGAATCATTTCAGTTTTTAAAGGAGATTTGGTATAATATCTCTAAGAAAAGGATGACCAGCGTACAAAAATCTATGAAGTTCCATTCAAACCTATATGTAATAGGTTACAACAATCCTTCAAAGCTATTCATGATCCAATAGCTGATATGTTGGATGATGAATGCATTCAAAACCTTTCTCTGTTAACTAACTGTGAGTTTCAGAATCAAGATAATAGAGGTTTCATCAGACAAATATTTTTATCAGTAGAAATATCATCACAAAGCTTATCTGAAAATCCATAATTACCTCAGGACAATCACAAATTAATTTTTCTGGGAGATAACAGTTTAGTTTCATGGCATGGAGGCTATCCGGAATAGATGCATAGTTTCTTGGATCAATTTAACATTAATGTACATACCGTGGAAGATCCTTTTGTAGAGTTTCTAGAATAAACAAAGGAAATTGAATATTTCCTTATCTTCACATTTGTTGACAAGTTGCTATTGGGTTGTAGAACTTCAGTTTTGATAAAAAATGAGAAAATGCAGCAAAATAAATCAATGTATATAATGCTTGAATGGTTGCATTGGCTATTTAATTTTATTTAACCAGTAGTTGGACATCTGATTAGAGTAAGTAGGTATAATTTCAGTTTTATTGGATTTTGTTTTCAACAGCAAGTGTGTTTCAATCTCAGTTTCCAGTTTTCAGCAAGTGTTGAAATAATTCATTAACATTTAAAGCCAAGAAGAATGCCCTCAGGTTTTGATGATATAATAGTTTGGTTTGAAGGTTACAACGCCTTTTTAGTTTTAGATCATATTTCAGTTTGCAGAAACGGGTGTGATTTTAGTTTAATATTTTCAGTCACATAGATTATATGACAAAGCATGTGCAGGCTTGGGATCGTCCCAATGGATCAGGCTACTAGTCGACGATGTTTTTGACATCTCACAAGGAGATGCCATCACGAAGTGAAGCCACTGTTAGGGTCCTATAATAATTGGATTCATAATTTTGAATTCACTGTGTAAAAGTTTTGTAATATTGTACATACTTTTTCTTTCTGCAAATGTTTTCCCATATTTAAAAAATGAGAAGAGGGTAAGTCCTAAAATAAAAATCAAAGGACTAAAAATAAACAAGATCAAGAAATAATATCAAGTATGAACCCCAGAAAAAGAGATAAAAATAAGGTCATGAAATTGTTGCACATTTAAATTCCACTACTTTATGTTTAATTTATCCAAACAAAATTGTGTGCAGCTTATCCAAAATGCCACAGTTCATGATAATGATAAAGTTTAATCTTGATTATTCATGCTTTGAATTTCATGTTGATAGTTAGTGAATAAAGATTTGGCCAAACAATCTAATATTGGTAGATAAATAGTTAGGTAGCGAATAATAAAGGAGCTCATTAGTTTAATCTGATCCATTGGAAGTTATAAGGTTAGAAGTAGATAGTTTTCTTATTGAAAGAAAATAAAAGGGTCAGCAAACTCAAATTTACCCAACAAAGGAATTAAAAATGTTAGGGTAAATAAATGGTAGGCAGAAGCACTTTTTTCAAAGTCATGTAAAGCATTGTTGGTTCATCTCATATTACTAACATCCTTCTAAACATTTTTCCCTTGTAAAATATCACTTTCCCCTCATTTAAACCCTTTCCATAGCTTAAAACCCTTTCCCTAGCTTAAAACCGCTTTCCCTAGCTTAAAACCCCTTTTCCATTCATAATCCCTTTTCCCTAAGTTAAAAACCCATTTCCCTTTGAAAATAAATCTCCCCCTTGCCTAAAAATCCTATTTCCACTCTTGGAAATCATTTCCCCTTGTAAAAGAACCCTTTTCCCCTTCCTAAAATATCTGTTTCCTTAGGTTAAAAATCTATTTTCATTACTAATACCCCTTCTCCTAACTAAACTCCACCTTTTCAAATTAAAATTGCAAAAACCCATTTCTCCATAATTTTTCAGTGTTTAATAATTCATATTAGGTCCCACTTCCAAAATCCTTCCCCGATATTATTTAAACCCATTCCCATATATTAAACCCATTCCCGCTATCATATAGTCCCAGACCCTTTATATCATTTTAGTATATAGTTTTACATATTCTACTAATCCTCGATTCATATTAAACCCTTTCCACTTATTATATATCCCTAACCCATCTCTATATTAAATTATGAACCATCATTTTATTAATAAAACCTTCGCTATATATCATTTAACCCTTTGCATAATTCGTCTTGGGTCCCACCTATCCGAAATCCATTGACTTTCCCATCCGATCATTTCCATTTGGATCTAATGGTCCATATACCATTTCACAATCCCCAACCATCCAACATTTAATATCACCAGAGGTTGTGAAATGGGTGTTTTTTACGCATCGCTCCTCTGCCACACGATGCTCCTAGATCATATCGCACTCCTTCAGGAATAAACTGCTTAACCACTTTAACCTGTGCGATAGACCATTTATAAAACCACCAAACCGCTTCTGCACTATATGATGATACCACCTATTCGATCCTCCATTACGATAAACGTTCCCACCCTACTCTATGACAAATCCATCACTATTTTAAAACCATCCCTACAAAATGTAAAATCACAGAGTTTCCACAATATGAGATTCCACCATTTCCTTACCTCTGTTTTAAATTGCATAAATTAGAAAACCATTTCCAGCCTGAGATAAACTCTACAATCCAGACTCCTTCCACAAACCTCCATGTTCCCTAAAAACTTTTTCACCTCCCAGCAAACCATGTTTACATTAATTATTGATTTGTTTTGTAGGTAATCAGCATATCAGAAAAACAGACTAACAATTTTAATACTAGTTAAAAACCTATTTGCTCCAGATTCTCAGTAAATGTATTTGAAGGCCTCATTCAACAAAATTTTTTCATACAAAGAGAAAATCAAGTTAAAACCAGCAATACAGTAGAGAAAGGACAATTCACACAGTAAATTAGTTTTAACAAAGTAAAAACATCTACAACAACAACAACGAAGTTATTCAAAATAACTCTCCAGGATATATTTTACACACTATTATTGTTGAACCCTTAGTTAAACTGAGAGGGGGGGGTGAATCAGTTTAACACATTCATCGTCTTTTAAAGCTTTTCATTAAAGCTTATTTACACCTTCATTTATGTCCAACTTAATATGTGAGAAATCTTAGAATGTGAGCAGCAAGTATTAATATAATATAACAGTAGACTTAATTAAGAGCAGCAGGTATTAAGCAGATGATATAAATCAATCAAAACATAAACATCATGCACAGAGACACCAGATATAAGTGGAAACCCATAAAGGGATAAAACCACATCTTATTATTGTTGTGATGCAAAGGCAAGCTCCAACTCCCTCTCACCACTGTTTTTATGTAGGCACCAACCTACTAGAGGATCCAACCTCAATTCTGCAAGCTAAAACTTTCAAGGAAGCACCAACTCCCTTCAATTTTCTACAGGCACCAACCTACAGGAGGCTCTAATCTCAGTCAGCTACAACTGACAGCTATCAAGCTGCAACTTGATAGGGAAGCTCCAACTTCCTCAATTTATCAAACTGAATGTTTGCTGATTTACCTCAGATATCAACTTTGTTCTGTAGCATCTCCTTATGCTCTTCTTTTCTTAATCTTCTCTTCATCACACTTCTATACTCAACATTCTCTATATTTTCTCTCTCTCTAACCTCTCTATGCATATCCAGTTGATATTATTTATAGAGTTCCTCTCATGACTGCTTGTATTTCAATAGGAATTTGGAGTGAACAGTCATGACTCTTTGACTTCTGTCTTCTCATTCCTTTTATCTACTCATTTAGAAAAATATAACTGTAGGTAGCAATTTAACATTATAGTGGGATATTTTTTCTCTTCCGGAGACTTGCCAATGCATCACAAACAATAAAAAATCAATTAAAACATTTACAATCAAATTACAAGGAGAACGCCAGCTCAATTCATTTAGTCTTTTGGCTCGCTGCGCATTTGTCTTTTCTTTGACCGTGTTTGTCCCTTTCTTTCCTCTGTATGCTTTTCTGTTTATGGTTGCCGCATAACTCCTGTATTTATGTAACTGCTAACATTAAATCTGGGAAAATTCCAACCCTTTACACAACAAGTGTCTTGTTGATGTGGTGAGTTCTGCAAGCGGAACATACATATACCACGACCTTTGTTTTATGGCCCGATACACTTGCACACATCGCAACTGTATTATATTAATAATCACCCTCCACCTTAGGCCGAGGCCCATGGGTCCATAGACCACGCGGCACTTTTCAATTTAATCGCAACAACTATATATATATATATATATAGATATATATATATCTATAAGTGCCTTCACGAATTTCCGATTGCGATTGATATGTGGACCCAACCATGTTCGATATAGCGGAGTTTATATGACTATCGCGTCTGGTATTTCCAATCGCAATCGCCAGTTGCCTTGCTCTGATGCGATTGATACGCTCCACAAATTTCCGATTGTGATTGATATGCAGACCCGACCATGTTTTATAAGGCGGAGTTTATATGACTATCGTGTCCGGCTTTCATCACAATCGCAAATATTTGTTAACATGTTCCGCTTTAAATCCGATGCGATTGGTACTTTTGCGATTGTTCCAATGCGATTGATCGCAATCGGAACTTTCTGTTGTGATGTTCCGATGCCTTTATATTCTCTGATGCGATTAGACTATTCCGATGTGATTATGCCGGACTTCAAATACGTTTGAACCATAATTCATACACCCATCGGGTCCGGAATTCAATCGAAACTCTTGTCGATATGTTCCGCTGCCAATCCTTTCTCCGATGCGATTGGAAAGGGTCCCACCTTATGGTACTTTGGTTCTTTCACTTATTAAGCGCTTCATATTAATATATGCTTTGAACCTTTGTGTATTAGGTACAATATATGTAATGTGCTACATATATATATAAGCTTCCGGAATTCAATCATATATCAATAATGGTTCATTGATCTATCAGGTCTGGACTTATATCGCAATCACAGCTTTCTGTTGTTTACACATTCCGCTTCACAGTTTTTCTCCGATGCAATTGGGAAAGGGCCCCACCATATAAGGCTTTGATACCCTTGGCTCTTTGTCCATTAAAGTGCTCCATTACAAATATCTATGGTTTGGACCTTTGGGTTATGATTCTCGAAATTATATATATATCCTCCGGCTTGGGCGATTCTCAGAATTAAGGTTCATATATATATATCCACCGGCTTGGGCGATTCTCGGAATTAAGGTTCATATATATATATACTTGCCGCTTGGGGTAAGCAATTCCCAGAATTGGGTTTATGTATCCTCTAGCTGGGTAGCGATTCTCAGAATTTTCTGCTCTGCCTCTGCTTCTGCCTCTGATAACCTGCTGTGATAACGGCTCTACCTCTACCTCTGCCTCTGATATAACGACTCTGCCTCTATATTCACTGCCTCTGCCTCTGCCTTAGCTGCTACTGCTGCTCGACCTCTGCCTCTGCCTTCGTTGTACATATTACCTGCTGCTGTTCTTTGCCTATATTTGCATCTGCTGCCTTCTTTTTCTGTCTCTGTCTTTGCTGCCTCCATTGCCATCAATGACAATATTTCCAACAATCTCCCCCTTTGGCATTGATGGCAATACACTTCCTCTTTTTGCCTGTTAGGATCCTTTCTTCTGTTGCTTGCTCTTCCTCCCCCTTTGAAATCAATGGAAAGGGGTTTGAGTTCTTAGTGTAGATCTTATTCTTTGATTCTGTGATTTTATTGTTTTTCAATATTTCGTGCATTTCCTCTTTCTGAATTTTTTTGACTTTGTACGCTGCTACTTCAACCTTTGGATTAGAAACACGTCGGGTTCACTATTCTTCCGTGTTCAGCTCATGTTAGGTTCACCACTCTTTCGCTGCACCACTGACTCTTTTTCCTTTTTATTGACTCCTTTTTTCTAAATGTTTTATTTCCATAATCCTTTTGATCCTGAGGACCTGTTTTCATGCTTCCCTTGCTGGTTGATCTCCCCCTGAGAATGATATTCTCGTTTCTGTTCTCCCCCTGAAATTGTGATTTCTCTTCATATTAGAGAGTAGAATCTACAAATACTACCCCTAGTTTGTCTCTCAAATATTCAAATGGTTCTCTGGCAAGCGGTTTGGTAAATATGTATGCTGTCTGTTCTTTTGTTGGCACATACTCCAATTTTACTATCTTCTGAGCCACTTGTTCTCGAAGAAAATGATACTTGATTGGGATATGTTTAGTTTTAGAGTGACGCATAGGGTTTTTAGATATACTTATAGCACTTGTAATATCACATTTGATTGAGATAGGTTCATCAATGCTTACCTTCATGTCTTGAAGAGTTTGCTTCATCCACATGACTTGTGTACAACATGCTGCCGCTGCTCTATATTCTGCTTCTGTTGTAGACAGAGAGATAGATGTTTGTTTATTGCATAACCATGCCACCAGAATTTCTCCTAGATAGAATGCACCTCCACTTGTACTTTTCCTGTCATCCACATAGCTAGCCCAATCTGCATCTATGTATGCTGTCAAAGTGAAGCTTTTGCCTTTAAGATACCAAAGTCCATACTGTGTTGTTCCTTGTAGATATCTGAATATTATTTTGACTGCCAGAAGATGGTTTTGTTTAGGTGTTGCTTGATATCTAGCCACTAGTCCTACTGCTAGCATGATGTCTGGTCTTGATGCTGTCAAGTATAACAGGCTTCCTATCATGGATCTGTAGAGTTTTTGATCTATATTTTCAGACCCACCATCAACACACAGCTTGCATCCTGTGATTATGGGAGTTGACACAGGTTTGCAGTCCTCCATTTTGAACTTTTTCAACATTTCTTTTAAGTATTTTTCCTGTGAGATGAACGTACCTGTGTTCTTTTGTTGAATTTGAAGTCCTAAGTAGAAACTGAGTTCTCCAATCATGGAAATCTCAAACTCTATTTTCATCTCATCAACAAACCCTTTTTCTAGTTCTTCTCTGTTGCTTCCAAACATAATGTCATCAACATATACCACAACAATCAGGAGTTCATTTTCATGGGCTTTTATGTATAGATTGTTGTCTACTCCACCTCTCTTAAAGCTTTGTTTTTGCAAATATTTATCCAGTATTGAGTACCAAGCACGAGGAGCCTGTTTTAGTCCATATTTATCCAGTTTGCACACATAGTCTTCTTTGTCTGTCAATGAGAAGCCTTTTGTTGTTCCATGTAGACTTCTTCTTCTAAGTCTCCATTTAGAAATGCAGATTTTACATCCATTTGATATACTTTGAAGTTTTGGTAGCAAGAAAAGGCCAGAAACATTCAGATGGCTTCCATTCTGGCTATAGGGGAAAATGTTTCATCGTAATCAAGTCCTTCTATTTGTGTATATCCTTTGCAGACCATTCTGGCTTTATTCTTGATTACTTTTCCGTGCTCATTCATTTTGTTTTTGAATACCCATTTTGAACCAATTGGTCTAGGAACTAGTTCCCAGGTATTGTTCTTCTCAATTTGGTCCAATTCTTCACTCATTGCCTTTACCCAATACTTGTCCTTGCTGGCTTCTTAAAATTTCTTTGGCTCTATTTGTGACAACATGGCTATGTATACCTCTTCAGTATGTTCTGTTAGCTACCTTCTTTTTTGGACCCCTACTTTCTTTTCTCCAATGATCTGATCTTCGGGATGGTTCTTCTGAGTATATCTTGAGGGAGCTTTAGAACTCAGCTCTGTATCTTCGGTTGTCTTGCTTGTTTCCTTATCATCTTGGTTTTCTTCTTCATGGTAGTCTGATGGACTGCAGCAGTCTGTATCTCTTGTATTGTTTGGAATTTCTTCATCAAATCTCACATCAATGCTTTCTACTATTTTTCGAAGAGTCTTGTTGTAGCGCTTGTATCCTTTACTTTTGGATGCACATCCTAGAAATATCCCTTCATCTGCTCTTGCATCAAATTTCCCAAGAGTTTCATCATTATTCTTTATGTAACACTTGCTTCCAAAGATTATAAAATGTTTGATTGAAGCTGGTTTCCCATGCCATAGTTCATAGGGAGTCTTGTCACTGCTTGGACTTAAGTGAGATTTATTAAGAATATGCACCGTTGTGTGTTCTGCTTCTACCCAGAAGGTTTGAGGAATATTATTTTCATGCATCATGGCTCTGGCTATTTGCTGTACAAACCTGTTTTGTCTCTATGCCACTCCATTTTGCTGAGGTGTTCCTGCAATAGTAAATTGTTGCTTTATTCCATGTTCATTGCATAGGTCAGAAAATTCATAATCTGTGAATTCACCTCCTCTTTCTGATCTGATGCATTTCATCTTGCATCCTGTTTTATTTTCTACTAATTCTTTGAAGATCTTAAATTTTTTTAGATCTTTTGATTTATTCTTGAGAAAAGCAACCCATGTCATTCTGGAGAAATCATCTATTATCAGCATGAGGTAGGATTCTCCACTTGGATTTTTAGTTCTTGCAGGTCTGCACAGGTCCATGTGCACAAGTTGTAGAGGTATTCTTGTTGATAACTCATCTTTGGCCTTGAAGGATGTGCGAGTCTGTTTGCCTAATTGACATGATTTGCATATGTTATTAAAAGGCCTCTTTATTTCTGGCATGTCTCTGACAACTTTCTTCTTTCTTAGTCTGATTATGTGATCGAAGTTGAGATGTCCCAACCTTTTATGCCATAACCATGACTCTTCTAGTTTTCTAAGATGACATGCTTCATCTTCCTCTTTCACAATGTAAACATTACTCTCTGTTCGAACTCCTTTGAGCAGAGTCTTACCTGTGGTGCTTGATCTGACTTCAAAATCTTGTGCTCGAAAAAGAACTTCACAACCTTTGTCACACATCTGACTGACACTTAGTAAATTTTCTTTCAGTCCATCTACAAATAGTACATCTTGGGCCTTTCCTCTGCCATTGTCTATGCTGACTGAGCCTTTTCCTTTGATCTTACCTGATTTATCATTGCCAAAAGTAACATTACCAGATTTCTTTTCATCAAGAGTTATAAAATTGCTTTTGTCTCCTGTCATGTGTCTAGAGCAGCCACTGTCCAAATACAATTGACTTTTCAAATCTTAAGCAGTTAAAGCCAAGTCACATTTATTCACCTTCTTTATCCACTGGAGGCCCCATTTTGTATGGTATCTTTTGTGAGGTGATGAATTACATCTTCTTAGAGGACATTTGGAAGGTATATTTCCAACTTGATTGCATACACAACATTTGATCATAATTTTTGTAGAATTATGAGTATGAACAGAATTTATTTCATTCATAAACTTCCTTGAGGTGTTAAACATCAATATTTGTCCATACTTTCTACACTCAATGATTTTATAACCAAATTCCTTACAATAAAAATAGTAACCATAGAAACTATTTACATACCTGATGTAAGGTTGTCTCTTCCATTTGTTTACTTGAGGCAGTCTCTTAAATTTTTGCATCTTTTGCTGGTTTGAATTACTCCTCCTTGCATGGAAATATGCAGCAATGTGTCCCAGCTTGTGGCAGGCATAACAGGTGGCATTCTTCATAGGAGGAAAGAATCTCCTTTGATGGCTTCCGAATTTGACATATTCAGAGACATATGTTCCTTTCTCTGTTGTCTTAGTATTTATTGCCTTCTTTTTTATTAGAGTTTTCTTTTGATCTCTGTCTTCCTCATTATAGGTTTCTCCTTTTGTAGGAATTGTTTGAGCTACTTCATCATTCTTCTTTGATTTTACAAAAATAATCCGTTTGTTTTCTTTTTCTTTGCTTTTACTTGATTCTCCTTCATAGCCTATTCCAGTTTTTATCATAGGGGATCTTTGAGCAACTAGAATTTCATTCAACTTACTAGAGCTTGTTGTTTGAGAAGAGCTTATAACCACTTTCCTTTGAGAATTTTCTAGTTTCTTCCTGAGACATACTACTTCTTCTTCCAGCTTCTCTTGTTCTCGGGTTTTATCCTTGATTTGCTGAGGTAACATGTCTTCTATCTTCTTGGCTTCTTCAAGTTCTACCTTCAGCTGCATGAAGACTTCTGAATTCTGTTCTTCTCGTACAAACTTGAGGAGAATGTCCTTTTTTTTCTGCATTTTAGCTTGAGTCTATCAATCTCTTCTAGAGCACTTCTTAGGTCCCCCTCAAGGTCAAATTCACCTTCTTCTTCTTCATCTTCTAGAAGAATACCTTCAAGTTATTCTATAGCCATCATTAAAAATTCAGAGGTTCCATCTTCACTTGAGAGTTCATCTGGGTCTTCAGATGTACTGCTGTCTTGTTGAGCATAGAAGGATTTTCTGCTGAACTTCTTACCTTTCTGCCAGTTCTTAGATGTATTTTTCTCTGACTCTTGAGCCTGATTCCTTACATTCTTGTGAGGACACTTAGCAGCATAGTGTCCAACTCTTCCATAGTTAAAGCATTTGAAAGGAATTTTAACTTTGTATTTACCTGAACCTCTATCCAGTTTCTTGACAAATTTTGCTTCTTCTTCATGCGAACAAGAGCATATGTCTTCCTCTTCTTCTTTCTTCTTTTATGTTTTAAAGGCAGCCTCCCTCGAACTTGGCTTCTTCTGTGGGAGTCTCATTTCATATGCTATTAGATTTCCAAGTAGCTGGTTCATGGTCAAGGTCTCCCAATTAGCTGTTTCTTCTATAGCAGACACCTTGGGATTAAACCTGGGTGGAAGAGATCTTAGAATATTTTGTACAATTACAACTTCTTTTATTTTTTCTCCTAGAGCCTTCATGTTATTTACTATTTATGCAACCCTTAGAGAGAAGTTAGCTATATCTTCATCATCATTCATTGTTAAATTCTCAAACTGGGCTCTATAGACTTGAAGTTTAGCAGTCTTTACCTTCTTGTATCCCTCATGGATATTCTCCAGAGTATCCCACATTTCTTTGGCAGTGTTTTTGTGCATTAATTTTATAAACTCTGCTTCACACAATCCATTTAATATGGAATTCATGGCTTTTGCGTTAGCTACAAAGTCTTGTTTGGCTTCTTTCTCTGAGGCAGTTTCCTTCGGGGCGTATCCTAATTTCACAGCATCCCAAATTTATATTCCTAGAGACATTATGTATGTCCTCATTCATATTTTCCAGAAGGCATAATTTGCACCCGTAAAGAAAGGGGCTTTATTGGTTGAGCATCCTTCTTTACTATCCATCCTAAGAACCTAGAATCTCTTTTCAGTTGTTAAACTGGTACAAAGGAACTTGCTATGATACCAATTGTTGAACCCTTAGTTAAACTGAGAGGGGGGGGGGTGAATCAGTTTAACACATTCATCGTCTTTTAAAACTTTTCATTAAACCTTATTTACACCTTCATTTATGTCCAAATTAATATGTGAGAAATCTTAGAATGTGAGCAGCAAGTATTAATATAATATAACAGTAGACTTAATATAAGAGCATCAGGTATTAAGTAGATGATATAAATCAATCAACACATAAACATCATGCACAGAGACACCAGATATAAGTGGAAACCCATAAAGGGAGAAAACCACATCTTATTATTGTTGTGATGCAAAGGCAAGCTCCAACTCCCTCTCACCACTATTTTTTTGTAGGCACCAACCTACGGGAGGATCCAACCTCAATTCTACAAGCTACAACTTGCAAGGAAGCACCAAATCCCTTCAATTTTCTACAGGCACCAACCTACAGGAGGCTCCAACCTCAGTCAGCTACAACTAACAGCTATCAAGCTGTAACTTGATAGGGAAGCTCCAACTTCCTAAATTTATCAAACTGAATGATTGTTGATTTACCTCAGATATCAGCTCTGTTCTGTAGCATCTCTTTCTGCTCTTCTTTTCTTAATCTTCTCTTCCTCACTCTTCTATACTCAACATTCTCTATATTTTCTCTCTCTCTAACCTCTCTATGCATATCCAGTTGATATTATTTATAGAGTTACTCTCATGACTATTTGTATTTCGATAGGAATTTCGAGTGAACATACATGACTCTTTGACTTCTATATTCTCATTCCTTTTATCTACTCATTTAGAAAAATATAACTGTAGGTATCAATTTAAAATTACAGCGGGATATTTTTTCTCTTCCGGAGACTTGCCAATGCATCACAAACAATAAAAAATCAATTAA
Source organism: Pinus albicaulis (assembly GCA_034641835.2). NCBI lineage: Eukaryota > Viridiplantae > Streptophyta > Pinopsida > Pinales > Pinaceae > Pinus > Pinus albicaulis. Next base: position 999,782,217 of record CM076583.1, read on the forward strand.
AACATTTACAATCAAATTACAATGACAACTCCAGCTCAACTCATTTAGTCTTTTGGCTCGCTGTGCATTTGTCTTTTCTTTGACTGTGTTTGTCCCTTTCTTTCCTCTGTATGCCTTTATGTTTATGGCTGCTGCGTAACTCCTGTATTTATGTAACTGCTAACATTAAATCTGGGCAAATTCCAACCCTTTACACAACAAGTGTCTTGTTGATGTGGTGAGTTCCGCAAGAAGAACATACATATACCACAACCTTTGTTTTATGGCCTGATACACTTGCACACATCGCAACTATATTATATTAATAATCGCCCTCCACCTTAGGCCAAGGCCCGTGGGTCCACAGAGCATGCGGAAATTTTCAATATAATCGCTACAACTATATATATATATATATATATATATATATATATATATATATATATATATATATATATATATATATAACAACACCTTCACGAATTTCCAATTGCGATTGATATGCAGACCTGATCATGTTCGATATAGCAGAGTTTATATGACTATCGCGTCCGGATTTCATCGCAATCACAAGATTGGTACTTTTGCAATTGTTCTGATGCGATTGATCGCAATCGCAACTTTCTGTTGTGATGTTCCGATGCCTTTATATTCTCTGATGCGATTAGACTGTTCCGATGTGATTATGCCGGACTTAAAATACATTTGAACCATAATTCATACACCCATCGGGTCCGAAACTCAATCGGAACTCTTGTCGATATGTTCTGTTGCCAATCCTTTATCCGATGCGATTGGAAAGGGTCCCACCTGATGGTACTTTGGTTCTTTCGCTTATTAAGCGCTTCATATTAATATATTCTTTGAACCTTTGTGTATTAGGCAAAATATATGTAATGTGCTGCATATATATATATATATAAGCTTCCAGAATTCAATCATATATCAATAATGGTTCATTGATCCATCGGGATCAAACTTATATCGCAATTGCAACTTTATGTTGTTTACACATTCCGCTTCACAGTTTTTCTTCGATGCGATTGGGAAAGGGCCCCACCATATAAGGCTTTGATACCTTTGGCTCTTTCTCCATTAAAGTGATCCATTATAGATATCTATGGTTTGGACCTTTGGGTCATGATTCTCGAAATTATATATATATCCTTCGGCTTGGGCGATTCTCGGAATTAAGGTTCATATATATATATATATATATCTGCCGTCTTGGGTGATTCTCGGAATTAGAGTTCATATATATATATATATATCTGCTGGCTTGGGCGATTCTCAGAATTAAGGTTCATATATATATATATATATACTTGCCGCTTGGGGTAAGTGATTCCCGGAATTGGGTTTATGTATCCTCCAACTGGGGTAGCGATTCTCGGAATTTTCTGCTCTGCCTCTGCTTCTGCCTCTGATAACTTTCTGTGATAACGGCTCTACCTCTGCCTCTGCCTCTGATATAACGACTATGCCTCTATATTCGTTGCCTCTGCCTCTGCCTTAGCTGCTACTTCTGCTCGACCTCTTCCTCTGCCTTCGCTGTACATATTACCTGCTGTTGTTCTTTGCCTATCTTTGCATCTGCTGCCTTCTTTGTCTATCTCTGTCTTTGCTGCCTCCATTTCCATCAATGAAAATATTTCCAAGAATTACATATATCTTACTGTAAAAGGTAAAAGTGGAAAGTTAACATAGAAGTAAGATGAAAGAAAATTCACAAATTTAAAGAGTAACCGAGCAGTCAAGTTTAAGTGAATACAGATGAAGGACAGAGTTTAAAGATCAAAAGCAGAGTTAAGAGATAAGTCAGAAAAAGAGACAGCATGAGAGATAAGCTAGCATGAGAAAAACAAACAAATAACATCAATCAAATAGAACAGGGACAACATTCAGTCAGTTGACAGTTGTCACTACCTTGTAGCATCCATATATTTTATTTCCTAGAATAAAACCTGATTAGTTAAACATGATATTTTGTATTAGTTTTTGTATAAATACTTCATAATTCGAAGTATTGAGTGTGTGTGGATTTCTAAACATTTCTATAGTTGTATTTATTTGAAACCTAAGGGTTTATTGTACCATTTTCAAGTCAGCAAAATGGACTGAGTAATAAAGGCATTGCATTACAGGACTCATGTGTTGAGCCACTTCAGGGAAGTACCTTTCAATTGTTCAATTATTTATTTTCTCAATATTCCATTAAACTTGTACATTTTCCAAATTTAAGTGTTATAACATGAATACTATTGCATAAATTGTTTAAGTACACTCTGTTCTCAATTGTTATTCATTTTTATGTTTTATTTTGATATCTAGATCTGAGAACCCTTAATTTCTCTCCCATCGCAATTGACCTCTTTCTCTTTCCCTCATTATCCAGTTTAAGGAATCCCTAACTACTCCTTGATCCCTATTGAAACCACTTCACCATCCAGCCTAGAAGATCTGAATTTACTCAGCTACCTTGCCCTATGAAAAATTGCTTTAGACCTTGATTAAGTCCTGTTTTCTTGACACTTTGAATCCATAGCCCAATGGTAAATAGACAATCATCTATCCATATAAATCAGTAATTCCACCACCAAACCAAAATAAAAACCAAACAATCTTACATAAATAGCCTAAAATCAACTAAAAAACAACCAAGTTAAATCATAAAGAGAGAGCCCTCTTTCAGCATTAGGAAGGCTAGACCTTAATCTCAAAAGTAGGTTTGTCGTTACCTCGGTGAGTTCTTTCTTTAACCTTGAGAAATTACTAAGTAATAACATGTGCATAGATGAAGCTCTTCAGGCAATCAGAGTTGGAATTTTCAGGACCACAACTGCGCTAACATGGATGCAGCCTGATTGGACAACGCAGTTTCAACATGTACTGGAATACTATAATGTGACAATGAAAGAGGATTATGAGGATCTGCACAATATTGATATCCTAGAATCAGAAGGACATCACGAAGTCACTGGAATCGAACCTGAAATCTCTGACATAACACAACCTACGAAGATGAAGAAGGTGAATAATGGGTTAGAAAAAGACGAAAAATTTTCACTAATTGGAGATTATTGGGATGAAGAGATAGTTAGAAAAGTTGTAGAATTGTTGCATGAGTATCAAGAGCTCTACCCCAAAATGTTTTCTGAATTAAAGGGTATGGTAGGAGACCTAGGAGTTATGAGGATTACTTTGAAGCCTGATCTGAAGCTAGTAAAGAAAAGACCTTATATGTTGAATATGAAATATAAGGAAAAGTGAAGGTAGAGTTAGAAAATATGATCAAGGTAGGGATCATTGAACTAGTCGAACAGTATGAATGGGTAATTCCTATGGTAGTTAAGGAAAAGAAGTCAAAAGGTGAGATCAGAATCTATGTGGACATAAGAAAATTGAATGATGCATGTCTGCATGACCCCTTTCCCACACCATTCATTGACAAAGTATTGGACAATGTAGGAGGACAAGAGGCTTATTATTTCATATATTGTTTTTCGAGTTACCATCAGATCAAAATTGCACCAGAAGGTAGACATAAGACAAATTTTGCTACAAAGTGGGGTTGTTACCAGTACACTGTGATGCCTTTTGTTTTGAAGAATGCACGTGCCATATTTTATAGAGTGGTAGTCTCAATTTTCAAGGAGTATATACACAACTATTGGGGCTTGTTGTTTTTAAGCCGAGATTGATGGTGGACCTTGCAAATATTGCTTATATTGTGAACTTGGAGCCACCTAGGACAATGAAGAAACTTCACATGACACTTAGATATACTGGCTACTATATAAAGTTTATAAAGGCATATGCGAAGATAACTACGCCCATGGAGAAGCTAATAAAGAAAGATGTTAATTTTCACTAGGACGAAGAATTCCAAAAGAGCCTCGACACACTAAAGGAGAAGATGGTAACTATGCCGCTTTTAGTTTTTCCAGACTGGAATAAGGAATTTCACATACATGTCGATGCCCCTTGCATAGCGTTGCGTATAGTATCTGCACAACCAAGAGAAGGAGATATTGGTCACCCGATAGATTTTGCAAGAATAAAATTGTCGAAGGAAGAGAAGAACTATTCCACGATAGAAAGAGAAGGGTTGGCTATGGTTTATGCATTGCTGAATTTTAGGAACTATCTGTTTGGAGAGCACTTCAGGATGTTCACTAATCACTCTACGCTGAAGTATTTGGTGAATAAGCTTGTTTTAGGACTATATATTTGTCAATTGTTGTTATCATTTCGAGAGTACGACTTTTAAGTTATAGACAAGCTAGGAAGATTGAATGTTGGGCCTAATCCTACATAAAGGATAGAAACATGAGAGGAGAGGAAGTCGTGCCTATGGAGTATATTTTGTCTAGTTTGAGAATTGCAGCTTTCACAGACATGGCATACTGTGATACAATGTAGGAAAGGATGGAGCAATTGTTTGATCTTGAATAAGACAGTTTATTAAAGCTTGTCATCGACAAGTGTAAAAATCAAGGGATAAAGCTTGGAATGACATGCATATCAATAAAAAGACATTCCAAGAAGGAGAACTTGTAATTTTATATGAAAAAATGTTTAGGAAGTTCCCGTAAAATTTTCAAACACATTGCTTGGGACCATATATCATTAGGAACATCTCTTATGGAGGTAGAGTTCACCTCGCGAAGTTGGATGGTAATTTGACGCAAGGAGATGTGAATGGTAGTAGATTGAAGATACAAAGGGACAAATCTGTCCCTAGAACCTCACACTAAAGAATGAAAAGGGGAGAATCTTAGTGCCACCTATAGTTAAAATTGTGCATTGGACTATAAACTACTCTGTAGAAAGGTCTTCGTCGAAAGGAATAGCATTGCGAGATAGTCAAGATTATGGTGAAGTACAGAAGAGTGACACCAAAGGAAGATCACTGCAAAATCTTCAAGGGCATGTCGAAGTCGGACGAAACTGTGACAAGGGTGGAATTGTTTTAACACATGGGAAGGGTCGTCGAAGTTCACCAGAAATATGATCGTTTGAATAAAAAAAATTTACGTGAAAGGGAAGTTTCTATGAAAAGGAGTGGGGGAAGCACATTTATTGAGAACAATTGGTCAAATCTAGCACCATATCCACATTAAATGAGACAAATTTGAAGACAATTATAAGGTTCGAAATTTAAATTTGTTATAAAAGCAAGATCGCTCTCCATATTTTGACACTTTTCTTTCTAACAATTTGAATTGTGAATTAACATCTAAGTGAGAAAAAACTTTTCCCTGTATGTTTGAGAGGTGTTTTGACAAGATTGTCAAGGAATTTATCAAGAAGGGATTAGAAGGAATCATGACAGCCACCACACCAAGTGTAACAGGTTTGAGGTTGTCGAAAAATCCCACAACCACAAAAGAAGCACAACCAAATAAAAATACGGTAAAGAGAACAACTATGAGCCCCAAAGTTAGACACACTAGTACAAAATGGCTAATTAGTTACTAAAAAAACGGCTAAAATTTGCATATAAACGACTATTTTTCGGTCGGTGACCAATAGTAGCTAATTTACAGTATCTTATAACGTGACCAACTTTTGGTCATT